>JAHVAK010000571.1:0-50174 GCA_019845155.1 Luehdorfia chinensis | reverse complement strand
AGAGGCAAACATATCATCTATGGGATTTAACCTGCAAGAGAATGAGATAGAATACGGTAAACAGTGTTTCCTAATAAATTTCTATTTTTGAATTTGTTTAAATGTTCGATTTCTTTGTAGATTTTGCTCTCTAAGCTTGACAACAAATGCTGTATTTCAAAGATGGCTATATCAAACCAAAGGCATTTATTTCATATTTTGTGTGTTACCATAAGCCACATGTGTCATATGTTGAAATTGAAAACTTGGAGTCTGTAGTAATGTAATATATGTAGAAATAATTTTTAAACTTGGTAACAATATTATAATAAATAAACCCTACAATTAACCTACTCCTGATATTCAGTTTCAATGATTATGGTTTTAATCATTCCCTGTCTTATTCTTACCTTCTGTTCTTTTGTTCTTCCAGTTATAAATCTTTTTTCTAGCTTTGCTTTGCATTTCTCATTTGTAAAAATATACTTTCACAAAATAAAGAGCTACACCATCTTTTAAACAAAAAAGCTTATAAAATTAGAGTAAGATGATATCTTGCAAAAACTATGACTTCTGATACAGGGAAATGCTTGAGGTGACTAAAAACAGCAGGAAATTACCAAACATTAAAGTTACATATTAGGTGCAACTAATTACATACTTCAAGTACTTTTCACTTAGAGTTAGATATGCTCAGTATATTTTGCACATGAGGAGACTGTAGCACATAAATGTATCAGATTAATAAGAGGAGTGGAGGGAGATTAATTAGAGGAGTGGAAAGGCCTGCACCAAAGACGAAAGTAACACTCAATGCGGCTGTGAATGTAAGTGAAGAAAACCAGGCCATGAACTACTGGAAATGCGGCATTCCACAACAGTACTCAATGGTGATATTCTTGATTCTTTAATGACGATGAACACCATCTTGGGCAGCAGTAACCAGTAAGCATTTCCCATTAAGGGAACTGAATTTGTTACTATTATTGTAATAAGTGTGGTGACTTAGGAGCTTCAATTTGTTTGTAATTAAGTTACAGAAGTCCTATCCTAAATGCCCGACGGTGGAGGAAAAAATTAAGAAAAAACCTGCAAGTCTAAATAAAAAAATATTTCGAGACCTGGAGTCTGCCAACCTTCCCTCTGTTTCTTTTGGTTCCAGAACCTTGTTAAAATAGCATATCCTCAGAAGCGGGATCATAACAGGTTGTTACTTTATTTTTCCACAATAATAATAATAAAAATATATAATATTAAAAAAAAAATTGCAGACCTAAAGATGTCGATTTTTAGTATAATGTATATATACATACATTTTGAAGGGCTGGAAATTCTTGATATAGTTCTCTGTGAATGAGACTTTTCACATTTGTAGTCTGTTCCAATAGATCTTGTAGAAGTTTTAGTTTTGGCAGACTTTTTCCCATCTTTGGCTGTAAACAAAAAAAAACTAATCAATTGCAAAACAGGTAGTTTAAATCTACAGGAGTATATAAATGTGCCATGTATGTAGATGCAGATACATATTAGAACAAAGCATGTACTAAAAATAGTAGACAATAAGAGTAGAATGTATTGAATGTGTTTTATACAAATATTAGCCATGTCACGCTGTTCTTAAGATCACTGTGGTTTGGTGGACAATTCCCTTGATAAAAAGATGTAGATGTAAATTTACAGGTGTTAGGATTGCCAGTTATACTGCTATCAAGCAAAAGTATGCAAATATTAAATTGTTCCAGTCTAAAGGGCATGTCTCAGGGTCACACAGCAATTGTTATGGGCAGACATTGGACTTAACATTAGGTGAACAATTTGCTATTTTTTCTTATTAACATTCCTCTATAAAAAACATACACTTAATTTACCATTCAAGAAAATTTGGTTAAGTTTAGATTAGACAGTTTGACATTCAACATTCAACATGTTTGTCTGAATTTAATTACAAATACAATAAACATTTTCAACCATATTTTTCTTTGACTTAAACACTATTATATATATTTTATTACAAGTTAGTTTAGTATTTTCAACCTTTTTATATAGTTCTTTCAGAAGATGCACAAATATAAACCTTGACTCAGTATATGTTAGGTACATTTAATAGTAGTAATACTAACAAAGTTTAGGATAAGGATTCAACTCATTCTCGCCAGTTATAGTAATAATTTTTCCTTTTGGGACAATTAGAAGACATCTTGTGTTGGTGGTCTAGATTCCTGTTTCAATGATCTACTTGTCTCTAAATCGCGATCCTCAAGAGTAACTATACCGACGCAGTCGTGGATGTAGTGAATAATTGTGATGAGACCATGATGCTGAAATAAAATATAACTTAAGTATCCACTTGCAATAAATTTAATTAAATCCGACTCCCGATTTATTTTATTAAATGAATTTGCAAATTGAACACATTCTTTTATTTGTAAACCTATGACTAATAACATACCTTTAGAATCAAAAGTAAAATTAGGTAACTTTGTGTATTTTATGACTGTATTTTGTGTTTTAAATTGGTGGGAAAAGTAGAGTTTTCAAGTTTAAGTAAAAAAACTAAGCCTCTGTATTATTTACGATTTCTTTAGGAATTGCATTAAAGGAAGTCGAATCATCCATCATCTCAAAACTAAAAACCAAATATATAACCACGCTATCATTTTATCCAGGAATTCAACTATTTAATTTACACCGACAACATTATTATTGTTATTTTTAATGAATATTATTACATGTTTTAATAAATAATCAAAATTTACGCATTTTTGTTGTCTATACAAAGAGAATGTAAACAATAAGTTTTAGGACGGCATTTAGTGTCAGCCAAAGCCACACTAGTAGTTAGAGGACTGTTTGAAAAAATATCGATATTATAGTTTAGAAATACCGATATTTAAGAATGATATTTTTTTGAACCGATATATCGATATTTTGAATGACATTGAATTCTAAATATTGATATTTTATAAATAAGTTATAAAACATTTAGACTATATCACCTTAAGTTATTTACTGTAATCTAAATTACTGTATATTATTATTTCCCGCGGCGGCATAAGTAGTCTATGGGTGGTCTCTGCCTACCCCTTACAAGAGAAGGCCGTGACTGAGTTGATATACGTGTGTTACGTACATAAATTCAGTAATTAATTCATAGGGTGTATAGTAAGTCGCGGAATGTACAGCGGTATTGTAAATTATCATTGCGGTATATACATAACGAGGCCAGTAAGTATGGTTATCGTTAATATAGGATTTTAAGTACTCTTTCAACTTCGAGTAACTTCTTTCTAGATGAAGATGACCAAAACTGTTTTATTTTAAGAAATTAACAGATCTTTTTAGATAGTTCAGCTGTAAAATTACTGCCTTGATCCGTATGGATCATTTTAGGTAAAGGTAAACCAGTATCTCATGACAAATGGGAAAATAAAATTTTGTGGTGTGCAATACTGGGAAAATTGGATTAAACGATCTTGATACTGTATAATTTTAATTTATGTCTAGTTTTATGAACATAAAGTATACTAGTTACGTGTATGAATAATGTTGTTATATACCGGGTTCTTACATAGGAAAATGTTTCATGAAAAATAAATCAATCGTAAATTAATTTATCCACTAATTTATTATATACGAGTATAATTAATTATACAAATAAGTTATCACCTCATTCAGAACTATAAAAAGATTTCAAGAACTCCATTTGCACTTCTTGTTCTTCATCAGATGATGAACATAAGAGGTATTTGTTGTAAATCGCTCTTCCAGCATTTCAATTATTCTATTTAGCTTGATGAAATTGTTTTCAATCTCCTTTACATGTTCACAACATGATCGCCAATCCTCTGCACCAATTTCTGAGAAAGCTTGTTCTGTTAATACTTTTATGTCACTTGCAGGCCTACCTTTACATTTTTATCAGCAGCTTTTTGCTTCATTTATACCCCAAATCATTTCTATGGGATCCGATGTGCAATGATAAGGCGGAAGCCTTAAAACTTCGTGACCATGCGATTTTAATACTTCATCTATCTCATATAAGGGCGCAGACAGGCTTTGTTTCACTACTTCAAGTAGTTGACATTTACGCCAAAGATCATCATAATGTAAATCATTTGCAAGGAGCCATTCTTTTATATCACCAATACTATTGGCCTGTGTGGGCGGTTTATTCATACGTACAGAATGATAACTAGTATTATCCATAACAATTAGTAATGGTCTTGTCAGAATTAGCTTCTCTGTCATCCATTTTGAAAAATTGTCCATATACATATCGTGGTGGTAGACAGCAGATACACTTGTTGACCTACCTACACCAGAAAACAATTTGATTCAAAAGCATTTTCTCCACCAGCGTTTAATTAATAACAATGATTCACCTCGCTCCAAGTAAATACTTTTAGATGGACCTGCAATATATTTGCTTTGCCAGCATTTGTTCACAGAATATGAACCGTGAATGTAAGTCTCATCTAAATAAATCACATCCAATTTATTATGCTCTTCAGATTCGCGGTTTTCCTTTATACGCTTTAAAAACTTGTATCTTTGAAGTTTTATGTCATTTCATTCCATCAAAATGGTCCTTTTTGATTGGCATTTAACATATTCAAAACCAATCTCCTTAAGTAGAAATCTGTAAAAAGTTATAACATTTATCATGTTACTCAAACGATAGCTTAGTCATTAATCATCATCATCATCAGTCTATATACGTCCTACTGCAGGGCACAGGCCTCTTCTTTACGAGTGAGAGTGAGAGGGATTATTACTTAATATTTTTCTTACCACAGAGATGAGAATCCTTCCTTTGAAATCAATATCTTGTTGAAGAATTTGTAACAGTTTTTTAATGTTGGAAGTTACTTTCGAACTGTATAGAATTCCTTTACTTTATTCCTAATCAACTGTAAATCGAAGTTGATTTTCTTATTCCCCCTTTTCTCTTTTTACCAAGCGTAGAAAATACACCATCATTTGATGTGCCCTCAACTACGATTCGCCGTATAGTAGTACTGGAAACCCCTATAAAAATTGGGACTCAATTAAGAATAAAATATAAAATAAACTAAAAATATCAAAACAACTCAGTCCAGCTTACCGGTCAACTCTACCACGCGCCTTAAAATCAAAGATTGAGTTTGATTTACACTTTCTTCTTCCTTTATTTTACGATAAACATTGAAAACAATATTTCTCGCTTGAGATCGAAGTGGCTTTTTCGACATTTTCACAAAAACATGAATTTCAAGAAGATATTCACAAAATCTATCAGCAGCGGTTGACAGATCTCGTACTTTGACTTGACAGGTGACATTTGACACTAATGACATTGCCATATGAAAATCCCATTTTTTAACTTTTTTTATGACATGAGATACACTAGGTACACCAGACCTATATACCGAAAATAGAAACAAAACGCAGAAGCCATTCAATGGTTTCTTTGGCAGTAGCGCTGCCTATGGGAGCTACTGAGGATTTCGTCAAGTCGACCTGAAGTATAAGTATATATTTTAATTAAGCTATTCCTGATTCTGGAAGAGGTCCTACAATATCAAGGCTAAAGCGTTAACAAGGGGTAGTAGAGGTGCTAGTTATATGCATTGGTGCACGATTTACTTTCCTCGGTGCTTTATTTTTTTGGCATGATTTGCACGCCTTAACATATGATTCTATGTATCTACCCATTCCTTTCCAGTAATAAATATCTTTTATTCTGTGGTACATTCGAACTGAACTGCAACGGGTATGTCGTGGTTTTCGCGTCATATTTTCTTTATTTCAGTAGCAGATGGATATATAATATTATTATGTTATATATTACACATTAATATTTGTATTAATAAAAAGGTAAGTAATAATATAATATATTTTGTAAATTAGTGTTTTTGAAAGTATTTTTATTCCAATTTCTTCAGTGTTACTAAATACTAATAATTGATTTCTAATTTGTTCCAGAGTCTCAAATATTTCTGAATATTTTAGTTTGCCGATGTGGTGCACTTTCGTGAAAGTAATATAATAAGTTTTGTTTTTTAATTGTATTTTATGGTATGAAACAGTCATTCTCCTTCCATGATTTCTTTTGGATTTATAGTTTCGCCTTAAATTTCTTCTATATACGCGTTTGATTCATCTAGGTCTGAAGAGGTAGGTATTAAAATGGTTTTTGAGTTTGATTTCATTAAGCTAGCATTATGTTCTAGAATTTGTGTATTAAACATTTTATTTTTATCAGTCATCGCTTTTGTAAATGTACTATATTCATAAGAAGTTGGGCTAAGATTTGGGGATAACGTATCGGTAGTTCCTTAGTTTGGTATGCGGTATGTAATTGAATCGGGGGTAGGAATGAAACGCTTGCTTGCTATTATTATTATTTATTTATTAATGGAAACAGTCATAAACTATTTTTCAGTGTCAAGTAACATATCCAAGTATACAATCTTCAAGCAGCAACACTTCAAAATTTTGATCGACAGTAAATTGATAGTTGACTTTTACTGAAAATTTGCTGGACAGATGGAGACAAAACGAAAAGCACAATTTTGGTCTTGAATTAAATTTTCCAATCACTGTACACTTGCTGCATAATAAACTATCAATATAACATCAAAACTCCAAACATAAACAGAAATTACAAAATTAAATAAAAACACTACTGCCACTTTTCGAGATGGCGCCAAAAGTCGCTTGCTTGCTAATTAAACAATGAATGTATTTTTCAGTTGAATGTCCTTTTATACAGTTGCACAGATAATATATAACATCTCCTCCCCCAGTTAACAACTAAATGAATACAATAATATTAATATAACTAGAAGTAAATTTCCTCTAACTAAAAAAACGACGATAATCTACTCTGGGCAGAGCTCTTAAAACTAGTCAGGACGTTGGGTTGTCCCGAGCAAAGGATGTGGCAGTGCTTGGTTACACCGAACTTTGCTCGTCTGGAACGAGCTCCGGAGGTGTGTAAAACTCCTCGTTATTGATAGCATCATGTTCCGTACCTCCTTCTCCGCAGCTATTCAGTGACGAAAATTCATTGATTGTTTCAGTATCGCCTTTATTCTCGTTTACTTCAGGGATGTCCATATCATAATCCCAATTTTGTCGACTGTTACAATGTGTACCTCGAAAAAGCATTATTTGATTTTTGTGTTTTTTAAACATGCTGAGGTAGATAAGTCCTAAACCATATACATCCCTCTTCCAATGTTTTTAATTACGATTCTCCGGCACCAATTATATTTATTATTATTTTTAAATGGTTTATATAATATAATTGTACCGCTTACAAAAGGTGTGGTAGATTTTCCCCGGTGTGCCTTAATCTGTCCATACTGTTTATTTTTTACAATACGTTTAAGGGTGTAGAGGAAGGCGGCTACCGTTGGATCAATAAATCTAACCGCGATCTTAACTTACGACCGTATACTAATTAGGCCGGTGACAAATATGTTGTGTTGTGAACAGAGTTCCTGTAATCGAACAAGTATTTTTAATTTTTGTAGTTTTAATTTGCATTCTTTATCGTTAGTACTCCATATTATACACGATTTTAACCCTTTTTTACTATTTTCACGTAACTCTCGGCCTGACCTGATGTGCAAAATTTATGAAATTCGAAGGAACAATATTGGTTGCGTTGTACGTATGGCCATTTAAAGGTCCCAAAAAATCTAGATGGACTCTGTGAAATGGTACCGGTGGATACTTCCATGGTTATATAGCTACTCGGGGTGGAGAAGGGCGCAGTTGTGTGCATACCGTACACGAGCCTATTAACTTTTCAATTGCTGTATCCACTGAGAAACAGCGCATATCAGAACCTATTTGCGGACACCTCGGGTATTACACTTTGTGTATGTGTATCACCTTTATGCGGACCGAAAACAGTGATGAGAGGCTTATGATTTGTGCGCAACGTGAATGGTTCAGCCCTTCCATACAGATACTGGTGAAAACGTCTCACACCAAAATCGCCAAATAATCGCTGTGGACTCTTTTTGAATTTAAGAGTATCTTTTTTCTGTTGGATTTAAGGTACGCGACGCAAAGGAAATCGGTCTTTCTACACCATCGTTCTCTACCTGCGATAATACCGCCCCTAACCCTAGGGGAAGCGTCCACTGTTAATATTATTTTACTGTTGGGATTGAAAGGTGCATGCTCAGAAGCTAAATATTTTTTTATTAAATTAAATGCATCGGAATGTTCACGCGTCCAAACCCATTTAGTCCTTTTTTGAATAAATCATACATACAGGTGTAAGAATACTTTATGCATTTGGCACAACATTTCTATAGTAGTTTACTAGCCCTAGAAACGATTGCAATTTGTTCACGTTGGTCGGCACCGGTCCATCTTGAATAGCTTTCACTTTTTCTTCCGATTTTTTTAAACCATTCTTATCAATAGTTTAAAAAACGAGTTAAAGAGCACTACCTCTCCCTTTTGCCACTTTAGTGTATATGTGTATATGTATGAGTATGTATGTATGTAAGTATGTATGTATGTAAGTATGTATGTATGTATATACATATGTGATTATGTCAGTGTGTGTGTATATGATGTATATATATTTTGTGATTTTATAATATTCTTTTTTTTCTCTTTGTTTTATTAAAAGTGCACATCGAGCCTGCTTCTCTTTAAGGATATCCAGTAACAGGCCTGCTGGAAGAAATTTCATCATGAAATAAGCAGTGCCTTTGTACTAATTTACTATCTTTGTAATTTCTACTGTAATTTTTATGTATACATAAACCGTAAAATATAAATAAATAAAAAATAGAATAACCTAAATAATTTATTTGGTATTTAAAAAATTCGCATTTTTCTTATTGCACTACTAGGCCAGCCTCTTTAAGCCTTTTGAACACTGCATGTAATTTTTTGAGGTGCTTTACTTTAATCCTTCCCGTGATTCGTCATCTAATAAACATAACACTCCCTCCAGTCCCGACAGCACGCAATCCATAACTCGTGAAAAGAAGGTAATGGATAGTGTTAAATTATTAAATGTTTATTTATAGTCACGGAATAATACGCACAAAGTCTCACCGCACCGTTACGTTTTAACATGGGTACATTCGGGGAGGCATATTCCGAATATTCTACCGTCTTTAAAATATCTAATTTAACAAACTAATTTCTTTATCTATTATCCTTATCCTTTAACGAAAAAGCTACGGGTCGTGCCTTAAAAAATATTGGTATCGAGTCCGACTTTAATTGTAATGTAATTTTGTATTTATTGAATGCTCCTAGTCTATGAGCAAATACTTCAGGATAAAGTTGCTGGAATTCCGGTATTACATTTTCAGAGTTTGATACAAAATTAAATTTAATAAACTGAAGCTTAAAAATTGATATGAAATCGCGCCCGTGAATCGGCGTCCCGCCACCGGGTACCACGTAAATAATAAGTTCATTTGTTTGTCCCGAGTACGTACCTGGAACACGTAATATGTCTGCGGCATCAATTTTGTTACCGGTATAACTTGTTAAGTTTTTCTCAGTCTTAAGAAGAGGAATATTCTTAAAATGCCTATCATAAATGCTCTTAGGGATCGCTGTAACCGCCGAAGCACTATCAATTTCAAATTTTAACGAACTTCCATTTATTGTCACCGACTCAACCATAGGTTCCCCACTCTTACATTGTATATTTAGCAACTTACCATCGTCTCCGCACTCATCCACGCCCTTAAGCTCAACGTAATTTACTTTGCTGCACATTTTTTGTAGATGACCCTTTTTATTGCACTTTTTGCACTTGTAACCAGCAAATCGACACATTGCTGCGTTATGGTTAAAACGGCCACATATACTGCACTTTTCCGATCCTCCGCCACCTGATGAACTCTGCGCAGTCTTGACACCTGATCCCCAGGGCGGTCTGCCACCACCGGCGCCGCAGCAGTAGTGGCCTTTGCCAGGGTCAGGTCCGCCAGCTCCTGAGCGAGCAACTTGTCGCGTTCCGGCAACATTCCCATGACAAATCTGTCCCGTAATGCTCCCTCCACATTATTAAATGAACAACAAGCCGTTAATCTACGAACTCTAACTGCCCATTGTATATGAGATTCGCCTGTGTGATGCAACATTGCTGCTGAGTAGAATGTACTTCTCTCACTGAAACCGCAGCGCTTTGATGTGAAATGATTATGCAGCATATTTAAAATATCTTCATATGGTACATCTTGGACCTCTTTTGGCAGGGCAAGGGCTGATACAAGTTGGTACGAGCCGTCGGTGAGTGCGCTAAGCAGAACCGCTCTTCTTCTTTCACCCCGTACATCCGTTGTGTCAGTTATATTATTTGCAATGAAACATTGAGATATCCGGTCCATATAAGTTTTCCACATCTGCACATTGTGGTCGAAAACTGACAATATTCCGAATTGTACTGCGGACACTTTTTTCTGACTTTATTTATAAATGCGGGAGTACCCGCCACTGGTATGTACTTGAATCGGGGTATGAATTACACAATGAATGTATTTATCAGTTGAGTGTCCTTTTATACAGTTGCACAAATAATATATAACAGTGTGTTAGAAGGTTCTTCTAAAAAGGGATGAGGAGAAGTTTGATATATTGAGTATATATTCTATTTCAGGTATGATGTCATCGAGACGGAAAGAGGGTGGAGATATAAGTAGGTCATTGAAGTATTTATCAAGGTGAACATTTTCTGGATCAGGAGGTTGGGAAGTTTAGAATTGGATATAGTATCAGGATTCAATGTATTGGGATTTATTGGGTACTTAAGTCTTCATCCAATTAATCGAGACCCGGGATCTTTACAGTTGAATAACCATGGAAGTGGATTGTGTTCTGTGACAATTGTTAAACTAATTCCATAAAGGTAAGGTCTAAATCATTTTCTACCGAATATGATAGCAAGACATTCTTTCTCGGTTGTACTGTAGTTAGTTTCGGCTTTATTTAGTGTATGAGATGCAAATGCGATTGGACGGTCTTTTCCTATTTCTCATTGAGATAAAATTAGGCGCGTCGCATGTGAGGATGAAAGGATACGTGAAATCGCGGTAAATAAGAATAGGTGCAACAATAATTTTTTTTAGTGTTTTGAATGTGAGTTGTTGCTCTTTGTTCCATTCGAATGTTATATTCTTTTTCAGGAGAAAAGTAAGTGGTTAAGCTAATTTCGAAAAGTCTGGAATGGATTTACGGCAATACGATATGATACCCAAAAAGGATTTTACATATTTTTGGCTTTTATGTATAGAGAATTTTTCAACTGCTTCTATTTTTTCTCAGTTATGTTTGACTCCTGTATCAGTGATAGTATGTCCTGAGTAATTAACTTATCTACAATTCGCTTTGGTCAGGTAGGAATTTTAGGTTCGATTTTCGTAATCTGTCAATTACTTTTTCTAGTTTTTCTATGTGGGGTTTCAGATCGTAAGAGCAGATTGCTATGTCATCTAAATAAACATAACAATGAATGCCTTGCAGATCTGACAGAATGTAGCTGGAGCGTTCTTTTGGCCAAAGGGCATTCTTTTGAACTGGAAGTGGCCTTCTGGGATTGTAAAAGCCGTTTTGTCTGCGTCGTCAGACGCTTGTTGATATTAGTGAAAACCTGAGGCCAAATCAAGGGTCGAGTAATATTTGTTATTGTCTAGCTGGTCTATAATTGTAGGTATCTAAAGTATAGGATACATACATACATAAGATCACGACTGTATCCCATAAGGGGTAGTCAGAGACTGGGCACTCACTGCAAAAACAGATGACTGCCACAATCCACGTTTCACCAAAACAATATAATGCACTTGGTGTGATAGGTGGTGAGCACATCGCCATCATGCGTTGTTGGGTGCACAGTGCAGTTTAATTCCTTACTCGCTTTTTACGAGATCCATTGGATGAGATGGAGTGGTAGTAGTCTTTTATCGAGCCGCCTCTAGATATATATATATATATATATATATATATATATATATATATATATATATATATATAGGCTTATATATAGCCGGTATAGGATATGATTCTCCAATTGTGATGTCGTTAAGTTTTCTGTACTTTATCACTACACGCCATTTTATTTTGCCAAATCTAATTACTTGGGCACCACTTAAATAGGTGAAAACTACGGGGATATTGAGGGTGGTATAATGTCTTGTTTTATCATTTTATCTATTTGTTTTCGTAGTTCCTCTTTGTGACATTGTTGGAATTTATATGATTTAGCATTAGTCAGATTGGTTGAATTTGTTTTTATTTGATGTATGAGCGCGTTTGTATGTGTTAATTTATCATCTGGTAAATGAAATATATCAGAATACTGATATCAAAGGGTTAGTTGTTCATCAGATTCTTCCTCATTTAGATTAAACGTCCTGAGGGAATCAAGCACCCTTAGTGGCATTTTGACAATTACTAATTAATTTTAAATTTCTCGATGGGATTGGTTCTAGTCTAAGCTTTAGGTTTGATTTTATTTTAACTTGTTCTTCTGACATAGTTAGTATTGTGAAATTTAATCTATTGGTATTTTTGAGATTCGCTATACAATTTGAAATAAAATGTTTTAAGAAAAGTGTTGGTCGAGTATTAATCCTTCTCTAATTTCGTCTCTACTGTGCACTCGATAACTGTTTCGGATTATTCTTTATAATAAATGAATATTTTGTTACTGTTTACTTCCGAACTGTTTGTGTTATACTTAAATTATCAGTCAAATTTCATAAGGAAGCCTGTTCCTATAATTAGATCGTACGAAAGATTAAGTTTATTAAATACATGGAATTTGTGTTATGGGTTCTTTGCCTATTATTAATTATAAATTAAAAAAAAACAAGACTTATTGTAGGTTAATTTTTTGAGTCTATACCTTTTACTTTAATACTTTCTGGGAATATTTTATTGGTATTCGTTATGGCTTTTTTTTAATTAGACAGACGGAGGCGCCTGTGTGTACTAATAATAATAAGGGTTTTGGGCTTGCAGACGTTTTTAATTTAATATAAAAATTAGTAACGATCATCATTATTACTTATGATTTTGAATACTTTACCCGTGTCGGGTTTCAGTGGCTGTCGCATCCGGCACGAAGACGAGACACCTGCTCATTTAAATTCTGATCTTATTCGTTCCCGTCCTCTTGTACTTTTTCAGGAGTATCAGGTTCTTGTACAGGAGGACGTGATTCCTCGTTTTCTTTGTAGACCTTTTCTTCATTTTCGTCTACGAAGAAGCTTTGCGATTTGTTTGGGTCATACGGATATTGAGTACTATTTTTATAAGCAGAGCCTTGAGGAGGTATCCATTGGTGTTATGTATTACAGCCGATATTGTGCCGTGTTATTTAGATATTTATTAATTTTGACCGATGGATTTGATTTTGGCGAACTTTCGTGTAGTTAGTGTTTGTTGAATTCGTTCCTCATTCGATGGTGTCGTTAAAGTTTAAGGTGATTTGCACCTTCCGATGTTAGAAACGCGTGGGTGTTAACCCATAAGAAAATGATGAAGGGCAAGGTTTCCATGGCCGCTATTCAAACTGGTACTTCTAGTTTTTCAGTTGGGTTCAAAGAGCTGTTAGCAATTGAGCTGAAACTGGTTTTTCATTTTCAGATACTAATTGTTTGCTTACCTGTAGCTCTGTTACTAAATATTCGTAATGTTTGCTCTGAATAAACTGAGAGTGCAATAGAATTTAAAAATAATAAAAATGTAACTTTATATAGTATAAGCTAAAATAATAAAAATACAAAACATGCACATAAAATTTTAAAATAGTCGAAGCACATTTAAAATAAAGAAAAGAAACCTAAAATAGTAAAATCAAAAATTATTGTATTGATTCAAACAGTAAAATAATTAATTTAATAGTAACTCAATGTTACGTTTTTTAAGAAATTCAAAAATATTTGTTTATTTCTTTGTATATAATATGTGTTGACACATATGACACACTAAACTTTTATATTTCAAATATCTTATTTCAAAAATTTTAATACAATATTTAATAAATCTCATCTCTACACTTCAACTGGATTTAACTACGATGATTATGACCGGCGATAAACCTAGAGATTACATTCTGACTGTATATTGTTTTAATAAGATCTCTTTAGCTGTGCTTTCTTCAGTGTTTAAATATACTGAAGTTGTTTTCCCTAAATCATGGAATTGGTAAACATCAATGGACCAGTTAAACCAATATTGAAAGGAGAAATTGCGGCTTACATGTTTGTTAAAGCGAAAGAGGAGTAGAGCGTTTTGACAACACAGACAAGACATTTTATTAATCTTAACACGCAAACATCAGAAAACCAAAAATAATTAGATAGTCCTCTGAGTACATTTTATTTTATTGTCATCTGTTGAATATTACAATACGGCTTGCGATCGTTTCTGACATTGCCAGTGTTGTTAAACGGCGTTAGATGTCCTCATGTCATAGCTAATAGTAAAGCTGGAACTAAGTACAGTCGTAGTTAAAATTAAATTAACCTCAATGTCATTAGCATCGAACAGTTTTGGATTTCGCCTTCTCAAGCCGTCTATATAGCTTCTAATAAAGTTTTCGTTTAATCTGTGAAGATTTTATCAGAGACAATAGAAGAAGACATGACACTTATTGCATAGTATTCTGAACTATTTTAGAAATAAAATCAATCTTTTGTTTTAAAAACGCGAATCTTATTTATTTATTTCTTATGTCTGTTCGCTGTCTTAATATTATTTCTTTCTTAAATCATTGTCTGTTTTGTAGTACAAGAACCTAAACTCAGAATTCGAGAACGTGCAAAGCTAACTAGGTGGTGTTATAGGTGAATTCACAAGTGACCCTTTTGTTGACAAAATAAAATGTGCCCTTATTTAAATGCAAGATATATGATTAGGTAATATTTAAACATCTAGTGAAAAGTGACAATGAAATTAATGCATTTTCATCACAGATATAAAAGGTAGTAGTGTAAAAGACAATGTATTTTAATTTGAATGAGAACTGGTATGTGGTACGTGCTTAGCTGGTTTATATTCTTCACATAGAAATTATACAATTAATGTAAGTATTTGTAATTATATTATATGCGTTTATTTTGATATTTCGAAACATGTGTAAAAAGGTAGCCATTTTATATATTATAGCGGAAACTTCGTGTTATAGTTATGTACGTGTAGAAAAGCCAAGATAGAAATGCGCATGTTAAAGGGGTAAGGGGGGTGTGTCCATTTATTATGACATATAGGAAAATTTTCCTCCCACATTTTTTCCAGGTTCAATAACAAAAACCCAAAGATATAGTTATTATAAAATTCTACTTTGTAGTAATTTAAAACATTATATTATTAAAAAGTAGGATAAAAATTGTTCTAATTGGAATTAGGTATATAAATTATTCAATAGTCTGAAGTAATTAACACCAACCCCTATACAAAATGACAGGATATGTCAGTGAATTGCATATAAACCTATAAAGGTTCTATGCTCCATATTGCTATCAGTCAGTGAGTGCAACTGCAGCAGGATGGCTGTGAAGGAGATTTGTCTCTCACTGGTTGCTGATAATCTACAAAATCTACCTAACTGCAGGGGTTCAAGTAAGTGCAAACAAAATGTATCTGAAATGCAATGATTTTAAATTCACATTTGTGAAATTTTATATTTTTAAATGGGATAAATGTGGAAAATAATGTTATTGATTTTTCTTATCATTACTCTTTCCATATGTTGTTGAACTATATGTTTTTTCAAATTTCTTGCAATAGAAACTAATCTATGGGTTGTTTTAAATCACTTTCCAATACAATTTGATCAATTGATACTAAATTTTCAATCATAAATATAAATTATAGTGATAAACCTCTTTAAGGACTTTCTTAGTTCTAGAACATATGATTTTAGTGATATATTATTTGATAATAATATATTCAATATATATATATATATATATATTGCCAGACTTTTTACAAAAAACATATGCTATATAAAAATGTTTTGAAGACATATGGTTATTTAAATAAAGGTTTATAACCAATAAATTCTGTATTAATTAGTGGTGTTGTAGCTGTGATCACTTGTTAGAAAAAAATTTTTGGAAAAAAATTTCAAATAGCTAAAAGAGTCTCCAGTTGTAGTGCCTTGAGTAATATAGCTTTAACTACAGATGTTATTGTCCACATCACTGAAAAACCAGCTGTAAGAACAAGTGTTACAGAGTGTTTATTATGGGACAGATGTAATTTTTCTAAAGCTATGCTATGAGGTGTTACATTCAAACTAATATTTTAAAACTTACAATTACAACAATAATTAATAAAACAATAAGTCTTTTATTTACCATTTCTTTTTATTCATTCCCTATATACAACAAATGTTAGGGTTAACTGAGAAAACAACTACCTTTACAACATCATTAGATGACCTTTTGTATAAAAAAGTGCTTATTATATGACTAAGCTATAGGGACAAATGGACAAAGGATAGCTAGCAACCACTATTGATTCTGTAGCAATGAAAACAGCTGTCATATAAGCTTTTAAGGGAAGCAATGGCAAGAAAATGCAACAGGTCATAGGTAAACATAGAAGTAAGTTATGTAAATGGAATGAGATAGTGTAGCATTCTCATTCCATTGAATGTTATAATGTATGTCTAGTCATTGTAGAATGGTTAGAGCATTTGATAAGAAAACTTAAAGTTATTAATTCGTGAACATTACCTAAAGGATCATTGATGTCATTCAACTTATCTCATTTTAGTTTTTATTATTTTACATGTATGTATGTATATATATATATATATACATTTATATATATGTTTATATATTTATTTATGTATGTAGTGTTGTAATTATTTGGTTCATTTTTAATTGTATTTGTGTTGAAATATATATAATTTATTTATTATATATCTTATAAAATCATTGTATATTACATATAAAATCATAAATTTATTTTCCTCTTATTTTTTTTTAATTCTTTGGTTAGCATTAACCTTCTACTTTTCACCATAACAAGGATTGACTGGTAGAGAATGCCACTAGGTATTAAGTCCACCCATTGTAGCCCTTAGCTTAAGGTGTCAGGAATAAAGGATAAATAAGTAAATAAAGTTATTGAAGAATGTTTAACAACTGGCTCTCTCATTACATTGCCATGTCTAAAGACACTTGTCTCTTTGAAATCTTTCTAGTTCTCAGAGAAGTGGCTCAATGAGAGCACTCAAATCCTAACCTTTTTTTATCAATAGTGGTGGCCTTTAGGAATCCAGATGGAGATAATTTAGAATGAAAACATTCTGTTCTGAACTGAACCACTTAAAACCAAAGTCAAGACAAATAGAGGCAGATGCAGTGAATTTAGTATTAGTGGAAATAATATAATGATACTGAGGTACTCAGTATACAGTATACAGACACCAGACAAGAAACACCAGGCCACCGAGCTTCAACACGTCAAGCAAGTTTTGCACAACAACAAGCTTCGGGTCCCACGCCTAGGATCTATAAAAACACACGTAAAAGAACACATGGCTGATGTGAAGCTTAGCAGTTTTTAAATTGAGGTGAATTCTAATCTCCCATAGACTAAAGTTTGGGATCTCTTCGAAATAATGTTGAGTGGGCCTAACATTAGTGTAGCAACACTAGTATGTGGTTCTTACCCTGAAGTGTACAGTTGCACATAACATCTCTGAATTACCCATATCCTGCACAAATGACTAAGTCACTCCTGATTTTTAAATTAGTCAGACTTTTCGGCGTATTTTTGTGGTGAATACTTTGGAGCATAAGTTTCAATTTATCCCTTATCAATACTTTATTGAAGTTGCAATACCTACATATTGGCACATACATTTGGAAATCTCCTTGTTGAGTTGCCTATAGACATATACATTAATTAAATACTAATTCCTAATCTCACACTAAACTTCCACCAGATTAAGAGATGTTCAGAGATCTTTAGGAAACCGCTCATGCTCCATTGAATAATATTCCATAATTGTCCACTACCAGCTCATTGTCTATCTCCTTGCCTAGTTATGCATTAAGGTCTTCCAAAAATACTGGAAGGAAGGTTACTTTTGCCAAACTTCTAATAATAATACAATTGATTAGATACAAAATATAATTTCATTGCCGTTAATATAAACATAGTTAAATAATTCAACATTGCTTCATTTAATCTTAGGTCTGCTACATTACTTCCCATATTTTCTACATGTAATTATTGTTGCACACATATGAATTCTGTGAATGTTGTTATGGGAGTGAATAAAAATCTTATTAATATAATAATGTCTAAGAGTTAGTATCATATTTTTTAATAGTATACAACATCTATAACCATTGAATGTGTGATTTAATCTAAAAGGCAGAAAGCTGACTTAACCATAAATAAAATTAAATGGGATGCTTATCTATACTTGGTGAAAAATGTTTCACAATAAAAATGGCTTTTTATTGCCACAGAGAATAAAGTCCCCCTATACTGTCATATACATATGGATGACAGACAGAGAAATGTTGGTGATCATCATTTTATAAAAACAATTGGACTAAGGTAATGAACTCAAGACTGAGAGCACTGGATGTGCTGAGACAAATGACAGGGAGATGGGTTCCAAAGAGACGACCATACTGTTTCTATAATTACATTAAACCTTAAATATAACGAACAACATTTTATTCTCTCTTATTTGACTATTAATAATATGTTTGTTAAAATATTTTTTTTGGAATAGTTCATAGTTATCTTCATTAGCAGATAACATATAGACTTTGGCTTTCCCAGAGCAGTTTCCTCTTAACCAGATTTTATATCTATAAAATCTTAATTATTATGGTATAAAATGATGTGTGTGCATGCATTAATATAATATGACTGGTGAAAATGTGTCATAACAATATTATTTTGACCAGCACCTGTCCAGAAAAAGTCATTGCAACACATAGAAGATACCCATGGGCTCTCTCCGAATAATTGATATAGTAAAATAAAAGTTTTTTTTTTCAAGATAGTTTGTTTTTAATAACAATTTTTTTTTTTTTAAAGAGTCCAAAACAAATTTGACCAAGTCATGCCCCAAGTTTTTTTTATATTGATTTACTAATTTTTACCTAACTATGACAAAGCCTGTGTATGTCTGTATTTACGGATGTTCCACTGTACTAAACTACTTATCCGATTTTGATGAAAGAGCGATCAATAGATTTGTAATTATGGCCAGGGCTACATTTTATTTGAACAAAATTAATATAACTTAAGTTACATCCAAAAAGTGGATTGAATCTCCAAAAAGAATTCTGAGATTCAATCACTGAATTTTTTTTTGCTGTCGCACTGAGTAAAATATTTAGTTTAAAATATCCCTATTCTCTTAGTCTTTCTAGAAAGTTAGGGCTTATTCGTGATTTGATTTTTTTTTAGTTTTGACGGTCACTGTTAGCCCGAAGCGTTAGCTGAGATATACTTGCAAAATTCAATTCCTGGTGGAAGCCCAGGCAGTGCCTCCCAATAAACAAGTGCCAGTGCAATTGAAAACCAGGTTTTTAGATTACTTGAAAGTATTTGAGGGATGAGACGTATATACGCTAACAGTTTTTAAAACCAGGGCTGCGCTTCAAAGTACGGCGCACTGGTACGGGCAAGAAATACTTGCAAGTGCGTTGAAAGTATTTCTACTGCGTAGTCCCGTACTGGCAATGGCAATGGCAAGTGGCAATCCGAGACCGCGAGTGCGAGGCGACAGACGCTTGTTCCGAGTTCGGGGCTCGGTTACCGTGCCTTTCGTATGTTCTTACGCATTGGCCCGAGCTCACGAACCGTAATGTATGTATTTCGGGCGCCTACGGCTCGGGCGGGACCCGTTAGGGTAATTACTGGCCTATTCATAGCGTTATAGGGAACATAACTGTGTAAACGTCGAGCTAATTCGTAAATTCAGCTGTTTTACTTAGACTAGTTCGTGCATTCCATTCTTCTTTATTTCTATACATATAGGACACATTATTGCGTAAACGAAAGTATTTTAAATAGTTATGTTTAATACATTCAAGTAAATATTTTGTTTTCGTTTTTTGGGTACTTGTGTTATGATTGCGACTTTGCTTCGTTACCTGACTGAGACCTTATATTTAAGAAAAGTTACTTTGCGAGTTTACTGATTAAAGACAATTTTTTAATGTTTAAATATAATTTCTATAGTTTCCTTTAAAATTTAGTGTGTAAATAAATAAATAAACTGTTTTTTTTTATATTGCCTCTATTAATTTCTTGTTATTGTTTATAAGAAGTTATTACGCTAGTTTATAAAATAGATAATTTTGGATCTGTACACAACAATCTGTCAATAATAAAACTGTGAACATTTTTGTATGGATAATATGATGACGATATATGGATATAACAGTTGTAAATAATAAAATAGTCTAGTAAAATAGTGTGGGAAAAATAAAAAAACAAGTTAAAAAATATTTCAAAACATACAATTCTATGTAAAAATTCTCGGATTTCAAGTCCGCAAGGGCGGCGGACGTTTGTTCCGAGTTCGGGGCTCGGTGGCCGTGACGCTCGTAAGTCCTTACGAAGTGGCCCGGTTCACTAACCGAAATAGCCCTTTTTTTTTAAGGACTGATGGTCACTGTAAGCCCGAAGGCTTTTACAGCTTCGCCGGATTGAAAGGTGGCATAGCGCTGAGGGCGCTTAGCCGAAACCTTTATTTATGGATGACTGGCGCAAGGGCCCCCGAGAGGGGACCTCGGCTTGGACCGTCATCCTGTTCGTGAGAGTAACAGACTCGAGGGTGCCCAAGGGGGCCGGTCTCGGCTCGGTCAGTTACTGCAATCGGGAGGGCAATATTACTACTACTATAATTATTAATACCATGATTATTATTACATAAGTTTACCACCAATTCGGAATGCGTTTCCGCTGGAGAAGAAATGGCGCAAGAAACTCCAGCGACGCTTCTGTTTATGACACTACTGCTAGGGGAGAACCGGCCTGAGATGCGGCGGTATCGCGAATAACTTTGTCTGATACGCCCACGCCGACGGCGGGGGCGGTATGATGGTGATAATGGGTGTTTGTGTAGTGTTGTGTAGAGCGCTTGGGCAATAGTGGTCGCGTCGTCAGGGTCCTCGAGAACGTGCCTCGGTCTCCTTTTTCCGCGGGTCGAGTTTTGGTGTATCGCGAGGGGGTTGTAAGTGGCGGCACTGACAACCAGTGGGTTGGGGTGCGTGGCGGCAGAGTCGAAGTATCGGCGAGAGGCCAACTTTAGATATTGGGCTATGGTAGGAAGCCCTAAATCGATATGAAGGTTAGCATTACGCACGAACCACGGTGCTCCCGTGGCTTTACGCATGAATCGATTTTGTATTACCTGAAGTCGGTGAATTTGACGCGGGGAGGCATGCGCAAATACGGGGCTTGCGTATGTCATAATTGGCCGTATACAGGCTTTGTAAAGTGTAATTTTATTACGTAGGGACATTTTGCTATTTTTATTTAGTAACGGATGTAATCGACCGAGGACGAACGCCGCTCGGTTCCTTACTCGGTTAATATGTGGACCGAAGCTGAGTCTCGAGTCTAATAGGACGCCTAAGTATTTGACTGTCTTTTCCCAGGGGATTGGACGATCGAATAACTCTATGGTGGGGAGATGCTGCGTTATGCGCCGCGAGAAGTACATGGCTGCACTTTTGATTGGGTTGACCTCGATCCTCCATTTCCGAAACCAGTTCCCGAGGGTTCGGGCTGCGGATTGGAGGCGTTTTAGAGATAGTGTCTGGAATTACGTCCCAGACACATATAGGCAGGTATCATCTGCGAAGAGGGCGAGTTCGACGCCGCTGGTGTGCGGTATGTCGTTCGTGAAAAGGGTGTAGAGCACGGGACCTAGGACTGAGCCTTGTGGTACGCCGGCTAGGATGGGATGTGATTCGGATCGCACCCCCTCGACGCGGTAGCGGAAGGTTCGACTGCGTAAGAAATCTCGTATGATGAGTACGAGGCGATCTGGCACACCGAGTCCATATAACTTGTATATGAGCCCGTTGTGCCAGACCTTGTCGAACGCTTTCGCCACGTCGAAGAAGAGCGCTCCGGTATGAAGCCCGCGTATGAAGCGGGATTGAATGTGCTCCGTTATGCGGTGCACCTGCTGGGTACATGAGTGTTTGGCACGGAATCCAACTGCTTGTGGATGGGGATCCCTCGAGACTGCATGAAGTCTCTTAAGCGGGCGAGAAGTAGGCGTTCGTATATCTTGCCTAAGGCCTTGAGGAGGCTTATAGGCCGATATGCGGTGGGATCGGACGGGCGAAATAGCCCTTTTACTTAGATTAGTTCGTGCCATTCTTCCTGATGCTCGTATGCGAAAGTATTTTAAATAGTAAGTAGTAATAGTTATGTTTATTATATTAAAGTAAATATTTTGTTTTAGTTTTTTGGTTAGTTGTGTTACGTTTAGTTGTTTATGTACTTGTGATCCGAGTCTCGGATTGCCAGTACGCGGCTACGCAGGGCCGTACTTTGAAGCGCTACTCTGGTTTTTAAAGCCTGGTAGCGTAAATACGTCTCATCCCTACTTTCACAGCTTCGCCGGATTAAAAGGTGGCAAGCGACTGAGCTCGCTTAGCCGAAACCTTTAATTATGGATGACTGGCGCAAGGGCCCCCCGTGAGGAACCTCGGCTTGGACCGTCATCATGTGCGCGGGAGTAACTGCCTCGATGGTGCCCAAGGGGGCCGGCCTCGGCTCACTGAGTTACTTCGATCGGGAGGGCAATATTACTAATACTATTATCGGGTTTATTATTAACTAAATTTACCATCAATACGGAATGCGTTTCGCTGTAGAAGAAATGGCGCAAGAAACTAGCGACGCTTCAGTTTATGATTGCTAGGGGAAAACCGGCCTAACATGCGGCGGTATAGCGAATAAGTTTGTCTGATACGCCCTCGCCAACGGCGGAGGCGGTATGATCGTGATTGTGTTGTGTGTGTCGTGTTGAGTAGAGCGCTTGGGGAAAAATCGGCGGGAGTCCAACTTTAGATATTGGGTTATGGTAGGAAACCCTAAATCGATGGGAAGATTTACATTACGCATGGACCACGGTGCTCCCGTGGCTTTTAAATTTTTTTATTTGATAAAGTGACGAAATGAGCTAAACGTTCACCTGTTGGTTAGTGCAACGTCTGCCCATAACAATTGCTGTGTCACCTAGAACATTTCTGTATGACACCACACTTCGCCCGTCACCCCCTGAGACATGAGTTCTTAAGTCTCATAAGCCTAGTGATTACGCTAGCTCTCAGTGCCTTTCAAACCGACCAGTAATGTTTGCACACTACTGCCTCACGGCAGAATAACTGGCCTTGGAAAACTACCTACCTACCTATTCCTGCATAGGAAATCTACAACGAGTAATTTTACCACCTTTGAGCATGAATCGATTTTGACCTGAATACTGATACCATCGTGAGCGAGATTTGACCGTCATTTGTTTCATACTCGAAACATTGATTTCTCATTAGGTTATTTTTATGTAGTTATGATCTAGTTTATTATAATTCAAATTAAGATTGTAAAAAGTGGGTGGTGTTTATGTACAATAGGTATTTAAATACACACTTCTAAATTTAATAAAAATAATAAATTATCAACTAAAAATCCTCATTGTCATTTGTACATTTTAATTGTTTCTCGATAATTTAATTTAGATATTTGTATGCATAATTATCCAATTACGGCAAAGCTAAAAGGAACAGTTATCATGTTTATTAGTTCTATTGCAGTCCTTCTGGCAGTTTCACATTAATAAAGTTATAATTCTATTGAAATGCTGTACGCCGTGGCGTATTTTTACCCCTGTTTTACGGCAATCTCGATGTATATAAAAAAAAGGCTATCGAAATATTACGTTTGCATTTTTGTAGTTAACAACACACGTGGTCGTGCAATAAGACGATGATAGCAATCAGCACTTAACTTGTGTGTCTTACTTTTTAGTTTATTTATTTATGCATAGTCAATGATATTATAAATTACTAGCTGTGCCCCGCGATTTTACCCGCGTAAAAACGCCGACCCAGATCGATACTTTCCTATTTCAATCGGATTTGTTAACAATTTCATAGGCTTTAATTTTTTTGTGCGGAACCCATATAATTTTTACTAAACTAAAGTAGACTCAGTTACCCGCTATAATATCAGCTATCTGTCAGTGAAAGACCCGTCAAACTCGGTCCAGCCGATTTGGAGATTAGCCGGAACAAACAGACAGACAGACAAAAAATTAGCCAGATTAAAAAGTACCGTATATACTTTCATGTATTGAGTAAAATGCCGTTATTTTGTGGTTACAACAGACACTTCAATTTTATTATATATTATATGATTTTCACCACCGCACATTGCGGCACAGCGCAAAAAAGATCGCTGAAAGAAGAGAAAAGAGCCTAATCCTTTCTCAAAGGCCGGCAACACATCTGCTATTCCTCTGGTATTGTAGATGTTCATGGGCGGCGGTGATCACTTACCATCAGGTGAGCCGCTTGCTCGTTTGTATAGAGAAGAGTTACCAGCGAGTTACAAGATAAGACAATTGTCGCTTTTTCTTATTATTCCGATTACAACGAGAGTGACAAGGATAAACAGCTCGTGATCATGAATGCGTTCGCAATGCTTTCTTTAGTTGTTTTCTGGGAATATGTCGGTATCTACTTATTTTTTCCGTCGTTTACAGTTTTTTTAAATTTTTTCATTTAAGTTATAATTATTTTCAGTACACACTACGAAGCAGGAACTTTCATTGGTTTAGGTCTAGCGAATTCACCCTACATATCAAATGTAGACATTTTCTAGGTTAAGTCAATAAGCGAAGATGATGCGCTTCATTAATCATATTTCCTTTTCCTCCCTTCTATCAAGAGTAAATTTACCAGCGGCGTACCAGGTTGTTGAGTTTTATTGTAAATCTAATTTTGTGTATAAAACTTCAATGTTGGAAAGAAATTCTTAAATAAAAATCCAACCACTGAATTATAAATACAGTAAGTAGCTTTGTACGTCCCATTGCTGGGCGCAAGCATCTTTTCCATCAATCGCAAAATATCCCTTTTTTTTCTCAAAACGTGGATTTTCTCAATAAAAAATTATTCACCGAAAATCGCGTGGAAAAATTAGCACGTAAAAATTTTCAATAAGTCCTTTAAAATTTAAGGCCACCACTCGGCCGGCTGCCATGACTCTTAATCAAAGTTTGTAGTGAAATAATGTTTTACTCATTTTGCTCTATCGTTTCAAAATATCTATACCTAGTCTATTCATAAGTTCTGTCACAACACTTCATTAAATACGAGTACATGTAAGATTTTTGTTGCTTGTATAAAAAATATATGTACTCGTATATAAACAAAAGTAGCTTAAAAATGTAGTTTAAAAATTTTATTAAATTTATTCGAAATCCGTCCTTAGTTTTGAATACAGGCTCAACCTCCGAGGCTATTCGTCGACCCGCAGCACGCACGGATTTTCATGTCTATATCAGCCCACTCCCCTTTAAATGGGCAAGGTTTGAGACACTTCAAATTCTGGAGGGGTTTAAGCGCAGGCTTTCTCCTCCAAATGTTGCCATATTTTGTAATCCAACGGGTTTAAGTCTGAACTGGAAGAGGGCCAATCGTCGTTGCCTGATAAAGTCCAAGATTCTAATGGGTGATAAGCCAGTTTGCATGCTTGCTGTCCGATGAGTAGGCGCTGAATCTATATTATATATATATATAATTCCTGAACTCCTGACTCCAAGTCAACCATAAATGATGAAGATAATGCCTACGCTACATTCCTGGGGTACGTCTGCTCGCTTCTTCACTGTTGTGGCATACACTTTATAATTTGTTGGTTGGAACTTTTTCTTCGGCGCGTTAAAAGTGTGTTGTCTGAAAAAGTTATTTTTCTCTTGAGCCTTAATTTTTACAGACGCTCATTAAGATAATGCCCTGTTTTTCGTCGATACGCTCTCAGGTCTTAGTACTCTTGTGACTCGCTCGGAGTCTCAGATCTTAGCACGCTTTTGACCGTAGTTCTGCTTAATCCCAATTGAAGGGCTTATCTCAGTTGGCGCGTAACCACAGCGGTGAAGCGGAATAGCCGCCGTCTTCATCACATGGAAAATTAAAAACAGAAAATGGGCAGCAGTATCTTCCTGGAACATCTGAATAAATAAAAACTGCGGTTGCCAACCCTCCTGCCAAGCGTGGCAACAATGGCAAACCCCCACAAAATGAGAGCTACCGACTGACTTTTGTGGCAATCTATAGGCGAGGCCTATGTTTGAGAGTGGACTAATGATAGGCTGAATAGTGATGATGCTGATGAAGGATGTTTCAGAACTAATGACCCGACTAGTAAAATACATAATTATTTTAACGTTTGTTATATATCGAAAAAGTTATATATGTTGATGTATGCTGAATTTCAGAAACCACAAGCTTAAAAACTTGAGTGCTTGTTTTACATCCTTACATAGACAAAAAATCTTTTAATCTCTTATAAATGGCACAATAACCGTATTAAGCAATGTTTGAGGCGTTGCGCTTGGTACCACGTGATGTTTTTATTTATTTATTTATTGCAACACATTATAACACCATTATAACACCATTACAGTTTTAAAACCAAATCGTTGCTATAACACAGGAAGGAACGAAGCTTTAAACATAAATAGAAACATTAATTTAAAATTATATAAAATCAGTAACCCGTTTTTTAAGCATTTGTATTAATTTTGTATCTATTCGAAATAAGACTGACTGCATGAAAAATATTAGTATACTGAGAGATAAAATTTAAGTAACGTAAACTTTAAATAATGTAAGTTCTTGTACAAAACATTTTAAATTTCATATGGTAGATGCAAATGACATTCTAAATATTTTTAAACTTGATTGTAAGAGAACCGCTGATAGATTTGATGAAACATAGTAAAATCATACCTTTATTTAAATCTGGTAGTACATCGGACCCTGCTAACTTTAGACCTATTTCCGTACTACCAACATTAAGTAAAATTATTGAATGTTAAAACATTTACATAAATTGTTTCACAAAAACCAATTTGGTTTTACAAGGGGTTGTTCTACAACCGATGCAGGTGTTGAACTTATTAAGAATATATTTTATGCCTGGGAGAGTTCACAGGATGCCTTGGGTGTTTTTTGGGATCTTTCTAAGGCCTTCGATTGCGATGATCATGAAACACTTATCAGGAAACTACATCATTACGGTATAAGAAATTCTGCACTTAAACTTCTAACTTCATATTTGAGCAATAGAACGCAGAAAGTAGTTATCAACAGAAAGAGTTCTTCCGGATCAGCAGTATCTATGGGTGTCCCGCAGGGTTCGATTCTTGGCCCATTTCTATTTCTTATTTACATTAATGACTTACCGTACTTACTAGGGGACAACCATGATATAGTGTTATTTGCTGATGATACATCTTTGATTTTTAAGATGAAACCTCCAATTTTATTTATATGAAGAGGTAACTAATGCTATTTCAAAATTAGTACATTGGTTTAACGTTAACAATTTGCTTTTAAACGGCAATTAAACAAAATGTATTAAATTCACAACACCAAATGTCAAACAATTAGATGTAAATGTGCTTATGAATGGGGAAGAGTTGAGCCTTGTGGATACTACTGTCTTTCTTGGAATAACTCTTGACGCAAAACTTTAATGGAGCCCCCATATATCTAAACTAGCTAGTAGACTTAGCTCTGCAGCTTATGTTGTAAAAAAAATAGGAATTTGACAAATGTTGAAACTGCTAGATTAGTTTATTTTAGTTATTTTCATAGCATAATGTCTTATGGTATTTTGCTATGGGGAAATGCGACTGATGTAGAAGCGATTTTGTTTTGCAAAAGAGGGTCGTAAGGGCTATTTATTTATAATCTTGGCTCTAAAGTGTCTCTTAGAGATAAATTGAAAGAAATTAATATCTTAACCTTGGCCTCTCAATATATATTTGAAAACGTTTTGTATGTTCACAAGAACATAAATAAGTTTACAAAAAAAGTGATGTTCCTAATGTAAACACCAGGAGCAAGCGTAAATGAATAATGCCAGTTACTCGACTTCGCAGGGTCAGTAATTCTTTTATGGGGCAATGTACACGTTTTTACTACAAAATCCCAGAAAGTGCACAGTCTTTCAATGAAAAAGTTCATATTTTATATTAAACAAATACTTCATAAAAAGGGTTATATAATATTAAAGAATACATTGATGATGATAACCCCTGGGAAGGTGAGGTGATCGCCGCCAAGCTATTTCTACATCTTTATAATAATAATGTTATTGTACATTATTTTAAAAAGTTACTGAAAAAAAAATCCCGCTGTATTTCTTACTGGTTCTTCCCAGGACAGGGCATTTTTTGCGAAACAGTTTAGTTAAAAAAAGGACTTTCAATAAGTATTATGTAAATAATCTATATTTAATAAAAAAAATCTATTCTATTCTAATATCGCACGTAACAGCGGGGCGTTCTGATGCATTTTAGTTCTGGCGGCTGTCACAAGTAAAGGGTCAAACGCACATACCCTTCAGGCGCGTGCAGCTTCAGTGCAGTGAGCACATCCGGGTGTTGTACCTACCCGCGAATCGCCTTCCACAGATATTTAATCAGATTTGATTTCATTGTCTTCTAAGCGCACCTGATGACCGCAGATCGTCTTAACTTGAGAGTGCCCTGTGTCCAGCAGGGAACTTTTTGACTTTTTGACTGATAGTGATGAATTAAAGTAAAAGTAACAGTCTATAAATGTTCTATTGCTGAGCACTGTTATCTTCTATTTTCTAAGAGGGTATTGGAGTCGCGTAGAGTACTTCGTACGTACTATTTGTTTTACTTTAACTTCTATTTATTTATAAGTATTTAACTGCTCGTGGGAACGCAATTGGGAGAAATAATTTTTTGACTCTTCCCAAAATGGCGGCGAAGTGGTTCACCACCCGTCACATGTCGTTTTCCGCGAGGGCGAAAAGGTGTAAAAAAGACACTCACGTGGGCTACGTGTTTACCCCTTACATGGGAAAAGTCATGGCTGTATATGTAAGTGTTTAACTATTAATGTTATTATGAAATAATATTATTACGAAACTTGTATAAATGATTTATATAGGCACTTTAATTATAAAATCCGAAACATAAAAACGTAAATATTACTGATATTAATATTGCCAAGCAATAGTATGATTGAAACTTTGAATGCATTTAAATTTCAAAGTTCCTCGTTTCGTCCGCCGATCTCGGTGAAGAGCAACATAAATGCAAACTGTATAGATTCCGAGCGTCTACTACAAGCGAGGTATTTAATATTATCAAACGTACTCAGAACATTGAAGCACGCGTTACTACTTTTTATAATGAAGTTCGGGTAGTTATAAACTGTGTGATGTGCCATGTTAATTGTGTCCTAGTGTAATATCAAAGGGTTCTAGTCATTGATTACCATAGTTCTCAAAGGACTTTGTTCTTTTAGTTAATTGATTATATTTAAAAGAAATCATGCTTGACTCGGACATTATTGTCGAGATGAGCAAAAAATAAAATTATGATGACAGATGAGATAGATTTAAAAAAGGAAAAACTTTTAAATTACTTATTTTTATAATTATGTAAAGCTTATAATGAACTTAGACTCTAATTCTGGTTCATTTGAGTATCTAATGAAGAATGGATGACACCATCCATAGTTCTCATATTCCGGTCAAATCGTCATTGTTGAATTGGCACTTAGCCATATTAAGGTATATTGTATTAATTAAACGACAGCGGAATTGAAACGCAGCACTAAGACAGCGGTTCCGGTATATAATAGGTATGTAACAAGCGGATACGAGTCCGTTACTTTTAATAAAGTATTAAATTCATGTGAAGTTATTTATGACAGAATTTAACAAATTGAATTGTTAATAGGTGTGTAATCTATTTTTAAGTTTAAACAATAACTCCGTCGTTTGACCTTATTTTTATCCTTCAATATATGAAGTAATTTAAAGAAACAAATCACGTTCACGGTCAACTACTGGGCATCTTCAAATTTTGGGAGGGGTAACGAGGGAAATCCGGCCACGCCACTCCTGAAGGGAAATGTTAATTTATTGTATATGTTTAATTTTTGTAAAATGATTAGGATCCGTATATAGTTATAATAAGATGACCATAACTATTATTTCAATTAGTAATGATATGCAAATTTTCTTAAATTTTTATTTCCAGTAAATTTCTAAAAACTTTATGCCCCCTATATATATTATAGGAGAAGAAAGAAAAAGACGACAAAGAACATTAAATTTACCTTGAAAAATGCAGTATTTATGTGAAGATCTAATGTCAATGCCTTGACAAATTTATTTTCCTCCGATGTTTTCGTACTATAGCCGGCACACGGAATCAAACCTTGGTGGCTGGCATACTCTGAATTTTACTCCAGCTGTAAGGGCTGGAGTAAAATTTAGGGTCTTATTTTGTAAATATTCCTTAATCACTATCGATTTATTAACGGCGTGTAATGTTTTGCAGATCAAAACATGGCGGTGAAGAAGCATGAACTAGTCCATGACAACCGCAACCAGTTGGATCTGACTGCGCTGGCGCAGTACATCCTACTTATGAATGAGCAGCCCAACTATTTACCCCCACCGCATGAGCTTGTTAAGAACTGCCAAGATATTGTGAAGTGCTTAGGTAAGTTTCCTGGTGGTAGGATTCCTATGCAGGAATCCGTCTAGGTAGGTACCACCGCAGGGCCAGTTATTCTGGTGAAGCAGTAGCGTGCAAACATTACTGTGTTTCGGTTTGAAGGGCACTGTGAGCTAGTTTAATCACTGGGCATAGGAGACTTAAGAACTGATGTCTCTGGGTGACGGGCGCAGTGTGGTGTCACACAGTTATTTCCTGGGTGACACAGCATTTGTTATGGGCAGACGTTACACTTACCATCAGGTGAACGTATTGCTCGTTCCGTCACTTTTATGAAAAAAAAACGTACTACATATATAGTTAAACTAGGGTCTCACAGACGGTGTCACATGTTTTTTGTTGGTTTGACCCCTCCTCACCTTTGTCACCGCTCCGTCTAAACTTTAGTATTATTATTTGCGTTGACGACGCGGTACTGGTAGGATTGGCAGACGCACGTGTTGTTACTTGTTAGTGAGAATTATTCATTTGAAAACTCTTGGCGGGATGTGAGATTGCATGTCATGTCGCTGTTACGATGCAAATAATTATTGTATTATTTTTTTGGGCCTATGATAGCGATATGCCCAATTTAATCCAATTTAGCCCAATTTTGCTCAAATTGTTCGAGAACTAATCGTAACTCGCAATGTAATAACGGCGAGCTTTTTTGAAGTTTAACTGGTGGTAGGATTCCTATGCAGGAATCCGTCTAGGAAGGTACCACCACAGGGCCAGTTATTCTGCCGTGAAACAGTAGTGTACAAACATTACTGTTTTTCGGTTGGAAGGGCACTGTGAGCTAGCGTAATCACTGGGCATATGAGACTTAAGAACTGACGTCTCAGGGTGACGGGCGCAGTGTGGTGTCACACAGAAATGTTCTGGGTGACACAGCATTTGTTATGGGCAGAGGTTACACTTAATATCAAGTGAACGTTTTGATCGTTTCGTCACTATATGAAAAAAAAAATCGATAGTTTACGTACTGACAATAGCAATATAGAACAGGTGGTCAGTGATTTGGTTTGTTCTTCGGATTATGACGATAAAGACATTATTGGAGACATTTTTGTGGTAGAAGTCATGATGAATTAGAATATTAAGATTTGTGGGGGAGGTACACAAGGTGCGAGACTTATCATCAGTGTACCATCAATGTGTGAACTAAACTAGAAAAATTATTTCTATTTATGTTTGACTTGCAATACAGTTGCCTTCGATGTCCTAAACAATTTTATGATTGATAATGATTGAAGCTAAAATATAATTTGTTGAAGCGGCACGCAGCTAAGTAAGCAGTGTACCTGCTAGGCCTTTTAAATTTGGGCTTTGTAAATCTCAGCTGAAGCCTATATTGGTGCGACTTTGGGGCTGGAGGTGGATGGATGGATGGATCTTATAAAAGGCGATTAAGGAATTAAACTGCACTGTGCACCCAACAGCGCATGGTGGCGATGGGCTCACCACCTATCACACCAAGTGCATTATATTGTTTAGGTGAAACGTGGATTGTGGCAGTCATCTGTTTTTGCAGTGAGTGCCCAGTCTCTTGACTACCCCTTATGGGGTACAGTCGTGACCTTATGTATATATGTGTATGAGACTGGGTTCGTACTTCTTACGGTATTAAGTTACGGGAAGGTGTAGAATAGTATTATTTCGTATTTAAATATTTTATTATGTGATTTTTTCTTTAGCTCGCACCTCGGGCGATGAAGATCAACTCTGGGATCTGTTGACGTCCGTGGAAGAGTTTTTAGTGCGGATCGTTACCACCGTAAACCGCAGTCTACGCCATGAGATCATCACCGCCATCTTGGATAAGTTCTACTCCTTGATCTCGGATCCGCGTAAGTACTGTTTACTGGTGCTAGGATTTCTATGCCGGAATCCGTCTAGGTAGGTACCAACCCAGGGCCAGTTATTCTGCCGTGAAGCAGCAGTGTGCAAACATTACTGTGTTTCGGTTTGAAAGGCACTGAGATCTAGCGTAATCAGTGGGCATATAAGACTTAAGAACTGATGTTTTAGGGTGACGAGCGCATTCAGAAATTCATTAAAAACGCAATCAGGCGTCAGACAGAAATGTTCTGGGTGACACAACATTTGTTATGGGCAGACGTTGCACTAACCATCAGGTGAACGTTTTCCTCGTTGCGTCACTTTACGAAATAAAAAAAAAGTAATTAGACCCGGAAAATGTGCTTTTCTGTCCATTGACACGGATGAGCTTTTTTTCGAGGAATGCGTGCTCAAAGTTGACAGGCACAAACGTATTTACTCTTAAACTTATGTACTCGTATATTTTATTCAGACTATAAATGGAGACAAAGCAACGGCATCGCATTGTTTAGTTCTGCTTAAACTTTCAATCTCGTCGTTTGACGAATGAAATCCGGAGTAAAATTGTATATTACGTTCGCAATTTCAACGAAACGGGCTCGCGAACTGGTGATATTTAATTTCATGAAAACTTTGGAACTTTGAAATGCGAAAACGAATGAATGCTTTTAACCATTTCATATAAATGACATATAAACCGCCGTGGCTCAGTGGTCCGAGTACCTGACTTCTGTGCCACGGGTCCTGGGTTCGAATTCCAGCCGGAGCCAACATTTGTGCTACATCATAAATTGTTGGTTTTCGGGTCTGTTTGTGTTGTGATTGTCCCCGTGTTTCTGACACTGCATCATAGCCTACCTCCAATCTTATCGCATCAGCATTACATACATCGGGCGCGGGTAGGTTGGGACGAGTGAGTGCCTCTGTGTTTGCGCGTATACTTGTTGCACTATAATATCTCCTGCGCAGTTGATGGCTCTCGACACTAGTCGGAAGTTGTCGCCGTGGTCGAAATCGGCTAAGAGAACATCATCATAATAAAGTTGGAGAGATTGTATGTTAGAAATACGAGTACGTATCTGATTTGAAAAATTATTCTTGCATTTGATAGTCCGTTTATTAAGAAATATTATAGGTTATAAAATTTCATGCTACAACTTTATGATGCTGCACGCTGAGAACAGAATGTTATCAAGAAGGTCTGAACTGTGAACGCTCAACGTGAAAGGTACAATGCAAACGGCGGAAACATGTTCTCGTCTTATTCTGCGGGCGTAACCGCGGAATTCGGCTAGTTGTAAGAGTGAAAAAATGAACATAGGAGGCTTAGTTCGTTATTAAAAATCGAATCTGATGCAATTTGCACAGCTTAAATTAAATTAGATAGAACCCCATGACTTATTTTTTTTTATTTGATAAAAGTGACGGAGCGAGCAAAACGTTCACCTGATGGTAAGTACAACGTCTGCCCATAACGAATGCTGTGTCACCCAGAACAGTGTGACACCACAATGCGCCCGTCACTCTCAGAAATCAGTTCTTAAGTCTCATATGCCCAGTGATTACGCTAGCTCACAGTGCCCTTCAAGCCGAAACACAGTAATGTTTGCACACTACTGCTTCACGGCATAATAACTGGCCTTGTGGTGGTACCTACCTAGACGGATTCCTGCATAGGAATCCTACCACCAGTTAAAACTTACTCCTTAGTAACAAACATTTCTGGATTTAGTTACATACTTCTACGGTCGCGTTAAGAAAAACGCAAGCAGTTATGTGTGTTAAATTTATACATACAGTCTTTCTTTTTCTTTTCATGCCTTTTTCCCATGAGGGGGGTAGGCAGAGATCACACACGTAGTCCAGTTTTCGATCCCGCGGACATCGAGACGGGACGGGTAGCCAAGCCACTCCCAATTTTGGTACGAGTCAAAAAAATTCTTACTCCCCATTGCGTTTCAACGAGCAGTGTACTGACAGCATTGCATATTGTGGTGTTATTCTGCAAAAATAAAGGCTGTCCGTACAATACCTTAGTCGCCTCTTACGACACCTCGGTAGGAAAGAGGTGGATGCTATTCTACTCTGCCGGATACCTATCGGCGACTAAGAAAAATATACTAGAAAATACTTTTAAGAAACTGCAATAGCGTTTTATAAGAGTCGGATTACGTTCTAAACGTCTTTTGTAAACTGTCCTGTTTCCGTATCATACGTATCATCTCTTAAGCGTTTTAAAGAAAGAGAAATATGTAGTTTAAATTTTTAAAACTTTCTAAGCTTTTGTTGTAGTAAGCATCTTTCTTCGGATTTTCTGTAGAAAGACGTCCCTATGTACACTAACCATTTTTTCTTTGTTCGGATTCCAAACGGTTAAAATTCCACGGTGTACTTATCGTTGTCATTTGTCGGGATGACATGAACGTTTTCGCATACTACCGAAGCCTACCGCAGTCTGGAGGGCTGATTTTTCTAGCTACGTAAATCTACGTTAAGAGTATAATTACTAGTTATCACGTTAGAGTTTAAAATGCCCTTATTCAATAGGCGGTACCTCTCGCTTGGGAATCGGTTTTCCTGTCTTTGCTCCCTTGGGGCCGCCTGCAATGACACCTGTTCCCAGAAGGCGAGTATGCTGTCCTACAACCTCTCGCTACTGACTCTGTCCTTGCTTAAAGCTGCAAGTGAGATATCAGTTGGACTCTTCTTGTTGTATTGTATATGCACTGAAAGGACCTGCACTAGCCGAAAGGTTAGTGACCCATGCACTACGTTAATTCTGACATTCAGGACATCCATATAATTTCTAATTCCAATAATTGCTTCCAGCTTGCACTCAGTTTTTAAATTGATTTTGAAAGAATATGCATTAAGGGATTTACTTTTAATTATATTACAACATACCTATATAATTTATTTTTAAAAAGGTAGCTTAGGTTAGCTATTCTATGGTGCACTATGTTGCATCAATATTCACGGTTTTTTTTTAATAAAGTGGAAAACAAAGAAATGCCTTTTAACTTTACTTTGCTAACGAATACATTCAAATCATGTGCAATACAATACCTGTTCGCTTTGTAAATTAAGCGGTTGCCCTCTTTGTCTACTTTTGTTTTTAAGTGTTGTTAAATGAGTGCAGTATTTATTATCTATGGTTCTATAACTTTTCATTGCCTATTTGTTGTTATGAAATTAGGACAGAGAAGCATTTCGTATTTCCCGGCCTAGCTTTTCAATAACCAGAAACGTGAACAACAATCCGATTACGAGGGAGAGACGTACACCCCCTAAAAGCACTCTCATTGTATTGCAGTGTTAGTAGTTACTCACAATAAAAAAAAAATCCACGTCCATTTCAAATATTAAATGATACATTTTGTATAAAGTTTTGTTCAATCGTGTGAGGATTACGTTGAAAATTTGTGCGACATGGGTTGTTTGCTTTCGTCGCAATACCTGTGAATGTTTAAACTGTGGTGAGGATTGGCTCAATAAATGCAGCTGAACAGTAATATATTCTAGGTGTAAATCGTAGTACCCTTTGATCTACCCTGCAGCAAATAGTGTCGCTGACACGCGCCAATGCCGCTTCGGTTTAAGTGCTTTACATTTAACATTTAATTAAAGCTTCTATACCCTACGTACGTTCCCTGGACAATAAAAATTAACGTAGCTTTTCAAACAGGTGCTTTTAAAAGCTTTTTATTTAACTTCGCATATAAATTGAGTTACATTTGCACATATCGACAAACTTATGAATCTCATAAGAGTATATTGAGAGTATATTGAGTATACAGTTAAAATCGCAGCTATTGAAATAGTAAATGAATTCCTAGTCGTGAAACGTTTTTTTTATTTCATAATGTGACGAAACGAGCAAAATGTACACCTGATAGTAAGTGCAACGTCTGCCCATAACTGCCAGAAACTGCCCAGAACATTTCTGTGTGACACCACACTGCGCCTTGAGACATCACTTCTTAAGTCTCAAATGCATAGCGATTACGCTAGCTCTCAGTGCCCTTCAAACCGAAACATAGTGTTTGCACACTACTGCTTCACGGCGGAATAACTGACTAACTTGTGTAATAAGCAACTCATTGATCATCTGTTTTCTGAATATTGTGTGAATATTTTGTGTTCATGGAGCTGCGCCGCAATATTCCGTCGATCGTATTGAATTTCTACTAACTAACAGGAATTTATATGACTGCAAACATTATTTTTAAAACTATTTGCGTTACTGACAACATAACGTAAAGATTTTTATTTATAGGTGAAAGTGACGAAAGGAGCAAAGCGTTTACCTGGTGGTAAGTGCAACGACTGCATAACACGTCTGTGACCACATTGCCCCTGTCATGCTGGGACATCAGTTTTTAAGTCTCATACGCCTAGTAATTACACTAACTCTCAGTGCCTTTCAGACCGAAACACAGTAATGTTTGCACACCACTACTTCACGGCAGAATAGCTGTCCCTATGGCATCTACCTAGACGGATAATATTCCTACCACCAGTAAAAATGAACTTCACTAAGGTTTCAAAATTTATTATCTCAATTTAACTTTTTGTGGCACAGAATCCGATGCGTGCCCTGCCACATCAGTGGTGCTCATCGTTCTTGATGGATCTGATACTGAAGCGACCCTGTCAGCTGCTCGCTGGCTGGTTCAACAAGGCGAAAATGGGCCAGCTGGAGCTGGACTCCGCGCATCACTGTCTTGCCTCTATCGCTGGATTTACGAGTGGCATGGCACTCCTGCATTAGGCGACTGGCTCATAGCTTACATCAAGGCTTTGGAGGTATGTTAGCGGTAATGTAGTTTAGTTTTCAAGTTGTTAATTATTACACGCGGAGTTCAGCGCGCAAATCGTTAAGCTGATGGTAATTTCAACCTTTTGCCATAACATTTCCTTTTTACGGTGCATTTTTGTGTTGCTATTTAATATATTTAATATCTTTTATACACCGTAATTTTTACATCGTTCTGGAAACGAAGAAAATTAGTACAGTTTCAGTTACAGAAACGATTGGTAGTATTAGTTTTTAGATTTTAATATTTACTTTTTTTTGGTAAATTAAAATTAATCACGTGTTTTCAAAAGAACCGACAACTCGCGGTAGCTCCCGTCTATAGGTAATTACGATCACAGTCATACACATCTTTGGTTGTACATCCCCTCCCGGCCGCCACTAGGGCTGTGTCGTTTCGGAATTTAATTAAACATGACACAACATTAAACAAAAACGGTTTTGTGCATCTACATGTTTGTGGTCGTGCGAAAAAAATCTTTTCCGCACGAGCTAGCGTAAGCGTAGATGCAGTGCAATAATTGCAACTGCACATTGGGTGGCTCGCTTTACCTAAATATTTAACGAACGTTATCGTATCCGCGTTTTTCAATAGTCGTAACGGAAATATAAGTCGAAAGTAAATGTATTCCAACGTAAGGAGCAACTAGCAATTGTATATGATAACCAGAGCCATGCGGTTCTACGTTTATTCTTATGAATATGAAAGTATCAGAAGTTAAGCAATGTGATAATGGACGTTTTCAAAATTTTTAAAAAATCATCATCATCATCATCATATCAGCCTATCACTAGTCCACTGCTGAACATAGGCTTCCCCCACAGATTGCCACAAGTTTGTAGCTCTCATTTTGGAAGGATTTTGCCATAGTTGCCACGCTTGGTAGGTGGGTTGGCAACCGCAGTTTATTTATTCAGATGATTCGAAAAAAATATGGAACGATAAAGAGATCAAAATAAACTATGAATTTTTTATGTTCGGTCACAGCTTTTACTTTAATATACCCTATCCAATGAATCTTTTGGCAATATTAAAAATAAATTCAGATTAATGAAAGCAGTAGTGATAAAAATTATTATAATAATTAAAAATCGATATAGAAACAGCCCTGTTTAAAACATTTTCGTTTCACGCTTAGGCCACGATGCTATTGGAGCCGAAGTCGCTCCCCGCTACTTTTAACGTTAAATAGCAAAATGCAAAAAATAGGTAAATAAGTCACTTAGTCACGTGTGAACTCTTAACTTTTGAAAATGTAACTGTGCTTATGTTAATTCTTTCAGTTTATTAATCGTATTTGTTCTTCGATGCACTTTTATTTGTGATCTGATTAAAAATACTTGTGTATACGGAAGAAGCGCGGAATTTAGGTCAATTAAACGTAAAATATTGTGGATGCTAAAAGTGATAAAAGATGATGTGATACTGTGAGTGTGAATAAATCATTTGAAAGAAACCTTGCGGAATACGTGCTCGTTTATGTTTAGAACCAAACAGAAAGCCGTTTGCACAGTTATTACAATTCAGGTATGCACTTAACTAAATATTTAATATTGTTAATTTCAATTCCAATCATTTGTAAATAGTGTAAATGGTTTATTACAATTTTTAATTACGCATAAAATAATTAACCGATATTATTACTAAAATTCTACCTAACGTTTTTACCAAAAACCACTGTTTCGATAGCTAGAGTAATTTTATTTGATAAAAAATAAATAATGAAATAATATTTTATTATTAACAATAATCTGAATATGTTATATTATAATTGTTTTATTTTTGGAGTTTACTCCTTAGGAATAGATTTCATTTAAAGTTAAATGAATACGCTTATAAAGAAAAATTAATTAACGTAAGCGCCATCTTAGCAAACTATTTCAAAACTTTTCGTAACATAATAATATACGTATCTGACAAGATTCAATGTAGAATGAATATACATGTAGAGGAGCCAATATTTTTTGTATGGGCATTGAGCTCACTGTAAACTTAAACAGAAGTATGTTGTCTAGACCTAACTAGTGGCATAAATAGTTATATTTAGTCCAACCAGAATGTTGCCATCTACTATAGATATTGTAATTTTGCAATTTTATAACTTAATAGTTTGTTAAAATATTGTTCTTTTTTAATGATATCATGAATGTTTTATTATTAATAAACAAAGGAATATTTGTTTTACTTTTAACTTTTCATGGATGATTGAACAAAAATAACGTTTTAATAACTCGCTATTTTATTTTATTTTGTGCAGTTTTGAAAGTAAGTTTTCTGATTATTTAGAACGAGTACAAGCGTAAATGACATTATTGGTACAGACAGTGAAAACTTTATGATAAAAATAATAATTTAATTTGTATTACGATAAATTAATAGGACTAATTGCTCTCAACACACTCTAAACACTCGCGGGGCTTGTCCTCAGACTAGGCCGGTATAAACCGGTTTGTTTCATCTCATGTAAAATCGCAATTTAAAATTATTAACAAAGAATAGTTAAAATGTCCTTCTTTAATTTAGAAACCAATTTCAATATTGAAGATAGACGAGCGTATACACTACTGATCTTGCTAAAAGCATTTTTTTTATTATGACTTCTCTATTTTAAGATACGACTCTTTTTGAAATAAAAACAGATCTAATTTTTTTTTAAACATTTAAAGTTTGTAGTTTATCTGGGCTTTCAGAACAATAAAAAAAGCACGGGATTTGCAAAACACAAATTGTTGGTTTTCGGGCATGGTTGTATTGACATACAAAATTCGAAAGTTTATTAAATGAAATTATTTGTACCAGATAAATATTTATAGTACGTAGATTTTTTATTTATTTTTTAATTTAAAAAAAGTGTTTCTCCAAGGTACCTATAGTTTAAATTTTGTTACACCTTTTATAAAAAAAAAGCTACGGTAGATTTGAAATGCCATAGATCTAATTATTTTTACAAAGTGTTGAATAACGTAGCACAGTAAGTCACATATCAAGATTCCAGAGGCACTTTACCATCAGTGTTTTAAAGGCGAGGCCAATACGGATTGTAAAATATGCTTACCTTTTTTGAGAATACATAATATTATTCTTAAAATTTGATTTAACTTTTTTATTTCACATTGATTATTTAACATTTTCGTATGTTTCTTGCCCGCTGGTCTCGTGACGTTCGGACTTGTTACATAGTTCTTTCTTTTTCTCTTTCTGTCTAAGTACCTATTTTGCGTACTTTTCGTCATATTAAACGTCTCGCCGAACTCGTTTCTCACATTCAAAACGTCGCACTAAATTTGACCTTGGATGTTCAGCGTGTTGTCGCTCTTGTCAGTTGCACTCGACGCTCGACGCCAGACGGTCGCATAGCGCCCCGCTACGACCCGCTCCGGTAATCCGATCGCAGCGTGCAGCTACCTGCGCCCAACCCTTCCGGGAATTAGTCAAGGCGACTTTCGTTGTATTGTACTAATTTCCCAGAATTGTTTCCACGTCATTTGCGAATCCACCTGTTGTGGTTACACTAGCGGATACCTAACGGTGATAACGAAACTAGTGTAGGCTAGCCCCGTACGCCCGCGGTTCCCCATCTGGGAAACGCGCAATCGGAAGAAACCCACAGAAATTGGCCTTGGGTAGTGCCCTAGTCAATGTGGGTTTACTCGACCGACTCAAAAGTCCACGCGTAGTTGTAATTAGTTGTAAGCACACACCCGAGTGTGCAAAATAAGATCCCCCCGCTGCTTCACAGCAGGCCCCGCTGCTTCACAGCAGGCCCCCGCTGTTCACAGCAGGCCCCCGCTGCTCACAGCAGGCCCCCGTTGCCACACAGCCCCCCGCTGCTTCACAGCGTAATTCTTCGCAGTTCGCTGCTCACCAAACGCCACCGCCTATCTTCATTCGGGCACTGGACAGATGGCAGAGTCACATCGGCCATGTCCAGGTTAAATACACTGCCGTCTACCTCAAACGGCATCAAGTTCAGGTGGACACTGAGGTCTACCGACAAATACCTTATCTGACAGAAAAGGTGTGTATTCCACACATACACCCAGCCGATGAGCGGCAACTAAGGGTGGTTCTCAAGAACCTACCCAAGGATCAGCGCGGAAGAGGTCAAAAAAGACCTCATCGCGCAAAACTCCCCGTCGTCGCTGTACCCGCATGTACAGCGGGCGCACTAAGGCCCTTATACATGGTGCTAGTCGCACTTGACCGCTCCCCCAGGAAGCAGATATTTAATCTGCGGACCTGCTGCAACCTTTCGGGCTCTCAGTTGAGGCCCCCACAAAAGGCCCTCCCGCCAATGCCATAAGTGCCAATTACGGCCACTCAGCAAGAAATTGCTACGCCCGCCCAGGTGCGTCAAGTGCCTAGGCGATCACGCCACCAGACTGTCCTCGTCCAAAGGACAAAGCACTGTTAGCCTCCTTCGGCCCGCCTGCCTGCGTACTATGTAACGCAGAAGGTCACACGGCCAACTACCTCGGCTGCCCGAAGGCCCCAAAACTTAAAAGGCCTGCGGTAAACAGGCCCACACAAGGTACATAGTACCTCCCCCCCACCACCCTCCGTATGGAGGCCACTTCCGACCCGCGCAACCAAACGCGCCTCCCCGGTCGCTCACGCGGAACATACCGGCACCTTCACAGCGCACCAGTCGCACCGCGAAGCCGACCGGTCGCGAAGCGATCTACTTAGTCTGTCGCTTCGCCACCGCTTCAACGGTGCCGACATCACAGCCTCGCCACGGCTCTCCGAAACCACAACAATCCTAATGAGAGGATCGCCGCGGCGGTGCGGTACCAAAGCGTCATAACGCTATAGTCAATTTTAGGGCATAAAAATGACTCACAAGGCAGAGAGAAACCGCGCTCCCTAAACGTAGCGTTTTTTAACGCTAACGGCTTAAAAAACCAGCGCGACGAAATCTTCAATTTCGTCGCGATCACCAAGTCGACGTACTACTCGTGCAAGAGACTTTTTTGAAACCACACACTCGCGATCCCAAAATCGCAAATTACAACATCATTCGGAACGATAGAGTTACCGCTGCGAAAGGCGGCACTCTTATCTACTACAAAAAGTCCTTGCACTGCGTACCAGTCGTCACACCGCCACTCAGCCATCTTGAAGCATCGGTCTGTCAGCTAGCCATGACCGGCCACTCCCCCATTACTATCGCGTCTGTCTACTTACCATGTAGAAATGACGCCAAAATCACACGCAGCGACTTCGAAGCACTTCTCTCCCTCGGGAGCTCAACTATCCTTGCCGGTGACTTTAATAGCAAGCACACCCGGTGGAACTCAATAACAACCAACCCGCGTGGGGTGGCCCTAGACTCGCTAGTCGACCTCCTCGACTTCGACGTCCTGGCGCCTACAATACCGACCCACTTCCCGCATACACTGGGACACACGCCGGATGTGCTTGACATAGCCATCCTTAGCAACATAAATCTCGCCATCCGCGATATAGAGGTGATCCACGAACTAACATCTGATCACCGCCCCGTTCTACTTCGGCTAGGACCTTCCGTCCAAGCCTCACCACCCAAAAAAAAGTAGTCGACTGGCAAAAGCTAGCCGAAAAACTTAAGCAAACTTCTCCGCACCTTGATGCGATTCCATCCACCATCAATTCAGTCGTGACACGAACCTTGCGGCTCATGCACTCACTAGGCACATCCAAACTGTCGTCGAGGATTCCTCGAGACAGGTCCCAGTGGCGGACGACCACCGCTGGATCCTGCCTAACGACATTAGAGACCTAATGAGGCGCAAGAACGCAGCCACTCGCGCTCACGACTTATATCCTACCGTCAGCAATAGAACAACACTACGCACCCTGCAACGTGAGGTCCGAATACGTATGCAGGAGCTCAGAAACGATCGGTGGGATAACAGTCTCATTAACATCGAACCGTCTCACCTCGCCTTCTGGCGACTTCCAAAATCACTAAAAGGAGGCACATCCCGTTCAATGCCCCCTTTAGTACGACCCAACCAACCGCCTGCCTTCCTAGACGAAGAAAAGGCAGAATGTCTAGCTGACAGCCTAAAATCTCAATGCTCCCCAAGCACCTTACCGGTCGACTCCGCCCACGTCGCGTTAGTCGACAGCGAGGTCGATCGGAAGGCTTCTCAACCGCTCCGCGATTCCATACCGCCGGTTAACAGCACCGAAGTAGAGTCTATTATTAAAAACCTCCGTCCGAGGAAATCTCCCGGTCCCGATGGTATCACTAACAAAGTAGTTAAGCTCCTGCCTACTACCATCATTCAGCTATTGGTATTAATCTACAACGCAGCTCTGGCCAACGCAATCTTTCCGAACACCTGGAAAGAAGCAGAGGTCGTAGGGATTCTAAAGCCCTCTAAACACCCGTCCGATCCCACCGCATATCGGCCTATAAGCCTCCTCAAGGCCTTAGGCAAGATATACGAACGCCTACTTCTCGCCCGCTTAAGAGACTTCATGCAGTCTCGAGGGATCCCCATCCACGAGCAGTTTGGATTCCGTGCCAAACACTCATGTACCCAGCAGGTGCACCGCATAACGGAGCACATTCAATCCCGCTTCATACGCGGGCTTCATACCGGAGCGCTCTTCTTCGACGTGGCGAAAGCGTTCGACAAGGTCTGGCACAACGGGCTCATATACAAGTTATATGGACTCGGTGTGCCAGATCGCCTCGTACTCATCATACGAGATTTCTTACGCAGTCGAACCTTCCGCTACCGCGTCGAGGGGGTGCGATCCGAATCACATCCCATCCTAGCCGGCGTACCACAAGGCTCAGTCCTAGGTCCCGTGCTCTACACCCTTTTCACGAACGACATACCGCACACCAGCGGCGTCGAACTCGCCCTCTTCGCAGATGATACCTGCCTATATGTGTCTGGACGTAATCCAGACACTATCTCTAAACGCCTCCAATCCGCAGCCCGAACCCTCGGGAACTGGTTTCGGAAATGGAGGATCGAGGTCAACCCAATCAAAAGTGCAGCCATGTACTTCTCGCGGCGCATAACGCAGCATCTCCCCACCATAGAGTTATTCGATCGTCCAATCCCCTGGGAAAAGACAGTCAAATACTTAGGCGTCCTATTAGACTCGAGACTCAGCTTCGGTCCACATATTAACCGAGTAAGGAACCGAGCGGCGTTCGTCCTCGGCGATTACATCCGTTACTAAATAAAAATAGCAAAATGTCCCTACGTAATAAAATTACACTTTACAAAGCCTGTATTCGGCCAATTATGACATACGCAAGCCCCGTATTTGCGCATGCCTCCCCGCGTCAAATTCACCGACTTCAGGTAATACAAAATCGATTCATGCGTAAAGCCACGGGAGCACCGTGGTTCGTGCGTAATGCTAACCTTCATATCGATTTAGGGCTTCCTACCATAGCCCAATATCTAAAGTTGGCCTCTCGCCGATACTTCGACTCTGCCGCCACGCACCCCAACCCACTGGTTGTCAGTGCCGCCACTTACAACCCCCTCGCGATACACCAAAACTCGACCCGCGGAAAAAGGAGACCGAGGCACGTCCTCGAGGACCCTGACGACGCGACCACTATTGCCCAAGCGCTCTACTCAACACTACACAAACACACATTATCACCATCATACCGCCCCCGCCGTCGGCGTGGGCGTATCAGACAAAGTTATTCGCGATACCGCCGCATCTCAGGCCGGTTCTCCCCTAGCAGTAGTGTCATAAACAGAAGCGTCGCTGGAGTTTCTTGCGCCATTTCTTCTCCAGCGGAAACGCATTCCGAATTGGTGGTAAACTATTAATAATAATCATGGTATTAATAATTATAGTAGTAGTAATATTGCCCTCCCGATTGCAGTAACTGACCGAGCCGAGACCGGCCCCCTTGGGCACCCTCGAGTCTGTTACTCTCGCGAACAGGATGACGGTCCAAGCCGAGGTCCCCCTCGGGGGCCCTTGCGCCAGTCATCCATAAATAAAGGTTTCGGCTAAGCGCCCTCAGCGCTATGCCACCTTTCAATCCGGCGAAGCTGTAAAAGCCTTCGGGCTAACAGTGACCATCAGTCCTAAAAAAAAAAGTCGCTCTTGTGTTACGGAATTTTCGTAAAGAAAATAAGTCTCTCGTAAGTGTATTAAAGTAGGAGAACTAATGTTACAAATTTATGCTGTTACTATTTAGATTTATGCGGCAGTATTTATGCTTTTGAACATGAAAGTAAAGACTTACACAAAATGTAAAAGATAATGTAATAAACACTTTTGTGTATCGAGTAAGGTTGACATAATTGAAGCAATTGCTCCGATACAGGGTAGTGTAAATTATTTGGCAAATAACCTTGTGAAAAACGAAACTCTGTAAGGTTTACCAAACAGTTCCATTTTTTTGGGCGGTTATGTGGACGCCGAGGATAAGTGATTGGCTTATGGGTTGCGGGTTCGATCGTGACGCACGAGACAAATATTTGTATTGCTTACAGATAGTTGTACTGGGTATGGGTGTTTGTGTCTGATATAAGAGAAATCCTAGTGTAGATCATAGTTTTTTTAAGAAAAAAGAAACAGAACACTAAACAGTGCACTTCAAACTGTCAGTTTATCCTATGTTCTTTTGTCACGAAAGCAGCTATCTCAGAAAACACAAAATAAAGTATTTCCGACGATCCTGAATTTGTGTAAGAAAGAAGAGAAAATTCGAGTAAATACTCAGTTACGTGACGACTGCGTAGTCTAGTGGAACACGTACTACTGCGAATACTATGGCGCGGACCCTGGGTTTAAATCCCAGCCGGAGCCAACGTTTTTGTAAAAACATAAATTTTTAATTTTCGGTTCTGGAAATTTTCTGTAAAAATGTGTTTAATTACATGGATAAAAAATAAAATTTGACCTACAGTTTTTCGAACATAATCTTAGTACCGTCGCAGAGTTCTAGTGGGACAGCACACGCATCGGTATTCCGACAAGCACAAAGGCCGCATAACGATTCATCTCCAAGCCGCAGCCGATCGCCTAGGCTAATGGTTCCGGAAATGGAGAATAGAGGTAAACCCCGAGAAAAGTGTAGCGATATACTTCTCGAGGGGCACGCCAAAGCCCTAGACGAATTCACACAATCGGCAAAAATCAACTAGGCACGATCACCCTGTTCGGACGCCCTATTTCCTGGGAAAAGAGCGTCAAATACCTCGGGGTCACTTTAGACGCAGCGATGTCGTTCGCTGCACACATAAAAAACGTTCGAATAAGAGCGGCTTTTATCTCAAGCCGACTATATCCATTAACTTGCTCCTCAAGCAAAATGTGCCTTGGGCACAAACTTCGCCTCTACAAGACATGCATTAGACCCGTAATGGCCTATGCATGCGTCGCGTTCGCACACGCGTCGGGCAACCATATAAAGTAATTGCAGACCGTGCAAAAAGGATTCTTGCGAGGTGCCACCGGAGCCGGCTGGTACCAACGCAATGTAGACCTTCACAGCGACTGTGAAATGCCCTTACTCTCTGAACACTTCAGAGAAGTATCACGGCGGTTTTTCGAAAAAGCCGCGGTTCATCCAAACCCGCTGGTGGTTAAAGCAGCGAATTATCGATCCGACAGAAACGCGACCGAACGCAAACGTCGCCCGCGAAATGTGCTAGACGACACGGACGTCTCAGCACTCCCTGACCACGATATGGTCATTTACGATCCGAGCAACACTGTACACACAGTCAATAGCTTTAACATCACACGCACAACGTCGAGCGACCGCCGTAGAGAGCGGCGCGCAGCTATCGTTAATAACACCGCGTACACAAGATACACCCGTGTTCCAGGGCGGTTCTCACCGCCCAGAGTTACCGACACACAAGTCGACAGTCCGAACGGAGGCCCGCTGCCTCCCTCGGACGGTCATTAGATGACTTAAGATAATAATTTTATGGAGATATACACAGTAGCGCAAGCACGCTAGCGAACGCAACGGTCCGAATTAAGATGCTTAGTAGGAGTTTATATTTACGTATTTATGTTTGGACAAACCAAACCTGGCACGCGGGCCCGGGCCCGCGAGCACAGCATCCGATGAAGCTGTAAAAGCCAAAAAGCTAACAGCGATTACTACACCACGAAATATATATATATATATACACGCACCGGCCGAGTTCAATAGCCCGTGCGAATCAGCTGATACGTACACAACGCTCGGGTCGGACACGATATACCTTTCTGCGTACGTTTTATCATAAATATTATTGAGAACTAAATTGGTAAGTATTTAATAATTAAATAAATTTAGATTTGTTTGATTATTAAAACATGCGCCAGAACTAGGAATATTTCTGAGTCGTGAGTGTCGTTAAAACCCTTTTCACGAACGACATACCGCACACCAGTGGCGTCGAACTCGCCCTCTTCGCAGATGATACCTGCCTCTATGTGTCTGGACGTAATCCAGACACTATCTCTAAACGCCTCCAATCCGCAGCCTGAACCCTCGGGAACTGGTTTCGGAAATGGAGGATCGAGGTGAACCCCATCAAAAGTGCAGCCATGTACTTCTCGCGGCGCATTACGCCGCATCTCCCCACCATAGTTATTCGATCGTCCAATCCCCTGGGAAAAGACAGTCAAATACTTAGGCGTCCTATTAGACTCAAGACTCAGCTTCGGTCCACATATTAACCGAGTAAGGAACCGAGCGGCGTTCGTCCTCGGCCGATTACATCCGTTACTAAATATAAATAGCAAAATGTCCCTACGGAATAAAATTACACTTTACAAAGCCTGTATTCGGCCAATTATGACATACGCAAGCCCCGTATTTGCGCATGCCTCCCCGCGTCAAATTCACCGACTTCAGGTAATACAAATCGATTCATGCGTAAAGCCACGGGAGCACCGTGGTTCGTGCGTAATGCTAACCTTCATATCGATTTAGGGCTTCCTACCATAGCCCAATATCTAAAGTTGGCCTCTCGCCGATACTTCGACTCTGCCGCCACGCACCCCAACCCACTGGTTGTCAGTGCCGCCACTTACAACCCCCTCGCGATACACCAAAACTCGACCCGCGGAAAAAGGAGACCGAGGCACGTCCTCGAGGACCCTGACGACGCGACCACTATTGCCCAAGCGCTCTACTCAACACTACACAAACACACATTGTCACCATCATACCGCCCCCGCCGTCGGCGTGGGCGTATCAGACAAAGTTATTCGCGATACCGCCGCATCTCAGGCCGGTTCTCCCCTAGCACTACTGTCATAAGCAGAAGCGTCGCTGGAGTTTCTTGCGCCATTTCTTCTCCAGCGGAAACGCATTCCGAATTGGTGGTAAACCTATGTAATAATAATCATGGTATTAGTAATGATAGTAGTAATATTGCCCTCCCGATTGCAGTAACTGATCGAGCCGAGACCGGCCCCCTTGGGCACCCTCGAGTCTGTTACTCTCGCGAACAGGATGACGGTCCAAGCCGAGGTCCCCCCTCGGGGGCCCTTGCGCCAGTCATCCATAAATAAAGGTTTCGGCTAAGCGCCCTCAGCGCTATGCCACCTTTCAATCCGGCGAAGCTGTAAAAGCCTTCGGGCTAACAGTGACCATCAGTCCTAAAAAAAAAAAGTCGCTCTTGTGTTACGGAATTTTCGTAAAGAAAATAAGTCTCTCGTAAGTGTATTAAAGTAGGAGAACTAATGTTACAAATTTATGCTGTTACTATTTAGATTTATGCGGCAGTATTTATGCTTTTGAACATGAAAGTAAAGACTTACACAAAATGTAAAAGATAATGTAATAAACACTTTTGTGTATCGAGTAAGGTTGACATAATTGAAGCAATTGCTCCGATACAGGGTAGTGTAAATTATTTGGCAAATAACCTTGTGAAAAACGAAACTCTGTAAGGTTTACCAAACAGTTCCATTTTTTTGGGCGGTTATGTGGACGCCGAGGATAAGTGATTGGCTTATGGGTTGCGGGTTCGATCGTGACGCACGAGACAATATTTGTATTGCTTACAGATAGTTGTACTGGGTATGGGTGTTTGTGTCTGATATAAGAGAAATCCTAGTGTAGATCATAGTTTTTTTAAGAAAAAGAAACAGAACACTAAACAGTGCACTTCAAACTGTCAGTTTATCCTATGTTCTTTTGTCACGAAAGCAGCTATCTCAGAAAACACAAAATAAAGTATTTCCGACGATCCTGAATTTGTGTAAGAAAGAAGAGAAAATTCGAGTAAATACTCAGTTACGTGACGACTGCGTAGTCTAGTGGAACACGTACTACTGCGAATACTATGGCGCGGACCCTGGGTTTAAATCCCAGCCGGAGCCAACGTTTTTGTAAAAACATAAATTTTTAATTTTCGGTTCTGGAAATTTTCTGTAAACGCACTCACGACTCAGAAATATTCCTAGTTCTGGCGCATGTTTTAATAATCAAACAAATCTAAATTTATTTAATTATTAAATACTTACCAATTTAGTTCTCAATAAATATTTATGATAAAACGTACGCAGAAAGGTATATCGTGTCCGACCCGAGCGTTGTGTACGTATCAGCTGATTCGCACGGGCTATTGAACTCGGCCGGTGCGTGTATATATATATATATAATTTCGGTGTAGTAATCGCTGTTAGCTTTTTGGCTTTTACAGCTTCATCGGATGCTGTGCTCGCGGGCCCGGGCCCGCGTGCCAGGTTTGGTTTGTCCAAACATAAATACGTAAATATAAACTCCTACTAAGCATCTTAATTCGGACCGTTGCGTTCGCTAGCGTGCTTGC
>JAHVAK010000059.1:0-23942 GCA_019845155.1 Luehdorfia chinensis | reverse complement strand
CACGGCCAGCGCGTGGGACGGCTGTGAGGCTGTGAATCGCAGCTTACCTGTTGTCTGTCCGTAATATGATCGTTGTAGTCTCTCATATTCTCATACACTTCCCAATAGATTGCTCACTCAATTAGTATTTGAGGGATTTTGATATTGCATCTTACCTGCACCTTACTTTGTTTACTGAACCTGTCTGTCCGTTACGAGAAGGCGAAGAGAGATTTTCAGTGCTTGCTGTTCAATGCTAACGCGAAATGGATGAGAGATTACGAGTATGTTTAGTGATAGAATAAATGTAAAATGTAAAATGATAGGGAACGACTATATACTGTCGTCGTGTTAATTCCTGTAATATGTATATTCTCATCATGTGCATCATGTGCGCTTTGTGGCTGTGTTTAAAGCAGATCACATTTATGGCGTTGTACAGTATTGTTTGGGGAAAAAACTTAAAAGCTCGATAATAAATAGGCAGGTTTTTCAATGCCTTGAATCGCTGACTGTTTTATATATCATTTTAAAATGTCGAAAGTTATGCAAAACGAAATAAAAAAGGGCACTCTACCTTTATTTGTGTTTTCTTTTAATCCTATAGTTTACTTATTACATATAAGTATTTATTGTGTAATGTTACCTACATACTATTTGTTTATTTGTACGAGTACGACTTCAATATTTCGATCGACAGTAAAATGATAATTCACTTTTTCTGAAGATTTCTGGACTGGTGGAGGCAAAAGGAAAAGCACAATTTTGGCCCAGAATTAAACTTCCATACCGCTATAATAATAAACTATCAAAACTCAAAATGTACAAGGAAATTACAAAATTCAATAAAAGCACTACCACCACTTTTCGAGTTGGCGCCAAAAGTTAAAAGTACTATTATTTTTTTAATTTCATCTGTGTTCGTTTATTTTTTTTTTGTCCTTAAAAGCGGCCAATGTAATTTTTGAAAGAAACAACGCATTATTTATTATAACATACGAGTAGCTAAGAAAGAGGAAAGTTGTTGGTTGATTTTGGTGAAAAGAAAAACAACTTGACAGTATTTTAATAAAAGTATTTATTGATAAACGTCACATATCTGATGGATTTCGTTGATATTAAATATGAAAATATTGCCCTCGATTGATCAGTTGCGCTCTGATGAGTGTGTCTGTGGACGCCATGTTGGAGTTACGAGTATGTTACCTATAACAGGCGGAATGGAATGTGATGTGATGCATCAAATGATACCGTGATCGTTTGCCCAATGATGGATGGAATGATGAATGAAGCCAAGTAGGGTAGGGTAACAAGAGAAGAGAGAGTGGTGTGGCACTAGGCGTGTCAGCCGCCCCGCCCCGCTACGGAGCCGCCTCACCGTCACCGTCACCGTCCACTCGTCCGCGGCACGCGCACAGACGCGCGAGGAGGGCTGGTGGGTGGTGGTCGGCGAGCCCAAGAGCAACAGCCTGCTGTCCATCAAGCGCGTGTCGCTGGCGCGCGCCGCGCGGCTGCGGCTGGACTTCGTGAGCGGCGCGGGCGGCCGCCACACCTACACGCTGTACTTCATGTCGGACGCCTACCTCGGCGCCGACCAGGAGTACAAGTTCACGGTCGACGTGGACGACGCGCCCGCCACCGACTCCAGCGACTCCGAATGATGTCGATGTCGATGTCTTTCTGTTACGATTACACACACTTGCAAATTACATTGCACTTTTATTTACGAGTACATTGCATGCTCTTCGGTCCGCACTCCCTTATGCCCGCCCGGCCCACTTCCTACGAGTATATTCAACTAACGGTTATCGGTAACAGTTACTTTTCGTTTTCTCGCAACGAGTGACGAGGCGTTACGCAGCTCTATACAACTTTTTCACGTCATCTACCAGCTACTCTAGCATCTACCAGCCAGTTTAGGAGTTAGTTATAGGAACAGGTTAGACTTACTATTCGTAGCTTATTTAACGGAACGTAAGGAACGGAACGTCTCGTTTTGGGAATATAGGAACCGAGGGTTAGTCGACTCTTACGTTGGCTACGGGCCGAGGTTATGGCGATGATGGTTCCTCTACCCCTCATTAAATATTTGTCACATTAATATGACGAAAAGAGAGAGAAAGAGATTAAAGTTGATACCATCTAATGAGTAAGGCCTGACGCTGTAAGTTTAAAGAAAAAAATAATTTCTTTTTGCACTATTACTGCCTTTACTTACTTTGGTACGTTTTATACAAACATACATTTCAAATGTACAATACGACCAGACAATTTGTGTTATTTCAAAAATGTTGATTTCGGCTGGGATTCGAACCCGGGACGTGCTATATATATTAAGCTTCTTTTTTTTACTGAAAGTAAAACAACCTAAACCTAATAGTTGACGGTACTAACTACGAAATGTAACGGTCGCAGGTTCAAACCCGCCATTCTATTATTGTCCTTAACCACCTCCTAGCACTGACTTTTGAGTTTGGTTGGAATGATTAATAGGCAATAATGTAAAAACCTATAAAAATCAAAATCATAACCCCCCTTTTTGCCTGGCCGTAGTCGGGTAATAAATGAACGCTCAATGAACATACTCGTCCTTTAATGAAACCTATCTACTCGCATCATGGCACGTCCATCGTCTTCTCTGTACACCTCCCATCGCGTCATCTGCTGTCCTTGTCTACAAAACAATAAATCAATGCAATCGAAATATTGATCCAATTCGATTGGCATCACCTAAAAGATTGCATACGAGCAAATAAAGTTTCATGTTATTTAGTATGCGCTACACTATGAAAATAACTATTCTGATTAGTGTATAAAGATGTTTTTGGTGGTAGGATCCAGGGATTCGTCTACCTCAAGGCTCTCTCTCTCAAGTCAACTCTGGCGTCAAGCAGTAGAGAGTAGTGTGAAAATACTCGTATAAGATATACAAATAAATAAAATTGAAGAGTCTGTTTGTAATAACAAAATAACAGCTTTTCCGTCAATGCCGATGTAAGCATGTACGTTACTGATAAGAAAAAACTACTTTTAAAATTTTTGTCTGTCTGTCTGTCTGTCTGTTTGTTCCTGCTAATCTCCGAAACGGCTGGACCGATTTTGACCGGACTTTCACTGACAGATAGCTGTTATTATAGCGGGCAACTTAGGCTACTTCAATTTTAGAAAAATATTAGGGTTCCGCGCAAAAAAAAATAAAACTTCTAACAGGGAAGTATACACGCGGCTTTGTTCCGCCGGTGAAACCGCGAGGCGCAGCTAGTAAGTAAATAATATATTCGGTCTGTAGGGTCAGTTAGTTAGCCAGTGTGTAGTGTAGTGGGCATATGAGAGTTGAGAACTGATGTCTCATGGTGACGATGAGCTTGTTACCATGATACGAGTACATCGGCGCTCTACAGAACTTTGCGACTGAATGTTCTGGATAACACAGTGACTGTCGGACGTTGCACTTACCATCAGGCGAACGAGTTGCTCGTCTCGTCACTTTCTTCCATAATTTTAAAAAAAGTTTGAAAAGACATTTACAATGGCTAATTTACTGATAACTGATAAGGGTCAAGAAGGCGATCTAGCGCAAATTGTTTCAATTAAATCCCTTTGCAAATGTCCTCTATCCATTTCCACGGCCAGCGCGTGGGACGGCTGTGAGGCTGTGAATCGCAGCTTACCTGTTGTCTGTCCGTAATATGATCGTTGTAGTCTCTCATATTCTCATACACTTCCCAATAGATTGCTCACTCAATTAGTATTTGAGGGATTTTGATATTGCATCTTACCTGCACCTTACTTTGTTTACTGAACCTGTCTGTCCGTTACGAGAAGGCGAAGAGAGATTTTCAGTGCTTGCTGTTCAATGCTAACGCGAAATGGATGAGAGATTACGAGTATGTTTAGTGATAGAATAAATGTAAAATGTAAAATGATAGGGAACGACTATATACTGTCGTCGTGTTAATTCCTGTAATATGTATATTCTCATCATGTGCATCATGTGCGCTTTGTGGCTGTGTTTAAAGCAGATCACATTTATGGCGTTGTACAGTATTGTTTGGGGAAAAAACTTAAAAGCTCGATAATAAATAGGCAGGTTTTTCAATGCCTTGAATCGCTGACTGTTTTATATATCATTTTAAAATGTCGAAAGTTATGCAAAACGAAATAAAAAAGGGCACTCTACCTTTATTTGTGTTTTCTTTTAATCCTATAGTTTACTTATTACATATAAGTATTTATTGTGTAATGTTACCTACATACTATTTGTTTATTTGTACGAGTACGACTTCAATATTTCGATCGACAGTAAAATGATAATTCACTTTTTCTGAAGATTTCTGGACTGGTGGAGGCAAAAGGAAAAGCACAATTTTGGCCCAGAATTAAACTTCCATACCGCTATAATAATAAACTATCAAAACTCAAAATGTACAAGGAAATTACAAAATTCAATAAAAGCACTACCACCACTTTTCGAGTTGGCGCCAAAAGTTAAAAGTACTATTATTTTTTTAATTTCATCTGTGTTCGTTTATTTTTTTTTTGTCCTTAAAAGCGGCCAATGTAATTTTTGAAAGAAACAACGCATTATTTATTATAACATACGAGTAGCTAAGAAAGAGGAAAGTTGTTGGTTGATTTTGGTGAAAAGAAAAACAACTTGACAGTATTTTAATAAAAGTATTTATTGATAAACGTCACATATCTGATGGATTTCGTTGATATTAAATATGAAAATATTGCCCTCGATTGATCAGTTGCGCTCTGATGAGTGTGTCTGTGGACGCCATGTTGGAGTTACGAGTATGTTACCTATAACAGGCGGAATGGAATGTGATGTGATGCATCAAATGATACCGTGATCGTTTGCCCAATGATGGATGGAATGATGAATGAAGCCAAGTAGGGTAGGGTAACAAGAGAAGAGAGAGTGGTGTGGCACTAGGCGTGTCAGCCGCCCCGCCCCGCTACGGAGCCGCCTCACCGTCACCGTCACCGTCCACTCGTCCGCGGCACGCGCACAGACGCGCGAGGAGGGCTGGTGGGTGGTGGTCGGCGAGCCCAAGAGCAACAGCCTGCTGTCCATCAAGCGCGTGTCGCTGGCGCGCGCCGCGCGGCTGCGGCTGGACTTCGTGAGCGGCGCGGGCGGCCGCCACACCTACACGCTGTACTTCATGTCGGACGCCTACCTCGGCGCCGACCAGGAGTACAAGTTCACGGTCGACGTGGACGACGCGCCCGCCACCGACTCCAGCGACTCCGAATGATGTCGATGTCGATGTCTTTCTGTTACGATTACACACACTTGCAAATTACATTGCACTTTTATTTACGAGTACATTGCATGCTCTTCGGTCCGCACTCCCTTATGCCCGCCCGGCCCACTTCCTACGAGTATATTCAACTAACGGTTATCGGTAACAGTTACTTTTCGTTTTCTCGCAACGAGTGACGAGGCGTTACGCAGCTCTATACAACTTTTTCACGTCATCTACCAGCTACTCTAGCATCTACCAGCCAGTTTAGGAGTTAGTTATAGGAACAGGTTAGACTTACTATTCGTAGCTTATTTAACGGAACGTAAGGAACGGAACGTCTCGTTTTGGGAATATAGGAACCGAGGGTTAGTCGACTCTTACGTTGGCTACGGGCCGAGGTTATGGCGATGATGGTTCCTCTACCCCTCATTAAATATTTGTCACATTAATATGACGAAAAGAGAGAGAAAGAGATTAAAGTTGATACCATCTAATGAGTAAGGCCTGACGCTGTAAGTTTAAAGAAAAAAATAATTTCTTTTTGCACTATTACTGCCTTTACTTACTTTGGTACGTTTTATACAAACATACATTTCAAATGTACAATACGACCAGACAATTTGTGTTATTTCAAAAATGTTGATTTCGGCTGGGATTCGAACCCGGGACGTGCTATATATATTAAGCTTCTTTTTTTTACTGAAAGTAAAACAACCTAAACCTAATAGTTGACGGTACTAACTACGAAATGTAACGGTCGCAGGTTCAAACCCGCCATTCTATTATTGTCCTTAACCACCTCCTAGCACTGACTTTTGAGTTTGGTTGGAATGATTAATAGGCAATAATGTAAAAACCTATAAAAATCAAAATCATAACCCCCCTTTTTGCCTGGCCGTAGTCGGGTAATAAATGAACGCTCAATGAACATACTCGTCCTTTAATGAAACCTATCTACTCGCATCATGGCACGTCCATCGTCTTCTCTGTACACCTCCCATCGCGTCATCTGCTGTCCTTGTCTACAAAACAATAAATCAATGCAATCGAAATATTGATCCAATTCGATTGGCATCACCTAAAAGATTGCATACGAGCAAATAAAGTTTCATGTTATTTAGTATGCGCTACACTATGAAAATAACTATTCTGATTAGTGTATAAAGATGTTTTTGGTGGTAGGATCCAGGGATTCGTCTACCTCAAGGCTCTCTCTCTCAAGTCAACTCTGGCGTCAAGCAGTAGAGAGTAGTGTGAAAATACTCGTATAAGATATACAAATAAATAAAATTGAAGAGTCTGTTTGTAATAACAAAATAACAGCTTTTCCGTCAATGCCGATGTAAGCATGTACGTTACTGATAAGAAAAAACTACTTTTAAAATTTTTGTCTGTCTGTCTGTCTGTCTGTTTGTTCCTGCTAATCTCCGAAACGGCTGGACCGATTTTGACCGGACTTTCACTGACAGATAGCTGTTATTATAGCGGGCAACTTAGGCTACTTCAATTTTAGAAAAATATTAGGGTTCCGCGCAAAAAAAAATAAAACTTCTAACAGGGAAGTATACACGCGGCTTTGTTCCGCCGGTGAAACCGCGAGGCGCAGCTAGTAAGTAAATAATATATTCGGTCTGTAGGGTCAGTTAGTTAGCCAGTGTGTAGTGTAGTGGGCATATGAGAGTTGAGAACTGATGTCTCATGGTGACGATGAGCTTGTTACCATGATACGAGTACATCGGCGCTCTACAGAACTTTGCGACTGAATGTTCTGGATAACACAGTGACTGTCGGACGTTGCACTTACCATCAGGCGAACGAGTTGCTCGTCTCGTCACTTTCTTCCATAATTTTAAAAAAAGTTTGAAAAGACATTTACAATGGCTAATTTACTGATAACTGATAAGGGTCAAGAAGGCGATCTAGCGCAAATTGTTTCAATTAAATCCCTTTGCAAATGTCCTCTATCCATTTCCACGGCCAGCGCGTGGGACGGCTGTGAGGCTGTGAATCGCAGCTTACCTGTTGTCTGTCCGTAATATGATCGTTGTAGTCTCTCATATTCTCATACACTTCCCAATAGATTGCTCACTCAATTAGTATTTGAGGGATTTTGATATTGCATCTTACCTGCACCTTACTTTGTTTACTGAACCTGTCTGTCCGTTACGAGAAGGCGAAGAGAGATTTTCAGTGCTTGCTGTTCAATGCTAACGCGAAATGGATGAGAGATTACGAGTATGTTTAGTGATAGAATAAATGTAAAATGTAAAATGATAGGGAACGACTATATACTGTCGTCGTGTTAATTCCTGTAATATGTATATTCTCATCATGTGCATCATGTGCGCTTTGTGGCTGTGTTTAAAGCAGATCACATTTATGGCGTTGTACAGTATTGTTTGGGGAAAAAACTTAAAAGCTCGATAATAAATAGGCAGGTTTTTCAATGCCTTGAATCGCTGACTGTTTTATATATCATTTTAAAATGTCGAAAGTTATGCAAAACGAAATAAAAAAGGGCACTCTACCTTTATTTGTGTTTTCTTTTAATCCTATAGTTTACTTATTACATATAAGTATTTATTGTGTAATGTTACCTACATACTATTTGTTTATTTGTACGAGTACGACTTCAATATTTCGATCGACAGTAAAATGATAATTCACTTTTTCTGAAGATTTCTGGACTGGTGGAGGCAAAAGGAAAAGCACAATTTTGGCCCAGAATTAAACTTCCATACCGCTATAATAATAAACTATCAAAACTCAAAATGTACAAGGAAATTACAAAATTCAATAAAAGCACTACCACCACTTTTCGAGTTGGCGCCAAAAGTTAAAAGTACTATTATTTTTTTAATTTCATCTGTGTTCGTTTATTTTTTTTTTGTCCTTAAAAGCGGCCAATGTAATTTTTGAAAGAAACAACGCATTATTTATTATAACATACGAGTAGCTAAGAAAGAGGAAAGTTGTTGGTTGATTTTGGTGAAAAGAAAAACAACTTGACAGTATTTTAATAAAAGTATTTATTGATAAACGTCACATATCTGATGGATTTCGTTGATATTAAATATGAAAATATTGCCCTCGATTGATCAGTTGCGCTCTGATGAGTGTGTCTGTGGACGCCATGTTGGAGTTACGAGTATGTTACCTATAACAGGCGGAATGGAATGTGATGTGATGCATCAAATGATACCGTGATCGTTTGCCCAATGATGGATGGAATGATGAATGAAGCCAAGTAGGGTAGGGTAACAAGAGAAGAGAGAGTGGTGTGGCACTAGGCGTGTCAGCCGCCCCGCCCCGCTACGGAGCCGCCTCACCGTCACCGTCACCGTCCACTCGTCCGCGGCACGCGCACAGACGCGCGAGGAGGGCTGGTGGGTGGTGGTCGGCGAGCCCAAGAGCAACAGCCTGCTGTCCATCAAGCGCGTGTCGCTGGCGCGCGCCGCGCGGCTGCGGCTGGACTTCGTGAGCGGCGCGGGCGGCCGCCACACCTACACGCTGTACTTCATGTCGGACGCCTACCTCGGCGCCGACCAGGAGTACAAGTTCACGGTCGACGTGGACGACGCGCCCGCCACCGACTCCAGCGACTCCGAATGATGTCGATGTCGATGTCTTTCTGTTACGATTACACACACTTGCAAATTACATTGCACTTTTATTTACGAGTACATTGCATGCTCTTCGGTCCGCACTCCCTTATGCCCGCCCGGCCCACTTCCTACGAGTATATTCAACTAACGGTTATCGGTAACAGTTACTTTTCGTTTTCTCGCAACGAGTGACGAGGCGTTACGCAGCTCTATACAACTTTTTCACGTCATCTACCAGCTACTCTAGCATCTACCAGCCAGTTTAGGAGTTAGTTATAGGAACAGGTTAGACTTACTATTCGTAGCTTATTTAACGGAACGTAAGGAACGGAACGTCTCGTTTTGGGAATATAGGAACCGAGGGTTAGTCGACTCTTACGTTGGCTACGGGCCGAGGTTATGGCGATGATGGTTCCTCTACCCCTCATTAAATATTTGTCACATTAATATGACGAAAAGAGAGAGAAAGAGATTAAAGTTGATACCATCTAATGAGTAAGGCCTGACGCTGTAAGTTTAAAGAAAAAAATAATTTCTTTTTGCACTATTACTGCCTTTACTTACTTTGGTACGTTTTATACAAACATACATTTCAAATGTACAATACGACCAGACAATTTGTGTTATTTCAAAAATGTTGATTTCGGCTGGGATTCGAACCCGGGACGTGCTATATATATTAAGCTTCTTTTTTTTACTGAAAGTAAAACAACCTAAACCTAATAGTTGACGGTACTAACTACGAAATGTAACGGTCGCAGGTTCAAACCCGCCATTCTATTATTGTCCTTAACCACCTCCTAGCACTGACTTTTGAGTTTGGTTGGAATGATTAATAGGCAATAATGTAAAAACCTATAAAAATCAAAATCATAACCCCCCTTTTTGCCTGGCCGTAGTCGGGTAATAAATGAACGCTCAATGAACATACTCGTCCTTTAATGAAACCTATCTACTCGCATCATGGCACGTCCATCGTCTTCTCTGTACACCTCCCATCGCGTCATCTGCTGTCCTTGTCTACAAAACAATAAATCAATGCAATCGAAATATTGATCCAATTCGATTGGCATCACCTAAAAGATTGCATACGAGCAAATAAAGTTTCATGTTATTTAGTATGCGCTACACTATGAAAATAACTATTCTGATTAGTGTATAAAGATGTTTTTGGTGGTAGGATCCAGGGATTCGTCTACCTCAAGGCTCTCTCTCTCAAGTCAACTCTGGCGTCAAGCAGTAGAGAGTAGTGTGAAAATACTCGTATAAGATATACAAATAAATAAAATTGAAGAGTCTGTTTGTAATAACAAAATAACAGCTTTTCCGTCAATGCCGATGTAAGCATGTACGTTACTGATAAGAAAAAACTACTTTTAAAATTTTTGTCTGTCTGTCTGTCTGTCTGTTTGTTCCTGCTAATCTCCGAAACGGCTGGACCGATTTTGACCGGACTTTCACTGACAGATAGCTGTTATTATAGCGGGCAACTTAGGCTACTTCAATTTTAGAAAAATATTAGGGTTCCGCGCAAAAAAAAATAAAACTTCTAACAGGGAAGTATACACGCGGCTTTGTTCCGCCGGTGAAACCGCGAGGCGCAGCTAGTAAGTAAATAATATATTCGGTCTGTAGGGTCAGTTAGTTAGCCAGTGTGTAGTGTAGTGGGCATATGAGAGTTGAGAACTGATGTCTCATGGTGACGATGAGCTTGTTACCATGATACGAGTACATCGGCGCTCTACAGAACTTTGCGACTGAATGTTCTGGATAACACAGTGACTGTCGGACGTTGCACTTACCATCAGGCGAACGAGTTGCTCGTCTCGTCACTTTCTTCCATAATTTTAAAAAAAGTTTGAAAAGACATTTACAATGGCTAATTTACTGATAACTGATAAGGGTCAAGAAGGCGATCTAGCGCAAATTGTTTCAATTAAATCCCTTTGCAAATGTCCTCTATCCATTTCCACGGCCAGCGCGTGGGACGGCTGTGAGGCTGTGAATCGCAGCTTACCTGTTGTCTGTCCGTAATATGATCGTTGTAGTCTCTCATATTCTCATACACTTCCCAATAGATTGCTCACTCAATTAGTATTTGAGGGATTTTGATATTGCATCTTACCTGCACCTTACTTTGTTTACTGAACCTGTCTGTCCGTTACGAGAAGGCGAAGAGAGATTTTCAGTGCTTGCTGTTCAATGCTAACGCGAAATGGATGAGAGATTACGAGTATGTTTAGTGATAGAATAAATGTAAAATGTAAAATGATAGGGAACGACTATATACTGTCGTCGTGTTAATTCCTGTAATATGTATATTCTCATCATGTGCATCATGTGCGCTTTGTGGCTGTGTTTAAAGCAGATCACATTTATGGCGTTGTACAGTATTGTTTGGGGAAAAAACTTAAAAGCTCGATAATAAATAGGCAGGTTTTTCAATGCCTTGAATCGCTGACTGTTTTATATATCATTTTAAAATGTCGAAAGTTATGCAAAACGAAATAAAAAAGGGCACTCTACCTTTATTTGTGTTTTCTTTTAATCCTATAGTTTACTTATTACATATAAGTATTTATTGTGTAATGTTACCTACATACTATTTGTTTATTTGTACGAGTACGACTTCAATATTTCGATCGACAGTAAAATGATAATTCACTTTTTCTGAAGATTTCTGGACTGGTGGAGGCAAAAGGAAAAGCACAATTTTGGCCCAGAATTAAACTTCCATACCGCTATAATAATAAACTATCAAAACTCAAAATGTACAAGGAAATTACAAAATTCAATAAAAGCACTACCACCACTTTTCGAGTTGGCGCCAAAAGTTAAAAGTACTATTATTTTTTTAATTTCATCTGTGTTCGTTTATTTTTTTTTTGTCCTTAAAAGCGGCCAATGTAATTTTTGAAAGAAACAACGCATTATTTATTATAACATACGAGTAGCTAAGAAAGAGGAAAGTTGTTGGTTGATTTTGGTGAAAAGAAAAACAACTTGACAGTATTTTAATAAAAGTATTTATTGATAAACGTCACATATCTGATGGATTTCGTTGATATTAAATATGAAAATATTGCCCTCGATTGATCAGTTGCGCTCTGATGAGTGTGTCTGTGGACGCCATGTTGGAGTTACGAGTATGTTACCTATAACAGGCGGAATGGAATGTGATGTGATGCATCAAATGATACCGTGATCGTTTGCCCAATGATGGATGGAATGATGAATGAAGCCAAGTAGGGTAGGGTAACAAGAGAAGAGAGAGTGGTGTGGCACTAGGCGTGTCAGCCGCCCCGCCCCGCTACGGAGCCGCCTCACCGTCACCGTCACCGTCCACTCGTCCGCGGCACGCGCACAGACGCGCGAGGAGGGCTGGTGGGTGGTGGTCGGCGAGCCCAAGAGCAACAGCCTGCTGTCCATCAAGCGCGTGTCGCTGGCGCGCGCCGCGCGGCTGCGGCTGGACTTCGTGAGCGGCGCGGGCGGCCGCCACACCTACACGCTGTACTTCATGTCGGACGCCTACCTCGGCGCCGACCAGGAGTACAAGTTCACGGTCGACGTGGACGACGCGCCCGCCACCGACTCCAGCGACTCCGAATGATGTCGATGTCGATGTCTTTCTGTTACGATTACACACACTTGCAAATTACATTGCACTTTTATTTACGAGTACATTGCATGCTCTTCGGTCCGCACTCCCTTATGCCCGCCCGGCCCACTTCCTACGAGTATATTCAACTAACGGTTATCGGTAACAGTTACTTTTCGTTTTCTCGCAACGAGTGACGAGGCGTTACGCAGCTCTATACAACTTTTTCACGTCATCTACCAGCTACTCTAGCATCTACCAGCCAGTTTAGGAGTTAGTTATAGGAACAGGTTAGACTTACTATTCGTAGCTTATTTAACGGAACGTAAGGAACGGAACGTCTCGTTTTGGGAATATAGGAACCGAGGGTTAGTCGACTCTTACGTTGGCTACGGGCCGAGGTTATGGCGATGATGGTTCCTCTACCCCTCATTAAATATTTGTCACATTAATATGACGAAAAGAGAGAGAAAGAGATTAAAGTTGATACCATCTAATGAGTAAGGCCTGACGCTGTAAGTTTAAAGAAAAAAATAATTTCTTTTTGCACTATTACTGCCTTTACTTACTTTGGTACGTTTTATACAAACATACATTTCAAATGTACAATACGACCAGACAATTTGTGTTATTTCAAAAATGTTGATTTCGGCTGGGATTCGAACCCGGGACGTGCTATATATATTAAGCTTCTTTTTTTTACTGAAAGTAAAACAACCTAAACCTAATAGTTGACGGTACTAACTACGAAATGTAACGGTCGCAGGTTCAAACCCGCCATTCTATTATTGTCCTTAACCACCTCCTAGCACTGACTTTTGAGTTTGGTTGGAATGATTAATAGGCAATAATGTAAAAACCTATAAAAATCAAAATCATAACCCCCCTTTTTGCCTGGCCGTAGTCGGGTAATAAATGAACGCTCAATGAACATACTCGTCCTTTAATGAAACCTATCTACTCGCATCATGGCACGTCCATCGTCTTCTCTGTACACCTCCCATCGCGTCATCTGCTGTCCTTGTCTACAAAACAATAAATCAATGCAATCGAAATATTGATCCAATTCGATTGGCATCACCTAAAAGATTGCATACGAGCAAATAAAGTTTCATGTTATTTAGTATGCGCTACACTATGAAAATAACTATTCTGATTAGTGTATAAAGATGTTTTTGGTGGTAGGATCCAGGGATTCGTCTACCTCAAGGCTCTCTCTCTCAAGTCAACTCTGGCGTCAAGCAGTAGAGAGTAGTGTGAAAATACTCGTATAAGATATACAAATAAATAAAATTGAAGAGTCTGTTTGTAATAACAAAATAACAGCTTTTCCGTCAATGCCGATGTAAGCATGTACGTTACTGATAAGAAAAAACTACTTTTAAAATTTTTGTCTGTCTGTCTGTCTGTCTGTTTGTTCCTGCTAATCTCCGAAACGGCTGGACCGATTTTGACCGGACTTTCACTGACAGATAGCTGTTATTATAGCGGGCAACTTAGGCTACTTCAATTTTAGAAAAATATTAGGGTTCCGCGCAAAAAAAAATAAAACTTCTAACAGGGAAGTATACACGCGGCTTTGTTCCGCCGGTGAAACCGCGAGGCGCAGCTAGTAAGTAAATAATATATTCGGTCTGTAGGGTCAGTTAGTTAGCCAGTGTGTAGTGTAGTGGGCATATGAGAGTTGAGAACTGATGTCTCATGGTGACGATGAGCTTGTTACCATGATACGAGTACATCGGCGCTCTACAGAACTTTGCGACTGAATGTTCTGGATAACACAGTGACTGTCGGACGTTGCACTTACCATCAGGCGAACGAGTTGCTCGTCTCGTCACTTTCTTCCATAATTTTAAAAAAAGTTTGAAAAGACATTTACAATGGCTAATTTACTGATAACTGATAAGGGTCAAGAAGGCGATCTAGCGCAAATTGTTTCAATTAAATCCCTTTGCAAATGTCCTCTATCCATTTCCACGGCCAGCGCGTGGGACGGCTGTGAGGCTGTGAATCGCAGCTTACCTGTTGTCTGTCCGTAATATGATCGTTGTAGTCTCTCATATTCTCATACACTTCCCAATAGATTGCTCACTCAATTAGTATTTGAGGGATTTTGATATTGCATCTTACCTGCACCTTACTTTGTTTACTGAACCTGTCTGTCCGTTACGAGAAGGCGAAGAGAGATTTTCAGTGCTTGCTGTTCAATGCTAACGCGAAATGGATGAGAGATTACGAGTATGTTTAGTGATAGAATAAATGTAAAATGTAAAATGATAGGGAACGACTATATACTGTCGTCGTGTTAATTCCTGTAATATGTATATTCTCATCATGTGCATCATGTGCGCTTTGTGGCTGTGTTTAAAGCAGATCACATTTATGGCGTTGTACAGTATTGTTTGGGGAAAAAACTTAAAAGCTCGATAATAAATAGGCAGGTTTTTCAATGCCTTGAATCGCTGACTGTTTTATATATCATTTTAAAATGTCGAAAGTTATGCAAAACGAAATAAAAAAGGGCACTCTACCTTTATTTGTGTTTTCTTTTAATCCTATAGTTTACTTATTACATATAAGTATTTATTGTGTAATGTTACCTACATACTATTTGTTTATTTGTACGAGTACGACTTCAATATTTCGATCGACAGTAAAATGATAATTCACTTTTTCTGAAGATTTCTGGACTGGTGGAGGCAAAAGGAAAAGCACAATTTTGGCCCAGAATTAAACTTCCATACCGCTATAATAATAAACTATCAAAACTCAAAATGTACAAGGAAATTACAAAATTCAATAAAAGCACTACCACCACTTTTCGAGTTGGCGCCAAAAGTTAAAAGTACTATTATTTTTTTAATTTCATCTGTGTTCGTTTATTTTTTTTTTGTCCTTAAAAGCGGCCAATGTAATTTTTGAAAGAAACAACGCATTATTTATTATAACATACGAGTAGCTAAGAAAGAGGAAAGTTGTTGGTTGATTTTGGTGAAAAGAAAAACAACTTGACAGTATTTTAATAAAAGTATTTATTGATAAACGTCACATATCTGATGGATTTCGTTGATATTAAATATGAAAATATTGCCCTCGATTGATCAGTTGCGCTCTGATGAGTGTGTCTGTGGACGCCATGTTGGAGTTACGAGTATGTTACCTATAACAGGCGGAATGGAATGTGATGTGATGCATCAAATGATACCGTGATCGTTTGCCCAATGATGGATGGAATGATGAATGAAGCCAAGTAGGGTAGGGTAACAAGAGAAGAGAGAGTGGTGTGGCACTAGGCGTGTCAGCCGCCCCGCCCCGCTACGGAGCCGCCTCACCGTCACCGTCACCGTCCACTCGTCCGCGGCACGCGCACAGACGCGCGAGGAGGGCTGGTGGGTGGTGGTCGGCGAGCCCAAGAGCAACAGCCTGCTGTCCATCAAGCGCGTGTCGCTGGCGCGCGCCGCGCGGCTGCGGCTGGACTTCGTGAGCGGCGCGGGCGGCCGCCACACCTACACGCTGTACTTCATGTCGGACGCCTACCTCGGCGCCGACCAGGAGTACAAGTTCACGGTCGACGTGGACGACGCGCCCGCCACCGACTCCAGCGACTCCGAATGATGTCGATGTCGATGTCTTTCTGTTACGATTACACACACTTGCAAATTACATTGCACTTTTATTTACGAGTACATTGCATGCTCTTCGGTCCGCACTCCCTTATGCCCGCCCGGCCCACTTCCTACGAGTATATTCAACTAACGGTTATCGGTAACAGTTACTTTTCGTTTTCTCGCAACGAGTGACGAGGCGTTACGCAGCTCTATACAACTTTTTCACGTCATCTACCAGCTACTCTAGCATCTACCAGCCAGTTTAGGAGTTAGTTATAGGAACAGGTTAGACTTACTATTCGTAGCTTATTTAACGGAACGTAAGGAACGGAACGTCTCGTTTTGGGAATATAGGAACCGAGGGTTAGTCGACTCTTACGTTGGCTACGGGCCGAGGTTATGGCGATGATGGTTCCTCTACCCCTCATTAAATATTTGTCACATTAATATGACGAAAAGAGAGAGAAAGAGATTAAAGTTGATACCATCTAATGAGTAAGGCCTGACGCTGTAAGTTTAAAGAAAAAAATAATTTCTTTTTGCACTATTACTGCCTTTACTTACTTTGGTACGTTTTATACAAACATACATTTCAAATGTACAATACGACCAGACAATTTGTGTTATTTCAAAAATGTTGATTTCGGCTGGGATTCGAACCCGGGACGTGCTATATATATTAAGCTTCTTTTTTTTACTGAAAGTAAAACAACCTAAGCCTAATAGTTGACGGTACTAACTACGAAATGTAACGGTCGCAGGTTCAAACCCGCCATTCTATTATTGTCCTTAACCACCTCCTAGCACTGACTTTTGAGTTTGGTTGGAATGATTAATAGGCAATAATGTAAAAACCTATAAAAATCAAAATCATAACCCCCCTTTTTGCCTGGCCGTAGTCGGGTAATAAATGAACGCTCAATGAACATACTCGTCCTTTAATGAAACCTATCTACTCGCATCATGGCACGTCCATCGTCTTCTCTGTACACCTCCCATCGCGTCATCTGCTGTCCTTGTCTACAAAACAATAAATCAATGCAATCGAAATATTGATCCAATTCGATTGGCATCACCTAAAAGATTGCATACGAGCAAATAAAGTTTCATGTTATTTAGTATGCGCTACACTATGAAAATAACTATTCTGATTAGTGTATAAAGATGTTTTTGGTGGTAGGATCCAGGGATTCGTCTACCTCAAGGCTCTCTCTCTCAAGTCAACTCTGGCGTCAAGCAGTAGAGAGTAGTGTGAAAATACTCGTATAAGATATACAAATAAATAAAATTGAAGAGTCTGTTTGTAATAACAAAATAACAGCTTTTCCGTCAATGCCGATGTAAGCATGTACGTTACTGATAAGAAAAAACTACTTTTAAAATTTTTGTCTGTCTGTCTGTCTGTCTGTTTGTTCCTGCTAATCTCCGAAACGGCTGGACCGATTTTGACCGGACTTTCACTGACAGATAGCTGTTATTATAGCGGGCAACTTAGGCTACTTCAATTTTAGAAAAATATTAGGGTTCCGCGCAAAAAAAAATAAAACTTCTAACAGGGAAGTATACACGCGGCTTTGTTCCGCCGGTGAAACCGCGAGGCGCAGCTAGTAAGTAAATAATATATTCGGTCTGTAGGGTCAGTTAGTTAGCCAGTGTGTAGTGTAGTGGGCATATGAGAGTTGAGAACTGATGTCTCATGGTGACGATGAGCTTGTTACCATGATACGAGTACATCGGCGCTCTACAGAACTTTGCGACTGAATGTTCTGGATAACACAGTGACTGTCGGACGTTGCACTTACCATCAGGCGAACGAGTTGCTCGTCTCGTCACTTTCTTCCATAATTTTAAAAAAAGTTTGAAAAGACATTTACAATGGCTAATTTACTGATAACTGATAAGGGTCAAGAAGGCGATCTAGCGCAAATTGTTTCAATTAAATCCCTTTGCAAATGTCCTCTATCCATTTCCACGGCCAGCGCGTGGGACGGCTGTGAGGCTGTGAATCGCAGCTTACCTGTTGTCTGTCCGTAATATGATCGTTGTAGTCTCTCATATTCTCATACACTTCCCAATAGATTGCTCACTCAATTAGTATTTGAGGGATTTTGATATTGCATCTTACCTGCACCTTACTTTGTTTACTGAACCTGTCTGTCCGTTACGAGAAGGCGAAGAGAGATTTTCAGTGCTTGCTGTTCAATGCTAACGCGAAATGGATGAGAGATTACGAGTATGTTTAGTGATAGAATAAATGTAAAATGTAAAATGATAGGGAACGACTATATACTGTCGTCGTGTTAATTCCTGTAATATGTATATTCTCATCATGTGCATCATGTGCGCTTTGTGGCTGTGTTTAAAGCAGATCACATTTATGGCGTTGTACAGTATTGTTTGGGGAAAAAACTTAAAAGCTCGATAATAAATAGGCAGGTTTTTCAATGCCTTGAATCGCTGACTGTTTTATATATCATTTTAAAATGTCGAAAGTTATGCAAAACGAAATAAAAAAGGGCACTCTACCTTTATTTGTGTTTTCTTTTAATCCTATAGTTTACTTATTACATATAAGTATTTATTGTGTAATGTTACCTACATACTATTTGTTTATTTGTACGAGTACGACTTCAATATTTCGATCGACAGTAAAATGATAATTCACTTTTTCTGAAGATTTCTGGACTGGTGGAGGCAAAAGGAAAAGCACAATTTTGGCCCAGAATTAAACTTCCATACCGCTATAATAATAAACTATCAAAACTCAAAATGTACAAGGAAATTACAAAATTCAATAAAAGCACTACCACCACTTTTCGAGTTGGCGCCAAAAGTTAAAAGTACTATTATTTTTTTAATTTCATCTGTGTTCGTTTATTTTTTTTTTGTCCTTAAAAGCGGCCAATGTAATTTTTGAAAGAAACAACGCATTATTTATTATAACATACGAGTAGCTAAGAAAGAGGAAAGTTGTTGGTTGATTTTGGTGAAAAGAAAAACAACTTGACAGTATTTTAATAAAAGTATTTATTGATAAACGTCACATATCTGATGGATTTCGTTGATATTAAATATGAAAATATTGCCCTCGATTGATCAGTTGCGCTCTGATGAGTGTGTCTGTGGACGCCATGTTGGAGTTACGAGTATGTTACCTATAACAGGCGGAATGGAATGTGATGTGATGCATCAAATGATACCGTGATCGTTTGCCCAATGATGGATGGAATGATGAATGAAGCCAAGTAGGGTAGGGTAACAAGAGAAGAGAGAGTGGTGTGGCACTAGGCGTGTCAGCCGCCCCGCCCCGCTACGGAGCCGCCTCACCGTCACCGTCACCGTCCACTCGTCCGCGGCACGCGCACAGACGCGCGAGGAGGGCTGGTGGGTGGTGGTCGGCGAGCCCAAGAGCAACAGCCTGCTGTCCATCAAGCGCGTGTCGCTGGCGCGCGCCGCGCGGCTGCGGCTGGACTTCGTGAGCGGCGCGGGCGGCCGCCACACCTACACGCTGTACTTCATGTCGGACGCCTACCTCGGCGCCGACCAGGAGTACAAGTTCACGGTCGACGTGGACGACGCGCCCGCCACCGACTCCAGCGACTCCGAATGATGTCGATGTCGATGTCTTTCTGTTACGATTACACACACTTGCAAATTACATTGCACTTTTATTTACGAGTACATTGCATGCTCTTCGGTCCGCACTCCCTTATGCCCGCCCGGCCCACTTCCTACGAGTATATTCAACTAACGGTTATCGGTAACAGTTACTTTTCGTTTTCTCGCAACGAGTGACGAGGCGTTACGCAGCTCTATACAACTTTTTCACGTCATCTACCAGCTACTCTAGCATCTACCAGCCAGTTTAGGAGTTAGTTATAGGAACAGGTTAGACTTACTATTCGTAGCTTATTTAACGGAACGTAAGGAACGGAACGTCTCGTTTTGGGAATATAGGAACCGAGGGTTAGTCGACTCTTACGTTGGCTACGGGCCGAGGTTATGGCGATGATGGTTCCTCTACCCCTCATTAAATATTTGTCACATTAATATGACGAAAAGAGAGAGAAAGAGATTAAAGTTGATACCATCTAATGAGTAAGGCCTGACGCTGTAAGTTTAAAGAAAAAAATAATTTCTTTTTGCACTATTACTGCCTTTACTTACTTTGGTACGTTTTATACAAACATACATTTCAAATGTACAATACGACCAGACAATTTGTGTTATTTCAAAAATGTTGATTTCGGCTGGGATTCGAACCCGGGACGTGCTATATATATTAAGCTTCTTTTTTTTACTGAAAGTAAAACAACCTAAGCCTAATAGTTGACGGTACTAACTACGAAATGTAACGGTCGCAGGTTCAAACCCGCCATTCTATTATTGTCCTTAACCACCTCCTAGCACTGACTTTTGAGTTTGGTTGGAATGATTAATAGGCAATAATGTAAAAACCTATAAAAATCAAAATCATAACCCCCCTTTTTGCCTGGCCGTAGTCGGGTAATAAATGAACGCTCAATGAACATACTCGTCCTTTAATGAAACCTATCTACTCGCATCATGGCACGTCCATCGTCTTCTCTGTACACCTCCCATCGCGTCATCTGCTGTCCTTGTCTACAAAACAATAAATCAATGCAATCGAAATATTGATCCAATTCGATTGGCATCACCTAAAAGATTGCATACGAGCAAATAAAGTTTCATGTTATTTAGTATGCGCTACACTATGAAAATAACTATTCTGATTAGTGTATAAAGATGTTTTTGGTGGTAGGATCCAGGGATTCGTCTACCTCAAGGCTCTCTCTCTCAAGTCAACTCTGGCGTCAAGCAGTAGAGAGTAGTGTGAAAATACTCGTATAAGATATACAAATAAATAAAATTGAAGAGTCTGTTTGTAATAACAAAATAACAGCTTTTCCGTCAATGCCGATGTAAGCATGTACGTTACTGATAAGAAAAAACTACTTTTAAAATTTTTGTCTGTCTGTCTGTCTGTCTGTTTGTTCCTGCTAATCTCCGAAACGGCTGGACCGATTTTGACCGGACTTTCACTGACAGATAGCTGTTATTATAGCGGGCAACTTAGGCTACTTCAATTTTAGAAAAATATTAGGGTTCCGCGCAAAAAAAAATAAAACTTCTAACAGGGAAGTATACACGCGGCTTTGTTCCGCCGGTGAAACCGCGAGGCGCAGCTAGTAAGTAAATAATATATTCGGTCTGTAGGGTCAGTTAGTTAGCCAGTGTGTAGTGTAGTGGGCATATGAGAGTTGAGAACTGATGTCTCATGGTGACGATGAGCTTGTTACCATGATACGAGTACATCGGCGCTCTACAGAACTTTGCGACTGAATGTTCTGGATAACACAGTGACTGTCGGACGTTGCACTTACCATCAGGCGAACGAGTTGCTCGTCTCGTCACTTTCTTCCATAATTTTAAAAAAAGTTTGAAAAGACATTTACAATGGCTAATTTACTGATAACTGATAAGGGTCAAGAAGGCGATCTAGCGCAAATTGTTTCAATTAAATCCCTTTGCAAATGTCCTCTATCCATTTCCACGGCCAGCGCGTGGGACGGCTGTGAGGCTGTGAATCGCAGCTTACCTGTTGTCTGTCCGTAATATGATCGTTGTAGTCTCTCATATTCTCATACACTTCCCAATAGATTGCTCACTCAATTAGTATTTGAGGGATTTTGATATTGCATCTTACCTGCACCTTACTTTGTTTACTGAACCTGTCTGTCCGTTACGAGAAGGCGAAGAGAGATTTTCAGTGCTTGCTGTTCAATGCTAACGCGAAATGGATGAGAGATTACGAGTATGTTTAGTGATAGAATAAATGTAAAATGTAAAATGATAGGGAACGACTATATACTGTCGTCGTGTTAATTCCTGTAATATGTATATTCTCATCATGTGCATCATGTGCGCTTTGTGGCTGTGTTTAAAGCAGATCACATTTATGGCGTTGTACAGTATTGTTTGGGGAAAAAACTTAAAAGCTCGATAATAAATAGGCAGGTTTTTCAATGCCTTGAATCGCTGACTGTTTTATATATCATTTTAAAATGTCGAAAGTTATGCAAAACGAAATAAAAAAGGGCACTCTACCTTTATTTGTGTTTTCTTTTAATCCTATAGTTTACTTATTACATATAAGTATTTATTGTGTAATGTTACCTACATACTATTTGTTTATTTGTACGAGTACGACTTCAATATTTCGATCGACAGTAAAATGATAATTCACTTTTTCTGAAGATTTCTGGACTGGTGGAGGCAAAAGGAAAAGCACAATTTTGGCCCAGAATTAAACTTCCATACCGCTATAATAATAAACTATCAAAACTCAAAATGTACAAGGAAATTACAAAATTCAATAAAAGCACTACCACCACTTTTCGAGTTGGCGCCAAAAGTTAAAAGTACTATTATTTTTTTAATTTCATCTGTGTTCGTTTATTTTTTTTTTGTCCTTAAAAGCGGCCAATGTAATTTTTGAAAGAAACAACGCATTATTTATTATAACATACGAGTAGCTAAGAAAGAGGAAAGTTGTTGGTTGATTTTGGTGAAAAGAAAAACAACTTGACAGTATTTTAATAAAAGTATTTATTGATAAACGTCACATATCTGATGGATTTCGTTGATATTAAATATGAAAATATTGCCCTCGATTGATCAGTTGCGCTCTGATGAGTGTGTCTGTGGACGCCATGTTGGAGTTACGAGTATGTTACCTATAACAGGCGGAATGGAATGTGATGTGATGCATCAAATGATACCGTGATCGTTTGCCCAATGATGGATGGAATGATGAATGAAGCCAAGTAGGGTAGGGTAACAAGAGAAGAGAGAGTGGTGTGGCACTAGGCGTGTCAGCCGCCCCGCCCCGCTACGGAGCCGCCTCACCGTCACCGTCACCGTCCACTCGTCCGCGGCACGCGCACAGACGCGCGAGGAGGGCTGGTGGGTGGTGGTCGGCGAGCCCAAGAGCAACAGCCTGCTGTCCATCAAGCGCGTGTCGCTGGCGCGCGCCGCGCGGCTGCGGCTGGACTTCGTGAGCGGCGCGGGCGGCCGCCACACCTACACGCTGTACTTCATGTCGGACGCCTACCTCGGCGCCGACCAGGAGTACAAGTTCACGGTCGACGTGGACGACGCGCCCGCCACCGACTCCAGCGACTCCGAATGATGTCGATGTCGATGTCTTTCTGTTACGATTACACACACTTGCAAATTACATTGCACTTTTATTTACGAGTACATTGCATGCTCTTCGGTCCGCACTCCCTTATGCCCGCCCGGCCCACTTCCTACGAGTATATTCAACTAACGGTTATCGGTAACAGTTACTTTTCGTTTTCTCGCAACGAGTGACGAGGCGTTACGCAGCTCTATACAACTTTTTCACGTCATCTACCAGCTACTCTAGCATCTACCAGCCAGTTTAGGAGTTAGTTATAGGAACAGGTTAGACTTACTATTCGTAGCTTATTTAACGGAACGTAAGGAACGGAACGTCTCGTTTTGGGAATATAGGAACCGAGGGTTAGTCGACTCTTACGTTGGCTACGGGCCGAGGTTATGGCGATGATGGTTCCTCTACCCCTCATTAAATATTTGTCACATTAATATGACGAAAAGAGAGAGAAAGAGATTAAAGTTGATACCATCTAATGAGTAAGGCCTGACGCTGTAAGTTTAAAGAAAAAAATAATTTCTTTTTGCACTATTACTGCCTTTACTTACTTTGGTACGTTTTATACAAACATACATTTCAAATGTACAATACGACCAGACAATTTGTGTTATTTCAAAAATGTTGATTTCGGCTGGGATTCGAACCCGGGACGTGCTATATATATTAAGCTTCTTT
>JAHVAK010000569.1:0-365347 GCA_019845155.1 Luehdorfia chinensis | reverse complement strand
AAACAATGCTACAAATCTTTCACTGTTTAGCGACTCGGTCGACTGCGGCTAAGCGATTGACTTCTGTACTTACGGGTCGTGGGTTGAATCTTCCATGGAAAAAATATTTTACTTATTATTACAAACATAATAGTTCTCGTGATTGTGTGTGCAGTTTCTCTGTAAAATACCACGATACAGGAGAAATCCCAGCGTGGGCCACCTTTTAAAATAGACTTTAAACTTTAGTGGCAATCTATGGGGGGGCGTATGTTCAGCAGTGGACTAGTGATAGGCTGAGATGATGATGTAGAACAAAGTGGCCGTGTGGTGGCTTAAAACCCCCCCATCTCATCATGTGGGTGTCGTAAAAGTATACAAATGGAAAAAGGAAAACCAGGAGGATGGGCAGCATCATCTTCCTGAACATCTGAGTAAATAAACTTCGGCAACCTTGGCGAAATCTCCTCCAAATAAGAGCTATAAGCTTATGTGACAATCTATTGTGGAAGCCTATGTTCAGCAGTGGACTAGTGATAGGCTGAAATGATAATGATGATGAATGAATGAAAAATATTATATGGTTGCGCAGGCCAGGTAATAGAGGTTTAAACTTTTTCACAAAGTGAGACAAAAAACACTCAGAACACTACTCATATATTGTAAGTTAATTATATTAATAATGTAGTGGTGGTAGAATTCTAGGAATCCGTCTAGGTAGGTACCTACGCAGGGCGTTGTTATCTTGCCGTAATCTTGTAAACTTGTATAATTACTGGGCACATGAGACTAGAGAATGACGTCTCAGAAGGGCGGGCAAGGTTTGGTGCCACACAAAAATGAGTGAAACAGAATTTGTTTTGGTCAGACGTCACGCACATACCATCATGTGAACTCGTCTCGTCTATTTCTCAAATATAAAAAATAACAACATATAGCTTTTCCTTAAGGTAAGTGACAGTGTTGTGGTACCCAAACATTATTACTGAGGCAGGATCATTTGTGATTTCACCCTATAAACTTTGATTAATTTTTTTATAATATGTTTGTTATGTTTCTATAAGATTATGTCAATTTGAATTTTATCTATTTAATTTTTTAATTATCAACACCTTGAATCCTTATTTAGGAGGATTTTAATGTCTATGAAAGTAACCTTTTGTTGAAAGAACATTAACACTGATATTGACGTTATTAATTATCATACCAAATAATAAGCTTCAGCTAGGACATAGTCCACGACAATAGTTGAATGGTGGCCACGGCCCTGAGAGGACAGGTTTTGCAGTCCTCGATTTATAATATGATGAACTGTGTGCTCGTTTTTCACTTTGGACGATGTTTGTGATTTAAAATTTTCTATTTTAAAGGGGATTTTTTACTACTAAAGAATGACGTTCCTCGTAATTTGCTAAGGATAAGATTCGGCTTAAGAGAATCTACCACCCCATCTCATCCCGTGGGTGTCGTAAAAGTCGACAGAGGGAAAATGAAAACCAGGAGATGGGCAGCAGCATCTTCCTGGAACATCTAAAAAAATAAACTGCGGATGCAAATCCGCCTGCCAAGCGTGGCAATTACGGCATAATCCCCCCAAAATGAGAGCAACAAACTTTTGTGGCAATCTATGGAGGAGGCCTATGTTCAGCAGTGGGCCAGTGATACTTTGAAATGATGCTGATGATGATGATTCATGCCTCCTGATAACACTTATAGAACACTAGTATGATATACTATATAACACTAGATGAGGTGATTCTATTTCATCATTACCACAATGCGAAACTTTTAATACTTTTAAACAATACTGTAATGCATACATATACCTAAATCACTTGTAACAATTACGAAATGTGACAAAAGCTTAGTAACACAAACAAGAATAAACTGGAACTCCCGGAGACATTAACATTAATTGTCGTACCCGCAAACTAAAATAAACCCAAACTATAGACGATGAAAACTGCTTGTATAGAACCCAAAATACATTGCATTCCTTGTCACAGAGCAAATGTTTGTTATTTAGTAGACATTTTGATTAAGTGAGCCGTCTTTTAGTCCATTCATCCACTAATTTCAGTAATATTATAATAAGTAATATGCGCAACTTTATTCGCATGTACTTTAAATGTTATCTAACAAAACATGAAGTCACATTTCTTCAAAAAAGTAGGTAACGTACAACGTACTTTCTTTCCTTATTACATTTGTTAACTAGCTCTTTGTGTAATCTATTGGAAGTAGGTACAAAGCAGACACATTCACAGTTACAAAATAAATGAAAGACAATGATTTATTGACTTCGCGCCACTGCCAATAACAACTGTACAAAGTTTCAACTCAATCGCATGAACTCTGCGCATCTAGAAGGCGAACATTATCGAATACCACACGTGCGCCATTGGTGTTAAGATTCCTATGCAGGTATCCGTCTAGGTAGGGCCAGTTATTCTGCCGTAAAGCAGTAGTGTGCAAACATTACTCTGTTTCGATCTGAAGGCCTCTGAGAGCTAGTGTAATCTCTGGGCATACGAGATTTAAGAACTGACATCTCGGGGTGATGGGCGCAATGTGATGCCATAAAGAAATGTTATAGGCGACACAGAATTTGTCATGGGCAGACGTTGCACTTATCATCAGGTACTATGTGGAACTATGTCAGAAATTTTCACGCAAGTGCCCACAACAACTGTATAAAGTTTCAGTTCAATCGGATGAACGATGCACGAACGCGTAGTAAACGACCATACAAACATATAGATTTGTTAACTTACGGACAGCCTTTACTCGTGCAGAATAACACCATAATATGTAATTCTGTCATTATACTGCTCGTGGAAACACAACGGGAGAGGGAGAGTTTCAACTCGTACCAAAATGGCGGCGACGTGGTCCTCCTGGTCACCTTTCACGTCTCGTTTCTCGCGGACGCGAAAAGTGGGATACGGGTGGCGTCTTAGCCCATAACATGGGAAAAAGGCGTGACTGTATTATATTCGGTTATGAAGTGGCATAAGAAAATCTGCAGTGTCGTCGATGTCAGAAGAGTCGCCTAAGAGTTAAAAAAAAATTGCATCGGTGAACGATTTCCTCGTCACATCAGTAAGTATAATAGAAAAAGTACTCACCTCCTCTTAACTCGCACAGTAGAGTGAAGTTGCCACCCTCTTCTAAAGGGCCGACCACACCAGCCACGTCTCTGCCACCTTCATCGTAAAGTAGCAGCTGATGTGGAGGCACTGTTGACAAAAAATAAAAGAATATGCCGTCTAAATATACCGCATCAGAAAATTTCAGTTAAGAGGTAGTAGTAGTGGTTAGTAAGTAACGGCCTATAAATGTTCCACAGCTGAGCACGCGCTTCTTCTCATTTTGAGAGGGCTTCGGAGCTGAGAAAAGTTCGTCACGCTGCCAATACGTGTTGGCAGACTTCACATGTCCTCAAAATATTTTTATTACACAGAACGGCTCGGATTCGAACACACGACGTGCGGCGTCGAAGTACGGTGTTTTAAGCACTAGGACACGCGATTGTCGAAAATGGAAAAAGGCATTATATTTGTCAATATAATTTATTACTGATGTATGCGATAATGATAGAAGCAAATTCAATGTGAACTTTTCAATAAATTATACTTACATAGACATACATAAAAAAAAATTGGGTAAAGTGACGAGACATGCAAAACGTTCACCTTATTATAAGTGCAAGGTCTGCCCATAACATGCTTTGTAACTCAGAATATTTCTGTGTTACACCACATTGCGTCTGTCACCTTGAGACAAGTTCTAAAGTCTCATATTTCCTGTGATTACACTAGCTCTCAGTGCCCTTCAGTCCGTAATACAGTAATGTTTGCACACTGCTGCTTCACGGCAGAATAACTGGCCTGCGGTGGTACCTCCCTAGACGGATTCCTGCATAGGAATCCTACCAGTACAAGATACTAATAAAATAATATATTACTATTTTGGCAACAGCGAAAAGTAGTGTTCCTTAGAGTACCTTACTACTACTTCACACGATAAGTGGTGTGTGTCTCTTGAATCATGTTATTGTATAAGCCTAACGATATTAATAAGATAGATAATTCATTATCTTGCTGCGTTTCTGTAGAAAGAATCGGAGCAGAGATAGGTTTATAAAGATTTCTTTTATGGGTAACCTGACAGAGATTGTATTCTCAGACGCTTCTCAATATCGGCGGTGCTACTATCACTTAACCGTGGTCGATCAGGGGCCGGGCGCTAGCCTTAAATTTCATAGTACGAGAGTGACTAGATTTCGATCGGAACGTCTAAAATGATTCAGCAGTGAAGGAATACATCGTGACTCCTTCACTGCTGAATCATCATAGCTCGCATTTCTGAGGAATAAAAATATTTCGTAAACATGTGAAGTCCGCCAACCCGTACTGGAGAAGCGAGGCGGAACCTTTCTGGTTCCAAATTTCTCTTAAAAGTGAGAGGAGGCATGTGCTCAGCAATGAGGCATTTAAAGGCTGTTACTTTACAACAAATCTTTTAAAAAAATTAGGGGCCGTGTGCTCGCCTTTAATTTCATAGTAAGGGAGTAACCAGGGTTCGATCCCCGGTGCCAGCACCTCTAAAATTGTTCTACAATTTTAAGTGCTGTTTTACCACGTGCTTACCGGTGAAGGAAAACATCGTGAGGAAACCTGCATGTCCGAGGAATAGAAATATTTCGAGGAAATGTAAAGTCCGCATTGGAGCAGCGTGGCGGATTCTTCCTAGTTCCAAAACCCTCTCAGAAATGAGAGGAGGCCTGTGCTCAGCAGTGGGACATTTATAGGCTGAAACTTTACTTTTTATTTATTTTTTTAACTCGTTGGAGGAGTGTCCAGCAGCGGTCCTTTTACAGGCAGATATAGAAGAAGAATAACTTACCAACAACGTTAAGTCGTATTTGAAAATTCCTCGTCGGTGAGTTCTTGAAGTCGACTCTGCAGCGGTAGATCCCCTCATCGTCCAACTGCACAGCGTCAACAGTGAGTGAAGATGGGCGGGACATAGTTACGAAGTAGGCCCGACGGCCAAACGCCAAAGGGTCCGACCAGTGCAGTGCTTTGTTGAAACTTCGACCGCGCACGTCGAAACTGCAAACAATATGCTTTTATTATAATGTGCCATTTTCATTATTTATATTTAAGCTTTGTATTGGCGTTTCGAGTGCTTTTTAGCATCCAGCTTTGCGTTGTGTGGGCAAGAGAATCTACTACCCCATCTCATCCCGTGGGTGTCATAAAAGTTGAAAGAGGGAAAATAAATTACAGGAGATGGGCAGCATCTGTCTGGCAAATGGCGAAACTAAGGCAAAAATCCCTCCAAAATGATAGCTACAAACTTTTGTGGCGGCCTGCCTACCAAGCGTGGTAACTATGGCAATACCCCCCAAAATTAGAGCTACCAACTTACGTGTTTTGTAGCAATTTATGGAGGAGGCCTATGTTCAGCTGTGGACTAGTGAGAGGCTGAAATGATGGACGATGATGACACTTACGGTTACGGGAGGACTGACATGTTTAACGTCCTTATGAAATAGTTACTCCGGCGTTCCTTCAGCTTTTAGTGATTATTTTACGCACGGGCTATATAATGTTAAAAATAAACGCAACGGAATCTGTTAAATTAGTTTTTTTTTTTAAAGAAACAATGTGGGCATTGTTGTTCATGCCTACCCTAGGATTGCTACTGTATCGTGGGTGAGTTTTGAAGACAAATTCCACATGCACACCACAAGGTGAGCCGAAATCCCATTTGTGTTTTTGCACAAATGTTGGCCCCAGCAACGATTCGTACCCAAGACCCGCGATGTGGAAGTCAGTAGCTTACGGATAGTTGATCCGGGTCTTGGTGATTGTGCATGTGAAATTTTTCTCTTAGGCAGAAAGTCTAGTGTGTTTAAACACATTATGGCACAGCTTACAGCTACACTGTGCCCGTCACCCAGATACATCAGTCCTTAAGTCTCATATGCCCAGTGATAACGCTAGCTCTCAGTGCCCTTCAAACCGAAACACAGTAATGCTTGCACACTACTGCTTACGGGGGAATAACTGACCCTGGGGTGGTACCTACCTAGACGGATTCCTGCATAGTAATCCTACCAACAGTAATTTGTAGATTATCTCTTTTTATCATAGATCCGCCCCGGCTTCGCACGGGTAGATAGATATTAGAAAGATAAATTAGTACTTTATTTGGACAAATAGAACAACCACAATACCTTACAGTAACATTTTTTATAGAGACTATTCTCATCGGCGGCTCTGCAGTTGGTCAGATAAGATTACGATATTTTGTCAAAATAATGTTTTATTTATGGGAACATAACCCATGAAATACAGAGACACCGCGGCAAATGTAGCAATAGAAAGCAATAGAAGCCAAAACAATTATGTGAAGAATTTTTCTTTGTCTGTCTATCTGTTTGTTTTTACGCGCCTTACCCAAAAACTACTGCACGAAATAGGATGCGGGTAGGAAATATGGGCATGGACATATTTCATCTTGATATATCGCGTAACTAGAATCCGAGTTTTTAATCTATATTAAGCAGCACAGTTTGTTTGTTTGAATGCGCTAATCTCAGGAAATACTTATCCGATTTGAAAAAATATTAGTTCTTTTATTACGTACATATACAGAGTCACGCCTCTATCCCATTGAGGTAGGCAGAGACCACATCTTTCTCCTTAATACAATCCTAACACACATCTTCCGCTTCATCTACTTTCATGAGCGTTTTCATACAAGCTCGTCGGTTTCGGGTATTTTTTACGTTTCCTTTCCTTAAAATGATTTCAATCTGATCGTAATAAGTTCGCCTTCGACGACTCTTACTTATTTTCCCCTTCCCACTCGCCTCATAGATCTGTTTCGACAATCTTCTTTCACCCATCCTCTCTACGTGTCCAAACAATCTAAGCATCCCTTTCTCTATCTTTGTCACTACATCTTCTACCATACCACAAAGTCCCATCACCTCCACCCTTATCATGCTGTTCGTCACTTTGTCCAACAAAGTCCATCCAGCTTAAGTTAAGTATTATCAATACTTTTATTTCCACGACATTAATTTTACTTTCATGCTAGACCCAACATTTATCATACATAAGTGTGGGGACCAGTACATCTCTATGTACAGCCAGTCATGCCTTTTATTAAGGAAGATTTATAGGCTACAAAATCCTTTAAGCTTTAAGGTGCCGCACGCTTAGAACGGAACCTTACCGAGAAGGGCCGAAACTGTGAATGCTCAGACCATAAGGTATCATGCCGTACGGCGCAATCATGTGGTCAGCTTACCTTATGCAAGCGTAACTGCTATATTTCATTACTTCAGATTCACTATAGCTATACACTAATATATTTATATTGCAATTCAGTCTAAAGTGTAACAGTTTATTAATTTCGTATGCCAGTTTGTACGTTCATTTTAATAGATGTTCTCGGAAGCCATGTGGCGGAAATGTAAGCGGTTGGACAATGTCACGCGTTCCTCGCACTGACGACTGCACAAGTTATGACATTGTTTGCGGAACCGTCGTACATATTACTAATGTCAGTTATATCGGGAAGCTGTAATGTTATATATTAGATACTGCAAGTCCACCCTACCCTCTGCAAGTGCATTGCGAATGTAATTTAGTATTTATATACACTAGTGGTCGCTTTGTGATTGAAATTCGACCGTAATATTTTTTTAAAGTTTGAACGTTGTTGAGTTTTTAGTAATTATGTTGTCTATGGCGACAGTTTCGTTTCGTTCTCGTTTTCGTTTTTCGGGTCTGGTTCTGATGGTCCCCGTGTCTCTGACACTGCATTACTTACCTGCGGTATTATCATATGAGCGCTACATCGGACGCAGGTAGATTAGACTGAGTGAGTGCCTCTGCGTTTGCGCATACTCTTGTGGCACTATATGTCCTGCACAGTTGATAGCTTTCGACAACGTTCGAAAGCAGTCGCCGTGAACGAATTTCGACAGAAGTATATTTTTTTATTTATTTTTAGTAAAGTGACGAAACGGGAAAAACGTTCACCTGACGTTGAGTGCAACGTCTGCCCATAACAAATGCTGTGTTACTCAGAACATTTCTGTGCGAGACATCAGTTTTTAAGTCTCATATGCCCAGTGATTACACTAGCTATCAGTGCGCTTCTAACCGAAACACAGTAATATTTGCTCACTACACTTCACTATTGCTACTGCTTTACGGCAGAATCACTGGCCCTGGGGTGTTATCAACATAGCCATATTCCTGCATAAAAAATCTAATCAAATAAAAATTTAATAAAAAACTGAACTTCTGTACAGTATCTCTAGACTGCATTCCTAGTAATCTTTGCAAAATTTATGAGTACGACTTTCATTGTGACGACACCACATTGCACACTTTCATATGAAAATTTACTGGTGGATTCCTATGCAGGAGCCTGCGTAAAAACCAACGCAGGGCCAGTTACTGTGTTTCGGTCTCTGTTAATTTAATTTCTTCTCAACGTTGTCGTTGACGCCCCCTTTTGGACATTTCAGACTTTCAGAGGGCAGTAAATGACTCAGAGATAATTAGGGGGCCTTGAGATAGCACAGAGGGGCGTAGGAAGTTTTAAAAAAGAGTATCAATATAATCTCAAAAAATTAGGGGCCTCAAAAAAAATACTCTCAAAGTGGGCGGTGGGCAAAATAAGGTTGAGAACCTATGCTCTATGTGATGTAGTGCGCAAAAAACAGAAAATTCAGTTGAACTGAAAATCTTCTGTTTTGAAGACAGACATTAACTTTACAGCGTTATTATGATGCCCTCGTCCTCGCATTTTTCTACGGAAGTGATGTCAACTATGCGGGGCTTATGAAGTGCCTAAGTTTTTGTTGTTTCTAACTTACTTTTTTTATTTATTTGCCTCACACTAAGATTTCTCTTGTGTCCTGAGTGCGGTTTACTAACATAAATTTCACGTGCACAACACAACCAGACCCGAGAACAGACTATTTGTTTTCGCACAAACGTTGGCGCCAGCTGAGATTCGAACCGAGGACCAGCGGCGTTGAACTCGGGTACGCTAACTACTAGACCACGCGGTAATAACTAATACGACTCTAACGTTAGGTACAAACTATTAAAAACCGTATGTAAATAAAAGGCGACAGACTGGCTTTAAGAATTGGACTATGAAGAAACAGAGAGACTATTTCAAGGTACAATACTTATTTATTTATTTATACTTTATTGCGTAACTTAAGGGTAACAATGGGCTGACGTAATGACTTACGGCATTATCTGACAGTCAACCCTGGCGGATGATAAGAAAATTATATGGCAGGTGACATACAGAAAAAATACTAAATCCAAATTTGTATCAATTTAGATTAAAACAAAAAAATATTTAAATAAATATATTATTGATTTATACATAAAAGACAAATATACAAAATAATATCGTAAGGAAACATGAAGAATGGAAAAAAAACAGAATTCGTCAGTTCAAATTTTTCAATAACGAGTGAAAAACCATAATAATAAGATCAAGTCTTAAATAATAGAATACTAATACAAAAAACCCTTTTATCAAGAACACATTCTTACACACGCAGACCCACAAACACAACACACACTCATACACAAGCACATAAACACATCCCCCATACTAAAACCTCCTATTTTCAGACCAAATTTTATATTACACTAGCTGAAGCTCGCGACTACATCCGCGTTGATTAAGGTTTTTTAAAAATACCTTAAATTTTCCGGAATATAAAGTATCCTACGTTCGACTCCAGGATGCAAGCTGTCTCTGTCCCAATTTTCCTCAAGATCAGCGTATGAAACGTGAAAAGGTAACGAACGTACAGAGGACAGAGAGAGTTACATTCGCATTTGTAATATTAGTATGCTGCTGGGAGACCCATAGCACTGTGTAAAAATAAGAAACATTTGTTATCAATACTAATATTATAAATGTAACTCTTTCTGTCTCTCTATCTGTTTTTTACCTTGTTTCAGTTCAACCGCTGAACGGATCTTGACAAAATTTGGCACAGAGATAGCCTGCATCCTGGAGACGAACACAGGGTAATTTTTATCCCGGAAAATCAAAAATTTTTTACACGATATTCTTCAAGAAACCTATTGCCAAGCAGACGAAGCTGCGGGAATCAGCCAGTTCACTATAATTTGTTACCTTAACTAGCTTTTAAGTAATGTATGTGGGAGAAAATAAAAAACTTTTTTTTTAATGAGCATAGGTGAGCATAATTTTAAGTGTAACGTCGAATACAATTAAAAATTCAGGTTTCTGTTACACTTAATCATTCATTACACCTTTCATCTTAAAAGGGAACCGCTAAAGGTTACCACCTCGTAATAGCTTTAATTATGTAGATCTCAATTTGAATAGAGTTACGTCTATTTCTGGTTTCGTCGTGGTAAATATTGAATGATTGCTTTCAGATCGCTGTAACAGTGGGTGCTTTAAGAAATAGTTTCTGATGGAATACTCGCAGTTTAAACAACTATTATTTAGAATTAAATCTAACGAAATAGCGGTAGTGCTGGAAACGCGGTCAATTGGAATTAAAAACAAGACATAAGACAATATTATTTTTATCTTTCTAGGTAGGTGGCGGCTTAAGGGAATCCCGGCGGAATAAGGGAAGGGGGAAGGGAAAAAATGAAAACCAGGAGATGGGAAGCAGCATCTTCCTGAAACATCTGTATAATTAAACTGCGGTTGCCAACCTGCTTACCAAGCGTGGTAAATATGGCAATACCCCCCAAAATTAGAGCTACAAACTTACGTGTTTTGTAGCAATTTATGGGGGAGGCCTATGTTCCGCAGTGCACTAGTGATAGGCTGAAATGATGATGATTATGATGAGGTAGGTACCACCCCAGGTATTACCCAAGTTATTCTGCCGTGAAGCGGTAATTTGCTGACATTACTGTGTTTCGGTTTGAATGGCACTGAGAGCTAGCGTAATCACTGGGCATATGAGACTTAAGAACTGATGTCTCAGGGTAACGAGCGTAGTGTAATGTTCTGGCTGGTTCACTTTATCCAATAAAAAAACCTATGTATATTTTTCATGCATTTCTGTGACGTCAACTTTTATAAATGTGTCAATAAAAACAATTAAAATTAGAACTTTTTTTTATTGTATATAGTGACGAAACGAGCAAAACGTTCACTTGATGGTAAGTGTATGTAACAACAAATGCTGTGTCACCCAGAATATTTCTGTGCACACACTGCGCCCGTGTGGTGGCGGCTTACGAGAATCTACCACCCCATCTCATCCCGTGGGTGTCGTGAGAGTCGACAGAGGGAAAATAAAAACCAGGAGATGGGCAGCAGCATCTTCTTGGAATATCTGAATAAATAAACTGCGGTTGCCAACCCGCCTGCCTAGCGTGGTAACTATGGCAAAATCCCCCTAAAATGAGAGCAACAAACTTTTGTGGCAATCTATGGGGGAGGCCTATGTTCAGCAGTGGACTAGTGATAGGCGGAAATGATGATGATGATGACAGTATCCTTCAAACCGAAACACAGTGATGCTTGCTTCACGGCAGAATAACTGGCCCTGGGGTGGTACCTACCTAGACGAATCCTACCTACCTACCACCAAGAAAATCTAAAATTTTAATTTAGTTTTTGATAAAATAATTTATTTCAAAGCTGTAAAGCACAAACGGATGCCGTTTAACATACGGTTCCAGGTTTGCCAACATAAGTTATGACTATATTTGCGGCTTCCATCTAAACGGAACATGATATGTCACGTTAGCATGCATTTACAAATTCCAGTAATTAGAAACTGAGGCGGCTTGTATTCAAATATGATATCTATACGTATAATAAAAATGTAATCTGTACATTTCAAAATTTTGCAAAATATATATTGAGGGTGAAAAAAATAAGTAACTAAATACATTTCGATCATCTTAAGAATTGTTTGTCTGTCTGTCTGTTTGTTTGTGAACGCATCACGTCTAAATACTGAATTTGTTCAAACGACTCCGAAAGATTTTTTTTAAATGATTAATAAACCGATTTTAATAAAAAATCGGTTTATTCTTTAAAAAGTTGTGAGTATTTGAAGTCTACGACTTGTTGAATTACAATAGTTAAGCTGTATCACCAAAAGATGGCGTTGTGCAAATGATATAATTTTCTGAATTGCGTTCTCCGCCGTTAAATAACGTTGAGATTTTAGCTTAAAAAATTGGGACGCGTTAAATAATCGAAAATTTTTGTGGTCGGCGAACGGTCGAAGTGTGAATTTATTTATTGAAATGTAAACTTAGTGTCAGTTTTATTTTATTCGATTATGTGACGAAACGAGTTAAACGTTCACTTGATGGTAAGTGCAACATCTGCCCATAGCAAGTGCTGTCTCACCCAGAACAATTCTATGTGACACCACATTGCGCCCGTCACCCTGACGCATCTGAAACTTCAGTTCTTAAGACTCATATGCCCAGTGATTACGCTAGCTTTCAGTGTCCTTCAAACCGAATCACAGTAATGTCTGCACACTTCTGCTTCACGTCAGAATTACTGGTCTTGGGGTGGTAACTAACTGGACGGATTCATACCACCAGAAATCACTAGTTGTAAATATTTTTACACTAGTACTGTTTTTTTTTTTTATAGGAAGACGAAGGCTTTTACAGCTTCATCGGATTGAAAGGTGGCCAAGTGCTGAGGGTCCTTAGCCGATACCTTTATTTAAGCGCAAAGGCCCGCTTGCGGCTTGGACCGTCTTCCTTAGAGAGAGTAACTGACTCGAGGGTGCCTAAGGGGGCCGACCTCGGCTCGGTCCGTTACTTCATTCGGCGGGGCAGTTATACCACCAGTGAAAAATAAATAAACTTCGAGTTTCTGTTTATGATTTTTTCGTAATTTTATATGGTAATTTGCAGGGCACCAAAACTGAAACACGCGTTTTTAAATTTTTAGTGTGTCTATCTGTTTTTATTTCGTTCGTAGTAGTTTAAATATTTATCTTAATCTGGATGGATTGATCTGATTGGATGGATTAATACTTAATAATATAAATGCAAAAGTCATTTTCTCTGTCCCTTGTCTGTTTGTTACGATTCCACGTTTCAACCGCCGAATCGTTCTTGATGAAATTTGGCATAGAGATATTTTGCATGCTGAAGATGGACATGGAATACTTTTTATTTCAGAAAAACATAGTTTCTACACGAAATAAAAAAAAAACCCTATATCCACGCGGACGACGTCGTGGGCATCATCTAGTTGATAATATATTTACTTTTGTGTTACATTATTAGTAATAATTTATAATAAATAAGTGGTTGTTACATTGGACAACGCAACAATGTTAACAAAAAAGCACTGGGGTCGTTACATGTTCTGCATATCTTAAATTATCTAATAAACCATATTTATTGATGATTTTTTCCTTATAAAATTGCCTTTAACATTATTATTATCATAATTACTATTTCATACTAATATTTTTAATAACATTATTTACATACATTTGAGGCGATAGGTGTCATTTTATGCGTACAATAATGACGGCGACCTGGTTTGGCCGGTTTGCGGGGGCGAAATTTGAGCTACGTGAGTGGCCTCTGCCTACCCCTTATATGAAAAAAGTCGTGTCAGTATGTATGTATGTATTTACATACAACGTGGCATGACATGACTGTAACTAATAATTTTAACAAAAATCGACTACACTTGGATTTCTCCTGTACGGTGGGTGCGACAGTTGATGGATGCAGGTGGCTCAGGACTGTGTCTTATGGCAATCTATGGGGAAGGCCTATGTTCAACAGTGGGCTAAGATAGGCTGAAATGATAATGATGATGATGATGAGGGTGCAACATTACAGGCATACATAAAATACACACACAAACTGCCAAGTGAACAACTACCATAAGTAAGATACGGGTGGTAGCAGCTTGAGAGAATCTATTACCCCATCTCATCCCGTGGGTGTCGTAAAAGTCGTCAGAGGGAAAATGAAAACCAGGAGATGGACAGCAGCATCTTCGTGAACCATCAGAATAAATAAACTGCGGTTGCCAGCCCGCCTGCCAAGCGTGGCAACTATAGCGAAATCTCCCCAAAATTAGAGCTATAAGCTTTTGTGGCAATCTATGGGGGAAGCTTATGTTCAGCAGTGAACTAGATAGGCTGAAATGATGATGGTGATGAACTATTGGAAGGATTATTAACGATTGCCAGTAGGCCATACAAGTTCCGGGAATCAGTCTAGGTAAGTACCACCCCAGACCCAGTTATTCTGCAGTGAAGCAGTAGTGTCCAAAAATTTTTGCACGTTTCGTCACTTTTACCAATAAAAATCCCCGGTCACTGCAGGTGGTACTCGAACCCGGGACTAGCGGCGTAAAAATGAGGTACAGTGACTACTAGGCCACGGGATTATTATCGATAAAAATCATCTATACGTTGATGTACTTTTTATTTCAGGCAACACAACGCTTATAGTACATGAAAATAAATTCACTGGAAGTCGTATTTTGCCAAAACTGCTCAAGAAAGTCGGTTCGTTAACCACAGAATAGCAAACGAGGCAGTAGAGAGACCCGCGAAGTCAATACATGTCACGCTTAAGCAGTCGCCCTAAATGTTTCAGTTGAAATATAAAATCAATCAAAGAAATGAATTTTGGTCTTATACGGATTTATTGTATAGGAGAATGTGACGAGGAGCGCAAAAAGTTCATCTGGTGGTAACAACGTCTACATACATACATTCACACCTCTTTCCCATTGGGGTATGCAGACACCACAACCGTGGACCACTTTTCGTCCCCTTGGTAAATGAAACGTAACGGATGTAGAACCAAGTCGCCGCCAATTAGGTACGCATTAAATTCCTTGCTCCCCATTGCGTTCCCACGAGAAGCTACGGTAGATGTTGTCCATTCAATCGGAGCCCCACATGTTTGGGTCACCAGGTCTCAGACAACAGCGTCTGCCCATAAAAAATGCTTTGTCTCTCTGAATATCAGTTCTAAAGTCTCGTATGCCTAGTAATTACAAGAGCTCTCAGTGCGCTTCAGACCGAATCACAGTAATGCTTGAACACCACTGCTACGCGGCAGGATTACTGGCCCTGCGGTATTATTCACCTAGACGGATTCTTGCATAGGAATCTTACGAATGATTCGTTTTTTTACACCAATATTTCACCTGTGACCCAGAACACGGCGAAAACTCCTAAATGCTGCCTTGAAGCAATCAACTGCGACGGAGATATTATAGTGCCACAAGTATACTTTCACACAGCGGCGCTCGCTCGTCCCAACCTACATGCCAGACGTAACGCTCACGCGATAAGATCGGAAATAGGCTAGGATGCAGTGTCACAGTTACGGGGACAATACAATACAACTAGACCCGATAACCAACAATTTGTGTTTTTGTACAAATGTTGGCTCCAGCTGAGATTCGAATGTAGAACCCGCGTCGCAAAACTCAAAAAGTTCGGTTACTCTAAGAACTAAGCCACGCGTGAGTATTTCCTAATATGCAAATAATATACAAATAATAATTCACAAATATAACGTAATGTAACGTAACAAAACCTACCCCGCATGTAATGAAAGTAGATTAGCTGAAAGTAAAAAAGTAAAGTAACAGCCTATAAATGTTCCACTGCTGAGCACAGGACTCCTCTCATTTCTGAGAGGGTTTTCGATCCGGCAGGAGTTCGCCACGCTGCTCCAATGCGGATTGGTGGACTCAACATCTCTTCGATGATCTATTTTTGTTCACCGCTGATTACGTCATAAGTCAGCACAAAAAAATGCAAAACCGCATGAGTGGTGCCGGCACCGCAGTTCAAACTAAGGTCACTCGCGTACTAGGAGTACTACTCAAAATTTCATCATCACCACCTCGATGATTGGTATTCCACCACAGTGTTTTTCGAGAAATTTACTGCCACGCACGACTATTTTATGGCCACAATTTGCTGCCGCCAGCGCTTGTTCCGATACGACTCAGAGACCTTCAATAAAAAACCCTATTTATATCTCAAAGGCCGGCAACGCATTGTAGATGTTCATAAGCAGTGGTGATCACGACCATCAGGTGAGCCGCTAACTCGTTTGCCCCCTCTTCTAAAAAAAAATTAAATTAAGGCTAGCGTCGGCATCTTAGCTATCAGGGATCTAACTGAACACGCAGCTAAAAGTATTTTGTCAAAACTGCTCGATGCGCCATGAATCCCGGTTCGTTAACCGGAACGAAGCTAACGAGGCGTTGGTGCGACCCTCGTCGCGATCGATACGTGTTTTGCTTAATCAAACATACAATGAACGGTTACGTTATCTGTAAACATAATCTAGAAAACACTTAAAAGTTTTTATATCAAATGACGTGACACGAACATCACACGCAGGCAAATGTTAATGCTGGCTAAAACTAGAGAGACTCTTCTTATTAGATCTATATAATTTTATAAAAATGTTCCCGAAAGCGAGACGCAAAAAATGACATCGATTAAAAAACTTGTTAGGAAGATGTTATTAGATAAAACATTGTTAATCCACTGAAGCGAATCTTAGCGGCTGAGCTTCTGGAATGTAACAATGATGTATAACTCTCGATCTTCTTAAATATATATATAACGTGTATTTATATGTATGTATGTATATATATACATAAATGTATATAAACCCATTACCTTATTTGTGGAAACTTGTAAATGGTTAATAAGTTATTCCATGTGAAATATAAACAAATGTTTATTAGTAACTGTAAGTTTTCCTAATAAATAAAAAATACAAATATAAAAGGGAAATTAAAAATAAAACAGATCATTATATAGAGGATAAAGATGTGTGAAAATAACTTTTACGCTGCACTTGGGAAGCCCTCGGAACAAACCATATTATATAATAATGTAACCTTGTGGAGCATAAACTGCCAATATAAAGATGTGAGTAAGGCCAACCTTCAACCTCACCCAGAGAAGTCTTGGGCTAACACATTTATAGTCAGTCACACATTCATTCATTCTAGCAGAAAGCAGTACACCAACTCCCTGACAGCCTCTACTGGTTTCCGGAACTCCCGACCAATAGGCTGTGTAGGGTCCATGCGTGGTGGTGTCGCATCCTTTCCGCTTGGTCTCATTCACACAAAGAACATCAATCCGTCTTTTGCTCATCATCACGTATACTTCTTCAATTTTATCATTCATACCTCCTCGATCATTCAGCGTAACTATCCGCAGCCCACTTTTCGCCCCCACGGGAAACGAGACGTGACGGGTGGCGAACCACATCGCCGCCATTCTGGTATGAGTCAAAATTCTTACTACCCATTGCGTTCCCACGAGCAGCTAGGGAAAATGCTGTCCACCCAAACAGAGCTCCGCATGCTTGAGTAAGGCTAGCCTTATTCTGGGGTCGCCCGGTCCCAGGGCAGGTCGGCACGCTAACGACTAGGCTCGCCCCTAACCACGCAGCCATCGGCACGGCAACTATTGGCTTGGCGGAGTGGAAGGGAAAAGGATTAGGTAGGAAATGGACTTGGGGTAGGGAATGCGGGAGTTTGAAAAGGAACGATAAGGTGTAGGATACTACTATCTCGGAAGAAACAGGGGGAGACAGCAGTAGCTCGGGAGGCCGTGGTCGCTTACCCGGGTACCACCGTATTTGCCGGACAAGGCAAAACTAGGTTAAGTACTCCCTGGCCTTATTCAACGTCAGAGATAAATATTACGTGTCAGTAATAAGGTGAATTTTTTTTACACTTTACCACTGTTTGGTAATGAGGTTCCTCACGGAGAAGAAACAGGCAAAGGAAATTAGGCAGGAATCCTCTGTTTTGTAATTATTTTTCTATCTAAGTCACAAAATATCCTAGATAACTTTACAAAGAATTGCCTTATATACTGAATGACGGTCCATGACATAATTTCAAACTAGACAGATTTAATAGCGCATAGTACCATATAATACTCGTATTATATATAGGTGCCGTGTGGTGGCGGCTCGATAAAAGAATACTACCACTCCATCTCATCCAATGGATCTCGTAAAAGGCGAGTAAGGAATTAAACTGCACTGTGCACTCAACAGCGCATGGTGGCGATGGGTTCACCACCTATCACACCAAGTTATATTGTTTTGGTGAAACGTGGATTGTGAGTCATCTACTTTTGCAGTGAGTGCCCAGTCTCTGACTACCCATTACGGGATACAGTCGTGATCTTATGTATGTATGTAGTACCATATAATTATACTGCAAAAGGCTATACTCCACTAGCAGCAACTGTTCACAAGTCCATTCAATCTGGTGATGCCCTGGAGGACAATCCCGTTGTCGACAACTTTCAATACTGTCGGAAGTTAACTGCTCGGGAGATATTATAGAGCCACAAGTGTACAAACACAGAGGCACTCACTCGTCATAACCTACCCGCGCCCGATGTAACGCTAATGCGATAAGATCGGAGGTATATCGGTCGCTTGGATGCAGTGTAAGAAACACGGGGACAATAATAACACAATCAAACCCGAAAAACAATATTTCGTGTTTTGCCACAAATGTTGGCTTTGACTGGAAACCCATGACCTGTGGCGTAGAAGTCAGGTAACCTAACCAACAGGTAACGCGGTCTAATGAGGAGACTAAGGAGTACGATCAGGGGAAATTTTGGATCCGATGTCAGAGTCTGAGGATCAATAGAACAGAATAGAATATTTTTTATTCAATATACTACATTTACATAATACTCATTGAACGTCATTTTTTTTGCTACACTGGTTCGCAAAGAAATGCCTCTGTCCTGGGAAGAACCAGTAAGAAAGACAGCGAAATATTTTTAAGTCATTTAATAAATAATATATAATTACAGCAGTATTATAAAGATGTAGGAATAGCTTGACAATGATCACCTCATTTCCATTGTTATCATTATCCATGTATTCCTTAACATTATAATAACCCTTGATAAAAAGTCTTTGTTTAACAAATAGTTTAAACTTTTTGATTGAAAGACTATGAGCACTTTCTGGGATTTTGTTGTAAATAACGTATACACTACTCTATTATACACTACTGCCCCATGAAAGAGTTATCGTCTCTGTGAAGTCGAGTAACTGTCATTATTAATTTGTGCTTGTTCCCGGTATTTACATTATGGATCATCATCATCATTTCAGCCTATCATAGTCCACAGTTGAACATAGACCTCCCCCATAGATTGCCACAAAACTCGGTCCTGAGCCACCTGCGTCCATCGTTCCGGTACGACGTTGCCACTCGAGAACCTTTCTTCCCCAACGGTAATCGGTTCTCCCAGCTATATGGCCGGCCCATTGCAACTTCATCTAGCTAATCCTTAGGGCTATGTCGGTTACTCTGGTTCTGCTGCGGATAACATCGTTACGGATTTTATCTCGCAGAGAAACTCCGAGCATAGCCCATTATATACCAACGTTTTTATATACATATTGAGAGGTCAAGATTAAGATATTAATTTCTTTAAATTTATCTCTGAGAGACACTCTAGAGCCAAGATTATAAATAGATCTTTTGGCCCTCTTTTGCAAAACAAAAATCAACTCTACGTCAGTTGCATTTCCCTACAGCAAAATACCATAAGACATTATGCCGTGTATGTAACTAAAGTAATATTACACATAAATCCTGCAATACATACAATATTACATGCCGTTCCTCGAACTAATAATTGCACATACTCTTACTTCCCCTTCCCTTTCCTTTAATCTGGACTTAGTAATTGATGCTAACCCCTAAGCTAAGAATAGCACTATTTTTAGCCAATTACTCTTACCCTACCAAGATTGAATTTCATTGTAATTGTTATGTCTAATAATTGCTGCATTCGAACACTTCTAGCTTATATCCAAATTTCATGTATAACTTATAAGGTATGTGAATAATGCTAATTAATATTAATTAAACGAACGTTTGGTGGTTCATGCATAGTTTAGACGCCCTTACTAACTAATGCTTAGTGCCCAACCAGTTAAGTAACTAGCTTAGTGACAAGTGAGAAACCACCGTTTACACTTTAGTATAAGAGAAAGATATCTATATATATCTATATCTATAAGATAGTTACTCGAAACCCGTTCGAATCCGTTACCCTGTGCTGGCGAATTAAAATAATCTTCCACTCCATCTCATCCCGTGCGAGTCGTAAAAGTCGACAGAGGGAAAATGAAAACCAGGAGACGGGCAGCAGCAACACCCTGGATCGTTGAATAAGTAAACTGCGGTTGCCAACCCGCCTGCAAATCGTGGCAACTATGACAAAATCCCCCCAAAATGAGAACAACAAACTTTTGTGGCCATCTATGGGGGAAACCTACGTTTAGCAGTGAACTAGGGATAGGCTGAAATGATGATAACGATGAAGCCGTCCCCCACCACAATCTACCAAGCACTTGTCGGACATATCACATTCGCACGGACAACACAACCTGACCGGATAAACAACGATTTTTGTTAGCGTAATCACTGGGCATATGAGAGTTAAGAACTGATGGCTCAGGGTGACGGGTGCGGTGTGGTTTCACACAGATGTTCTGGGTGACGCAGCATTTGTTATGAGCGAACGTTGCACTCACCATCAGGTGAACGTTTTGCTCGTCTCGTCACATTTTCGAATAAAAAAAAAGAAAACTCGATGAAAACTTAAAACAACTAAACCAATTACGATACTCCTCAAGCAGGTCTTGTTCGGAGGCGTTTTTGCGGCTTCAATATATTTAAGAAAACTGATCTATGCCAAAATCGACTCTCATGACATATTTAATTACATTTATTAATTGCGTTTGCTTTGAAATTGCCTTTTAATGAACAATGCCCTACGCTAAGATTTCTCCTGTGTTTAGGGTGCGTTTTACAGACTTAAGATTCCAAATTCAAATATCTAACTCTGGAACAACTGTGTGTAAGTCAAACAAATTTTTGTATAGCGCAGAAGCCAATCGCTTAGCCACTGCGCCAACCAAGCCGACTAGTCACTTACGAGTAAGGTCGTCGTTTCGTCGTTTCAGCCTATCAATAGTCCACTGCTGAACAAAGGCCTACCCCATAGATTGCCACAAAAGTTGGTAACTCTCGTTTTGGGGGGATTTTGCCATAGTTGCCACGCTTGGCAGACGGGTTGGCAACCGCAGTTTATTTATTCAGATGTTCCAGCAACACGCTGCTGCCCATCTCCTGGTTTTCATTTTCCCTCTGTCGACTTTTACGACACCCACGGGATGAGATGGGGTGGTAGATTCTCTTAAGCCGCTACCGCACGATAATTAATACTTATGAATTCACTGGTGGTGGGATTCCTATGCAGGAATCCGTCTAGGTAGGTACCGCCGCTGGCCAGTTATTCTGCCGTCAAGCAGTAGTGTGCAAAAATTACTGCGTTTTTGTCTGAGCTCTGAGGGCAAGTGTAATAATCACTGGGCATATGAGACTTAAGAACTGGTGGTAGGTCGTTTCGTTACTTTATCCAATAAAAAAACGCTAGTTAACTGCCTCGCCGACCGACTTAGACTCTAAAGCCATCATCTGTGCTCACACTAGCTGTGCCCCGCGTAAAAAGCCGATCGATGATATAACTATATATATATACTTCCCAGTTGAGTCGGATTTTAGGGTTTTCATTTTTTTGCGCGGAACCCTTATTATAATTCAAAAATTGAAGTAGCATAATTTACCCACTATAATATCAGCTATCTGTCAGTGAAAGTACCGTCAAAATCGGTCCCGCCGTTTCGGAGATTAGCCGAAACAAACAGACAGACTAAAAAAAAATTATTACTGTTTTTTTCTTATAAGTGTCGTATATACTTTCATTAGCATTGAGTACAAAGTTGTTATTTTGTTATTACAAACAGACACTTAAACATTATTTAATTGTACAGATCATTTATTATGTTGTGTCGTAAAAGAAAAATACAAATAAATGAGCAATTTAAAATTTCGATGTAATTTCATGTCAGACTATTTAATCTGTACTAGGTTGCCGAGTGGCTGAGGCTTTTGATTACGAAATGGCAACGAAGCTTATAATCACGTTTCGGGCTTGACTGATAACTTAATATGCAAATTAAATGAACCTTCATAGGTTAAATCGCAGACGTTATGTGAACTGACTGTTAGTAATTTGCAATTTTATTTAAAAGCAAGCTTCGTTAGCTTATTTATTTAGACTATGATCTAATTTAGCGCATCAGTATTTCTATATTATAATATATTTATATATTCTCGGCTCTAGCAATTTAAACCGTGAGAATAAAAGTAACACTCACAAGGTGTGTAACACATGAGACTGGCCTCTATAAAAAAAAAAGAAATAAACAAAACAATACAAATAAAAATGAAAAATTGGAAAATTAAAAAGTGCAGTTCTCAAGACGCTGTTTTCTCATTTAACTCTTAAGAAAAAAAATCGTATTGAGATTCAAATATTTCGAGTCCTTTCCATTTCAGATGAAAACAATGACAAAAAATTAATACATACATACATAAGATCACGAATGTATCCCGTAAGGGGTAGTCAGAGACTGGGCACTCACTGCAAAAGCAGATGACTGCCACAATCCACGTTTCACCAAAATAATATAATGCACTTGGTGTGATAGGTGGTGAGCCCATCGCCACCATGCGCTGTTGGGTGCACAGTGCAGTTTTATTCCTTACTCGCCTTTTATAAGACCCATTGGATGAGATGGAGTGGTAGTATTCTTTTAACGAGCCGCCACCACACGGCTAAAAATTAATGAGACGTGCAAATTATTATTCTTAATAACTACAGGTGCTACACTTTTGATATGAAATAGGAAACCAGTAGATAAAGTTCTGGACACGATAAAAAAAACCCGGTCCCGATACGTCTATTTTTTCGGCAATATTAGACGGCTCGATAAAAGAATACTGCCACTCCATCTCGTCCAATGGATCTCACATAAGATCACGACTGTATCCCAGTCGTGATCTTATGTATGTATGTACGTACGTATTAGACGATTATTCAAAATAATTGTAATTAATTAATTATAGTCTTCACTTGATATGAGTCTATTCAATTTAGCATATAAGTGCAATATAACTGTGATAGAGGCATTTGAAGACCGACGAGTCGCTTGACTTTGACATGTCGCGCCATGAGACGTGCAATAGCAATTGGCGGGAATTAGTGTGAGCTGTGAACTGGAAATGCCCGCGGAGATGCCTACGGAGTGACAACATATCGTGATTCTTTATTTAGGACGAATGTATGAGTTTGTTAGCCATAGTAATCAATTACCATCAAGCGAGTGCGCGTTGACACCCTAACCCACATAAAGAAGGAAAACAAGTACAAAAAGACGATTTTTCGGTCGATGACCTTATAACTAACTTTATACGATAATGTGTAGCGCATGAAAAATCAATACATACTTATGTCAACCGATCGCTTGACATGTGGTTAGAGTACCTGACTACCACGTCCTGGGTTCGAAAGTACAAACCGGAGTCAATATTTGTGCAAAAGCTGTTGTCCGTTTTCGGGTCTGGTTGTGTTGTTGTCCTTGTGTCTCTGACACTACATTCTAGCCTATCTCTGATCTTATCGCATGAGCGTTACATCAGGCACGGATAGGTTGGGACGTGTGAGTTTGATAGTGAGTGAGTTGAGCCAGTGAGTTTGCTAAAATATCTTGTGTACACTTTTGGCACTATAATATATCTTGCGAGTTGCAGTTGATATCTTCCGTCAGTATTCGGTAGTAGTCGCCTTGAGCGAAAATTGGCCAGGAGTACATCACGTCAGCTTGACGATTTTTCTGCATAGTGGGTGCATTATACAAATATAAATTTCGCATGCACAACACCACCAGACCCGAAAACCTACAATTTTTCCATTTGCACAAAATTTGGCTCCAACTAGAATTCGAACCCAGGACCTGTAGACTAGAAGTCGGGTATTCTAATCCATAGGCCACGTAGTCTACCGGTTATTTGAAGCCACCACCATATCCGCCTGATCATAATGTAGATGTTTTCAAGAAACGAATGAATAGGCTTCTTCTCAGTCAGTGCGTTTATCAATAAAAACTGCACCGTCACTTGCCGTCAGATGGAATCATTGGAAAGCACTAGGTTATTTAATTTAAAAAAAATATTACATACATACCGACCTAAGACCCTAAAGGTTCGTGTGTATATTGGGTAAATCTTCCTAAATTATGGTTCAGGCATAGACATTGGATGCGGGGCGGTGATAACGAACGAGTGCTGACGTCTTTACGAGAATAAATTATCATAATCATTACAACCCTTCGTAAGTCCTCAGCACACCATAGGCCCCCCAGTTACGAGATAGCACTGGCCTAATCTCCATCCACGATGGAACATGACTCTGTCTTTCGAGGTGTCGTAAAATTCCATTGATGTTGCTGCTCTAGTACCTACCTTTCCCAATGGTTCTGTTATTGGTTGTACGAGCTATGTAGCTGACACACCGCCAGGCACTATAATAAATAACAGGCGGCTCGAAGGGAAGATATCATCGACTGGATGAGAAATCTTCACATGCAGCGGAATGTTATAGACACATTTATAATGTACCGTGTAGAACTGCGCAGAAGTTATTGCAGCGACACCCAAATACTGAGGCATCGATTCGTCCTAGTGTATCCGCGCTCGACGTAACGATCGCATGATATAAGATCGGAGGTGGGCTAGACTTATGTTTCTGCACAAATGTTGAATCCGGCTGGGATTCGAACCCAGGAGCCGCGGCATACATCTCCGGTAATCAGACAACACGGCGAATAAATATATATAAGTGCATTTTGCTACCAACGACAGCCGCTAACGCGGCAGGAGAATAATCGTGTATATTCACGTATTCTTTCCATTTCAGCGATAAATGCGAGGGGGATTTAGATAAAGGCCTTTTGAAAAGGGGCTCCTCGTTTACCTTCACATCTTGAAGGCTTTTCGCCTTTAACCGGAATCAGTTCAATCTTTGTATGTTATTTATTTTGTAATGTAATCAGATTTATGAGTTTATTTGCATTACTAGTAATAGTCTGTAATAGTCCCACTGAACCGGTCCCACCGGTTTCCACTGACTCGTTCATTCTCGCCTCATTGAAAATCTGGATACAGCCTCATCGCCAGACCGCACTTGATCGCCTGACGTCCAAAGAATCTCCACGTATACTACTACATCCAGTTTTTGCGGGAACGTTCACCTGATGGTAAGTGCAACGTCTGCCCAATACAAATGCTGTGTCACCCAGAACATTTCTGTGTGACACCACACTGAGCCCGTCACCCAGAGACATGAGTTCTTAAGTTTCATATGCCCAGTGATTACGCTAGCTCTCAGTGCCCTTCAAACTGAAACACAGTAATGTTTGCACACTACTGCTTCACGACAGAATAACTGGCCTCGGGGTGGTATCTATCTAGACGGATTCCTGCATAGGAAACCTACCACCAGTAGCGAAATCTACGTCACCAAATGCGAATCTCAAAAAATTACTAAAACGTACTGTATCGCGCTATTGGAGTTTCATCAATGCTAACATAGATACAAGATCTGAAGATTACTGGAAGGAGGAGATGTCCTCTCTAGATGAGACTTTCGTATTTAGCTACCTAGACTAACTTTTTCTTGGCGCTACATCTGCCGAAGTACTATTCACGGTGTCTTTCAAACTTCGGCGTTTTGCCTCGTCTCCACTTGTGCTTGTTGCACTTGTCTCCACTTGTGCAAAGTCTCGGAAAAGGAGACGTGATGGGCGGCGAACCACGGCATCGCTATTTTGGTTTGATCCAATTCTCTTGCTTACCATTGCATTCCCACGAGTACGTGGTTCCTACAAGTGAGTTCTTTAAGTGAGATTGATTATTACTTTCAATATACTACCGACAACAGTTTAATAAAGTAAAATATTTATTTAAATATTTTAAATCGTACAATTTATATGAATAAAATTCTTTACAGCAAGTCAATTAGTTCTTTCCAGTTTCTTAGTCGGGTGGTTAAATAAAGAAGTTCCCATAAAAGTAAAAGACAATAATTTAAGTTATGTTAATTTGTTTGATAGACTTGAGTATGTCATGCTCGCTTTAATGTCTCTGCTTGCGGCGGCGTCGTGTGGCGGGCCGTCCACTTCCCTTTGAAATGGTTGAGGAGGGCGATGGCAGCCACATGCGTCATACTGGAATTAATCTTATCTATGATTTGAACAGGGAGCGTGCTGTGATTTTCCTTGAGACTATTCTTTGTTAGTTACCCATTAGAAAGGCTCAAAGTATCGAGTCTTTAAAAAAATAAACTAAGTTTTTTTTCTTAAATCAGTGTTCTATGTAATATATTTTGTGTTGTTTTTGACGAGGTTCTCTTTTGCGGCTTTATATATATATATATATATATATATATATATATATCTATTTTTATATTTTATTTGTTTTATGTACTGTACAAATGTTTTATTTTCTTCTACTAACTAACTTACATCTTGTGTGCACACTTCCTTCTTTTGCTGTTCTTAAATAAATCTCCTTCAGCGAAGGTTTGCCTGGAAGAGATCGCTGCTTAGCGATAAGGCCACCTGTTATACAAATTAAGTTATCGTTTTAATGTATTCTTCTTTAATATGTGCAATAAAGAGTATAAATAAATAAATAAATTTAGAAAAGTCGCAAATAAGACGACCGCGTGGCCTAGTGTCCGTCCAAATACCAGCTAGAGCCAACATTTGAACGAAAACAGAATTGGTTTTCGGGTCTGGTTTTATTGTGCATGTGAAATCTATATCTGTAAAACCCACCCACGATACAGGAGTAATACAAATATTGCATCTTTTCTTCACCTTCCTTCTTTCCTATCTCTATTTCACGCAGACTATATAACTATATTATAAAATTAAATCATACTATTATAGACATTGACACCAAATAATGATTTCCTAAATTCGAATTGTGCTCATGCGTCCTTCTCTCTGTGATGTTACTAGTGCCACATAATATATAACACTAAAGACATCCCTCTGTAATTACTTCGTAGATATCGTCAGGCGTTATAGTCTCGTTTAAATAGTTTCTGCGCTATATTGCGTCAGAATTACTATCAAGCTATGGGGTTATTCAAACATATATTACATAGCACGGGTTTGCTTAAAATCGATGTTCGTATGAATCTTTTTGCGGACTGTATAATGCATCTTATTTTCAAAAATATACGCCACACGGTTTCTTCTCGAATCAAAAGTGAGAGGAAGTCTGTGCCCAGAAGTGGTATACTTATGGACTGTATTTTTTTTTACTTTTATCGGCGAGTGATGGCGATGCAGAAAGTCTGTAGTTTTTTCCCTTGAGTAGACTAAAGAAAATGCCTGAAAAATCTTCTGACCTCATTTTCTTTAATTATAAAAAACAATGTTTTTGTATTAAATACGCGCTTAAGTTTTGTTTTCACCTTGGTTTTTCTTTAGATTCTTATCAAATAAGAAGTTTCAAATTAACTAAAAAACCCCAAACATCTTAAAGTCATTCCGTAGATTAGCATTACCGAAAGAATAGTAATTTTGTAAAAGAGGTTTTATAAAAGTACTGCAATTTTTTCTTTCGATGTTTCTTATCAACAGTTATTACTGCTGGTAAGAATAAGAATAGACTAAGATAGACTAAGAGTTATTGTTGTTCTGTATAGGTGTGTGTGAGAGAGAGAGAGAGAGGGAGAGTAAGAGTCGTGGTACCTTAGGGTCCGGGCACTCGCCTTAAACTTCATAGTACCTAAACCTGAGTTCGATCCCTGGTGCCGGCACCTCTACGATTGTTTTTCAATTTTGTTTGTCGATTAACCACGTTCTCAGCGATGAAGAAAAACACCCTGAGGAAGCCTACATGTCTGAGGAATGAAAATATTTCGAGGACATGTGAAGTCCGCCAACCGGCATTGGAGGATGTTTGCGGACTGTACCCAGCTCCGAACCCTCTCAGAAACAAGAGCTTCCTCTTCTGCTCCACAGTTGGACATTTATAGGCTGTTATTTTTTAAACCACACCATGATCGTCAACATGACTTATTGGGTCCTAAGCCTTATACATACATGCATACAGTCACGCCTTTTTCCCATATAAGGGGTAGCCAGACGTAGCCCACTTTTCGCGCCCGCGGGAAACGAGATGCGACGGGTGGCGAATTACGGCACCGCTATTTTGGTACTAGTCAAAAATTGTTACCCATCATCGCCTTCTCACGAGCAGGATAGTGACAGCATTTTTCTGCACGAATAAAGGCTGTCCGTACAATACTTACTTATACCTAGTCGCCACATACGAGTACAACACCTCGGTAGGAAAGAGGTAACTGCTGTTCTGCCTTGCCGGACACCTATCTAAGCCTCATGTGATCTATAACCACACCAACTACAGTACTAGTAGTTAAATATGTAGATTCTTGTATAGGAATCTGTTATTTCGGACGGTTCAAAGTATGGGGCATGAAGAAAGTATAGACACAAGTTCAAGACAAGAGGTTCGATATATATATCGAGTCATTTCGATTTCAGGTGAAACCAATAAGAACAAAAAATTTTCTTAATAACTACAAGTGCTAGACTTCTAATATGAAATAGGAAACCATTAGATACAATTCTGGACACGATAAAAAAAACCCTTTCTCGATACGTCAATTTTTTCGGGAGTTATCGTGACCACATCCCTACAAAAACCGGACGTCCAAGTCAATTTTTTTTAAATTGTTTTTTTTTTTCAAGTAGATATATTAGAAGAAATTTTTCAAAATAATTGTAATGATTTAATTGAAGTGTGTAATAAAATAATTGTGATAGAGGCATTTGCCGTGTGGTAGCGGCCTAAAAGAATCACCACCCCATCTCCCGTGGGTGTCGTAAAAGTCGACAGAAGGAAAATAAAAACCACAAGATGGGCAGCAGCATCTTCTCGGATCTCCTGAATAAATAAACTGCGGTTGCCAACCCGCTTGCCAAGCGTGGCAACTATGGCAATATCCCCCCAAAAATGAGAGCTGCTAACTTTAGTGGCACTCTTTGAGCGAAGCTTACGTTCAGCAGTGGACTAGATAAAGGCTGAAATGAGAGGCATTTGAAGATCGCCGAATCACTTGACATGTCAAATGTCGGGTGTAAAGCACTATCTCATGGCGCACTATCTCATTTGTGTGGTGCGGTTGCCAACCCGCCCGCCAAGCGCGGCAACTATAGCAAAATCCCCACAAAATGAAAGCTACAAACTTTTGTGGCAATCTATGGGGGAGGCCTGTGTTCAGCAGTGGACTAGTGATAGGCTGAAATGATGATGATGATAAGAAAATTACGAGTCTTCATCATAGTCCAGCTTTCGCCTGGTTGCTGCTGATCATGGATTTATCTCCCTGATTGAGTCAATTTTGGGAATGTAGCTATTTTCATATTAAAAATGGACGTGGTCATGCAAACCAGAATAATTCCACAATGCTTGTTTAAAGGAGTGGTCCTGTGTTTAAAAGTAAAGTAAAGTAAAGTTTCAGCCAATAAATGTCCCACTGCTGAGCACAGGCCTCCTCCCATTTCTGAGAGGGTTTTGGAGCTAGGAAGAATCCGCCACGCTGCTCCAATGCGGGTTAACGGACTTCACATGTCCTCGAAATATTTCTATTCCTCGGACATGCAGGTTTCCTCACTATGTTTTCCTTCGCCGCTAAGCACGTGGTAAATCAGCACTTAAAATTGTAGGACAATATTAGAGGTGCTGGCACCGGGGATCGAAATCAGGTTACTCGCTTACTATGAAATTAATTTATTGTGTGTTTGATTGAAATGAAATAAAAATTATTTATTCTTCAACATAAGATATATAAATTTCGTTTGTCAAACGTGATTTTGTTACGTTTCGCAATGATGAGATAAGATTCCTCTAACGGAGAAGAAACAGGCGAAAAAAATGTTTACGTAACTGATCCAAGCACCATGTCTCATGGTCTCAGATATTTGACGATTGTATTTTTATAGAGTCAAGCCCGCCCCCAATATCTTACGTAACTACTTAATCAGTTTTTAAGGTATCGTGGGCTGGTTCTGGTTTGGGTAACTACGTTCAAATAACCGCGAAAATAAAAGCGAATCAAACCACTGGCGTCAGCGTTCGCGCCTCGCTCGTTTTTGCAACCGCATCACGTCCCACGCGATGCTGTTCGATCTCAACGTAGTAATTACTCTGTAACTCGTTGTGCATGTATGTTACGTCTTTATTGTGCCAGAGTTGAAACGTTGCGTTCTTGTTAAATTGAACATAGTATTGCGATGAGAGCTTTCAGGGCGGAATACACTTTTAGTTTAAAGAACGATGTAATACAAATTATTTTTTCCCCTTCTTCTCTTTGAAGTTTAGAATAGACACACCGATTGCCCCGTGATGTTTTACTGCAATATCAATCCAGATAATGGTTAGTGGATGCAGGCATCCGTCTACACAGCAATTACCCTGCAGTGTTTCAGTCTGAAGGGCACTGAGAGCTGCTGGTGCAATCACTGGGCAAATGATCCTTAAGAATTGATGTCTCAGGGGGACGGGCGCAATGTGCTGCCACAGCAATTGTTATAGACAGACGTTGCACTTATCATCAGGTAAACAGTTTGCTTGGCTCGTGTGTTTCTCCTAAAAAAAGGTTGATTTAGGTTGGATTTTTTTGCAGAAATCCGCATAAGTAAATACAATCTCAGTGCCATTTTTTTTTATTTAATAAAAGTGACGGAAAGAGCAAAGCGTTCACCTGATGGTAAGTGCAACGTCTGTCCATAACAAATGCTATGTCACCCAGAACAGTGTGACACCACAATGCGCCCGTCACCCTGAGACATCAGTTCTTAAGTCTCATATGCCCAGCGATTACGCTAGCTCACAGTGCCCTTCAAACCGAAACACACTAATGTTTGCACACCACTGCTTCACGGCAGAATAACTGGCACGGGGTGGTACCTACCTAGACGGATTCCTGCATAGGAATCCTACCACCAGTAAAAAAGTAATTTATATTCTAGTCTAGCAGTTGTGTGCAAACGCTGCAGTTTTAGTTTTAAAAGCAATAATGTTAGTGTACTAGCAACGCATTCAACCGATGTCTCATATTGACGAGCGCAGTGTGGTGATAAACCGATCTTTCTAGCACAAAACTCCGCGTGCTACACTATAGCTGTAGGGTTTCGGGCCTAACAATTTAAAATTCCCGCCAAATCACCATGCTCCGACGCTTTACGCGCCCGCCACACCGCAGCGGCGCTGTAGTCAGTCGAAAAGTAATTCGAAATGCGTTGATTGAAACCGTCAGTCGCTCCGTAAAACACAAGAATCAGCAGTAATTCCATAACAGCAAGATCTCTAAAGCCTACTACCTAATAAATATCACTCGACTGGACCGTCCCGGGACGCACGAGTTCAACCCAGGCGCAGAGCTGGTCTGAGGAGGTGGGTTAGTAGGCCCAAACTTTCTAGGGGTTTTGTTGTTATAGTTTAACTCCAGTTAACTTATCAACCTGAGCTATCGGCCAACACAATTACTATACTACTACTACTACAGCTTTTGTCATCGGCGGACGTTGAACTTCACATCAGGGGAACGATCACGACTCATCGCTTTCTTCCATAGAATAAATAATTTTGTCTTAAGTAGCTTAAGCAGGTTAATAGGTGTCCGGCAGAGTAGAACAGCACCAACCTCTTACCTACCGAGGTGTCGTAAGAGGCGACTAAGGTGTTGTACGGTCAGCTTTTGTTCGTGCAGAACCACACCATACTATGCAATGCTGTCACTATACAATGCTCGTGGGAACGCAATGGGAATTAAGATTTTTTTGACTTGTACTAAAATGGTGGCAACTTGGTTTACCTACCCGTCACGTCACGTTTCCCGCGGCAGCGAAAAATAGGCAACGTGTGTGGCCTTTGCCTACTCTATATGTGGGAAACTGGTGACTGTATGTATGTAAGTAGCTTATGTTGGGAACAGTTCCTAAATTCGATTACTAATAATTTAGTAAAAAATTTTATCAGCCCAGTTTGCGGAGTAGCAAGTGATTGGCTTATTGTCGAGGGTTCGATTTTCGCACGTAGCGGAACCTATTTTGTATGGACCACAGTCAGTGTCTGTAGATGTGGAATTAAAGTCTGTAAAACGTACCGAATTTATATAAAAATTCCTAGTGTGGAACAACGTTTTTTTATTAGTAGAAGTGACAAAACGAACAAAACGTTCACCTGGTAAGTGAAACGTTTAAAAAAAACGTTTAAAAATAAGTAAACATGCTGTGTAATCAGATGTGATAATAAATTAACCAGACTAACGATAAGCCGACATAAAGTAAGGCTGAAAGGAAAAAGATAAAAAACATTAATAATGCTTTGCGGCAAAATATCAAGATCGAAACTCTTTAAAAGAATTTATGGCACGAAATAATTGTTTATAAGTAAACAAGTTTTACTGGTGGTAGGATTCCTATGCTGGAGTCCGTCTAGGTAGATACCACCCCAGGGCCAATTATTCTAACGTGAAGCATTAGTGTGCAAACATTACTGTGTTTCGGTTTTAAGGGCACTGTAAGCTAGCGCAATCACTGGGCATATGAGACTCAAGAACCTATGTCTCAGGGTGATGGGCACAGTGTAGTGTCACACAGAAATTTTCTGGGTGACACAGCATTTGTTATGGACAGACGTTGCACTTACCATCAGGTGAACGTTTTGCTCGTTTCATCACTTTATGCAATAAAAAAAAGAGTACATATTAATCACTTTTGATAATAGCCTTCTTTGGGTCACAATCATCATCATCATCATTTAAACCCATCACTAGACCATAGGCCTCACTCATGGATAGCCAAGTACAGCCCTGAGTTAAGCCTGGATCTATCCTGTATCGTGAGTGTGTTTACGGACATAAATTACAAATGCATAAACACCCTGACTCGGAACGATTGCCAGTAGGCCATACAAGTTCCAGGAATCAGTCTAGGTAGGTACCACCCCAGGATCAGTTATTCAGCCGTGATACAGTAGTGTGCAAACAGTACTGTGGTTCGGTATGAAGGGCACTGAGAGCTAGCGTAATCACTGGGAATATGAGATTTAACGTGACGGACGCAGTGTGAACACAGTCTGGGTGGCACAGCATTTGTTATAAGCAGACGTTGCACATACCACCAGGTGAACGTTTTGCTCGTTTCGTCATTTTTACAATAAAAAGTCCCGTATCTAAGAAGAAAATCGTTTAATTATTACGCCAACCGCACCAACTTTGGGCCTCAGGGTTAGGAGTTCAAAATAAGCCGATATAAATAATGCAGAATGACGACTTTTTTAGATCTTATACAACGGTACATGGTACCTCGCTAACCTAAGCATTCACAATTCGACCCTTATCGGTAGTGATCGTTTCTCAGCTCTTATAGCCCAGAATTTTCCTCTTAAAACGACCTAACTAATACAAAAACAATATTTCAAAACTAATAAGTACTTTCTGAGATTATCGCGTTGAAACATACAAATATTTTTTGTATAAAGATATATCGGTACATACTATCAGGTCTTTTCCCCATATAACAGGTAGGCAGAGGCAACGTCACCGCCATTTTAGTATTAGTCAAAAAAACAAGTCTTACTCCCCATTGCGTTCCCACGAGCAGTATAGTGGCAGCATTGCATTATCTCAGCCTATCTTAGCCCACTGTTAAACATATGCCTCCTCCATAGAGTGCCACAAAACACGATCCTGAGCCAGCGGCATCCATCGACTTCCCGCAAAGACGTGCAGGTCGTCGCTCTATTTTTGTTGGGGAAGAAAGGTTCTAGAGAACCTTGCCACTTCAGCTTGCTAATCCTTAGAGCTATGTCGATAACTTTATTTCTGCTGCGGATATCATCGTTCAAACCACTGCAACACTTCAAGACACAATTAGCTCTTTCTGGGTAGATTTGATAAAAAATAATAAGAAATAGCTGAAGGCAGCCCGGGTTAGCTGGGGTTACATTTGAAGTATTTATATGTTTTAATTAGTAATAGGTAATATTGTTTTAACGTAATAATCGTAATCACTGGACATATCAGACTTAAGAACTCATGTCACGGGCGAGGTGTGGTGTCACACAGAAATTTTGCGGGTGACACAGCATTTGTTATGGGCAGACGTTGCACTTTTTTTTATTGCTTAAAGTGATGAAACGAGCAAACCTGATGGTAAGTGCAACGTCTGCCCATAACAAATGCTGTGCCACCCAGAAAATTTCTGTGTGACACTACACTGTGCACATCACCCTGATACATAAGATCTTGAGTCTCATATGCCCAGTGATTACGCTAGCTCACAGTGTCCTTCAAACCGAAACACAGTAATGTTTGCACACTACTGCTTCACGGTAGAATAACTGGCCCTGGGTTGGTACCTACCTAGACGGACTCCTGCATAGGAATCCTTCCACCATCAGGTTTCGTCACTTAATCAAATATTTTTTTTATTTAAGATGCTGTTACAGATGTATGAAGATGAAAATACATTTTGTAGCAAATATCGCCGACACTGAAGTCATTTATTTTGCTTGAACTTTCCTGCTTGTAGTCGGGACGCGCTTCATGGAAGACAATTAAGTTTCATAGTTCCTATCTAAACAGTTCCTGAGCTAAAACGCAACGTTTCCAAAAAAATAAAGAGTAGCAAAAGCTTCTCGACAAATGTTACGTATTTCCTCCATAACAAGACTACAAAACGGGTTCCTTTATCTTGCGAAGCGAAACAAAAAACGTATATTAAAATTATTCATACAATTTTGACCTTCCGAATGAACAAGACAATTCTCAAACAAGTTTAAATGTAGAGACGTTTCAAAAGGATCCACCTTTTTGCTTAGCTTGTAAAGACGTTACGTAACTCGGGGACATCTATTGTTAGGGTAAACACGACACGGGCGATGTGCGGTAATGAGACGAACCTAAGTCCCAAAAACACAAACAAGGATATTATTACATTTGGGTCAATGTTGTTGTATTGTGTGACTTCTTGCTCGTTTATGTCTTTGAGGATCAGGTGGTTGGGTCCGGCGGTCTAAGTACGTATATGTGCAGTGTCTATGAGGTGCTTTTGACTAGTAGTTAAAATATTTGGACCATTTCTCGACAGTTTCTAGCTTGGGATCCTATAATTAATCAATTTAAATCAAAAACCCCGAGTATACCACTGCCAGATTTCAAGACACAGTTAGCTCTATCTGCGTAGATCGGACGAAAAATAATTCTTAAAAGCTAAAGGTATTCCGGGGTAACTATCGGGACATCTGTCACCTCAGTCTTCCCTAGACCATGGGTGCTGTAAAGCGCTCGAAACGTCGGGTTATAAATAGTAAAAAATTAAACGCGATAAAATCCGTAAAAATCAGTTTTATTCAAATGTGTAGTATTCGCGTAAATATAAGAAATCAAACAGAAACATTACTAACTACTAAGGAACTAACTAAGTAATACCCATTATAAGTGGTAAAAGTAAAGTAAAGTAAAGTTTCAGCCTATATATATCCCACTGCTGAGCACAGGCCTCTCATTTCTGAGAGGGTTTTGGAGCTAGGAAGAATCCGCCACGCTGCTCCAATGCGAGTTGGCGGACTACACATGTCTTCGAAATATATTTTTTTGTTTTATTTCTCAGACATGCAGGCTTCCTCACGAAGTTTTCCTTCACCGCCGAGCATGTGGTAAACCAGCACGTAAAATTGCAATTAACAATTTTAGTGGGGCCGGCACCAGGAATCGAACCCAGGTCACTCGCGTACTATGTAATTTAAAGCGAGCGCCTAGCCCCTGAGCTACCATAAGTGGTAAATAAGCACTTAAATCAGTTAAAAGCAACTGTAAGGGCTTATTTACCACGTGCTTAACGGTGAAGGAAAGTATCGTGAAGAATATTCGAAAACATTTGAAATTTCAACCAGCATTGGAGCACCGTTTCGAACTCTTATCGTCTCTAAAAATGAGAGGAGGCCGGTGCTCAGTTGCAGGTCAATAATAGAATGGTAATTTCCTTTTTTGTGGTGTAGTTAAGGAAAGATAATAGGAAAATACGCCCACGGCAAAAGAAGCCCACATGGTTAGAAATTAGTGGAACTTGCACTCGAGAATGATTATTACATCATAAACAGCATTTTTCCATGTAATCCACAAAAAAAATTACATGGTGATCCCCAAATGTTCAACAACTTAATGAGATTGACTATATACTTGCAAACCAAACAAAATGTATAAAAAGTTTGATATAATTAAAAACTTGAACTTCAATACGGATCACAGAATCATACGATGCGAGCTATCATTAGATTCGAAGCGAAGGAAAAGAAAAGTTAAACCTGTTGACTACTCCAGAGAACTACCAACTGTCTTAAAAGATGACGCTACCTACTGGGAAAATAAATTTATGGAAGCCGTTAACACATCAACAGAAGTGCAGAACCAGTATGATGAATTAGAAATAGAATTACAAGAGCTTCTAAAGCGGTTGCCACGGAAAAAGAATCATACAAATAACTATATCACTAAAGAAACAAAAGATCTCTTAGAACAGAGAATAAAGTTATATAATAAGAAAAGAACAATAGAAATCAAGTCTGAAATAACAAGAATAAGCAAAGAAAATAATAGAAATATCAAACGAGAAAAAAAGAAGAACATGCCAAAAAATCTTCGAAAAATTCATAAGTAAATCAGGGGCTATACGCAAAGCTTATAAAGAATTGAGCGATAAGACAGAGTGGAAAGGGAAAATGAAAGATAAACAGGGAATAAAGCAATCTAGACGTACCGATATTATAAACGAAGCTACAAAATTTTACACAAAGCTCTACAATATTGAAGGTAACACCTGTCCTCCCTCATATTATTATACAAAACCGGACGTGAACAACGCAGTTATATAAAATACTCGTACAGAGACACCAAGCATTATCACATCAGAAATCGAATACGCGATAAAATCTCAAAAAAGTGACAAGACCCCTGGAAGGGACAACATTGCCAACGAAGTGTTTAAATCGCTATCTAATTCACTTCTAAAACCTCTTCAAGCGTTATTCAATAATATGCTTAGCCAAGAAGTCACACCAGAACAATGGTCAAAGTATACAATTATACTACTGCACAAGAAAGGGGACAGAAGTGACCTTGGTAACTATAGGCCATTTAGTCTCACGACTAATTTGTATAAAATATTCTCAAAACTCATAACTTGAACAACATTGAACAGGATAACGAATAGTTTAGAGGAAAACCAACCACGCGAACAAGCAGGTTTTCGCAAAGAGTACTCTACTATAGATCACATGCAAGTTACGAGTATAACACAATTAATAGAAAAAACAAAGGAATACAGGAAGAGGTTATATATGGGTTTTATAGACTACACGAAAGCCTTTGATTCTTTAAATTTTGAAGCTATATGGACGTCACTAACACTACAAGGCGTTAACTCAAAATATATAAATATAATAAATAGTGTTTACACAAAATGTGCCGTGTGGTAGCGGCTTAAGAGAATCTACCACTCCATCCCATCCCGTGGGTGTCGTAAAAGTCGACAGAGGAAAAATTAAAACCAGAAGATGGGCAGCAGCGTCTTCCTGGAACATCTGAATAAATAGACTGCGGTTGCCAACCCGCCTGCCAAGCGTGGCAACTATGGCAAAACTCCCCTCAAAATGAGAGCTACATGCTTTTGTAGTAATCTATGGGGGAGGCCTATGTTCAGCAGTGGACTAGTGAAAGGCTGAAATGATGATGATGATGATGATGACACAAAATGTTACGCTAAAGTGCGATTAGAATGCGAAGGTACAGAATTTCCCATTAAAAGAGGAATAAGACAAGGAGACCCACTCTCTCCAAAAATATTTTCAGCAAATCTCGAATATTTTTTCAGATGTCTGGATTGGGAAACGAGGGGAGTAAATGTGGACGGAGAATTACTGAACCACCTGCGTTTCGCGGACGATATTGTGGTATTTGCGGAAAGTGCAGCAGAACTAGGGGTTATGGTCAGGGAACTACCAATAGAAAGTCAGAAGGTGGGATTGTCGATAAACACTATGAAAACCAAGATTTTAACCAATGGAGAACTCCAAGAAATGATAGTAGCAAAAGAAAAAATTGAATATGTAAAGGAATACGTATAACTAGGACAACTAATATCTTTTGAAAATAACACCGAAAAATAAATAGAACGAAGGATAACTTTAGCCTGGAAAAAATACTGGGGTTTTATAGAAATAATGAAAAACAAAACGGTTAATTTAAATATAAAGAAAAAGTTATATGAAGTAACAGTAATATATTATTACCTTAGAAAAGAGGACGAAGAAAGAATTGCTATCTGCTAACGTAAAATGGAAAGAAGTATGCTTGGAATAAAGCTATCAGAAAAAATCTGCAACGAAAATATCAAACGTAAAACAAAAATAATAGATGTACGCAAAAGAATTAGACTGCTCAAATGGCACTGGGCAGGACATATTTGTATGATGAATAATAATAGATGGACAAAACGTTTAACAGAGTGGGTTCCAAGAGACACGAAAAGGAGAAAAGGGAGACCTAGAAAAAGATGGAGAGACATTTTCAGTGACAGATGTGGATCTCATTGGATGCGAAAGGCACGGGAAAGAGATGTATGGAAAGGTTTAGGAGAGGCCAACGCCGCAGAGGCGACTACTACTAGCATGCATTAATTTATATTTTTTATATTTTACTACTTATTAAACATGCATTTTTTATAGTTGTTATTTACATAAATTGATTATACGTAATATTATTTTCACATAGGTTTAAGTTTTCATACAAAGTTTCATTGTAGTAGTAGTAGTAGTAGTAGCAAATAAAGGCTATTTTTATTTTATTTTATTTTAATTTCCTTTTTTACACGCTAAATTAGCTTCACTTGTATGTTTGTTTGTAACCGACTCCTTAGGACTCGATTTTCTCCTACTTTGAACGATCCGATTTAATTCAAATTTTGCACACCTGTCAAAGACCGATGACAATGCAATAATTCGACTAAAAATAAATTAATAGTTTAAAAAAAAACTAAAAAAAACACGCTTCTATAGAAAATCCAACTAAATTACTCAACATTTATAACAAAATAAATAAAAGTTTAACTAAATTACTCAATAGATGGCGCTAATATATTACCTGTTATAGAGGCCATCGTCTTAAATTAGTTTGTAACAAAATAAATGGCCGTGTGGTAGCGGCCTAAGAGAATCTACCACCCCATCTCGTCCCGTGGGTGTCGTAAAAGTCGACAGAGGGAAAATAAAAACCAGGAGATGGGCAGCAGCATCTTGCTCGAACATCTAAATAAATAAACTGCGGTTGCCAACCCGTCTGCCAAGCGTGGCAACTATGGCAAAATCCCCCCAAAACGAGAGCTACAAACTTTTGTGGTAATCTATGGTGGAGGCCTATGTTCAGCAGTGGACTATTAATAGGCTGAAACGACGAACGACGAAAATAAATAATAGTTTGAAAAGACTAAAAAAAACACGTTTTTATAGAAAATCCAACTAAAAAAAATAATAGCCTTATTAAATAAAAATATTAAAATATATAATATGTATAATAATAATAATAATAAATATTAATTTTCTATTTTTTAGTTGGATTTTCTATGAAAGCGAACTTTTTTAGTTTTTTAGAACTATTATTTTTTATAATGTATTATTGGTGTTCAACTGGAAGTCAAATCCAGGTGTAACGATTCAGCCGTCTTAAGTAAACATATGATTTATGCACAAAAATAGACTTGGACATGGAAGAAAGTGATAAGGCGAAGAAATCGTTCATCCGATAGCAACTTTTCTGTGTGACACCACACTGCGCTCGTCACTCTAAGGTACCAGGTCTTATGTCTCATATTCCCAGTAAATACACTGGCTATCAGTGCCGTTCAAACCGAAACACTGTAATTCTTACAACTACCTATTCCTGCATCAATGCAAAATTCGGGAATTCTACCACTAGTAAAATCTACACTAGTACATTTAATCCATACCAAATGACAAATTATATTTTCATCCAAATGCCTTACTGTAATGAAAACATTGAAATAATAGAGAAAGGTCTATTGAGAAAGTTTTTTTTTATTGGGAAAAGTGACGAGACGAGCAAAACGTTTACCTGATGGTAAGTGCAACGCTTGCCTATAACAAATGCTGCGTCATCCAGAACATTTCTGTGAGTCATCAGTTCTTAAGTCTCATATGCCTAGTGATTACACTAGCTCTCAGTACCCTTAAACCGAAACGCAATAATTTTTACTTTACTTTACTACTGCAATTTGTCCGTGACGTGTTTCACCATCCGTCAAAATTCGTTCCCGGCGGGGGCGAAAAGTGGGCTACATGTGTAGCCTCTGTCTACCCCGTATATGGAAAAATGGCGTGACTATATTTATGTATTTGAAATAGAGTTAAATAATCTTAACATGAACATTACACGTACTAAGCCATATGAGGCATGAAAATATTCCATGTAAGTCTCATTAATTCAAAAAAAAAAAAATACTTGAACAGTATTTAGAAACTATATTCGAAAGTTGTCTTCCAGTATATTATTTGAAAAATAGAACACAAAGGTTTTACTTTAACGAGACTTGTGGATACGGCTTTGAATCATGTTGTTATAATGAAATGCTCTAGTAGTATTTTGTTAAAATGTCACTACTGTTTCTATTTGCTATATTTTCTTAGAATATTACAAAAAAATGTTCATTCTATTTCAAGGGAAAAGAATTTCGATATTTTAGAAATATCGAAATACTTTTCCCTTTTTGACTTTTTGTTCATTTTTTAAAATGTATTTCAAATAAAGCTATTTTCTTTCTTTGTGAAATAGGCTCATTCATATTATGATATAAATTGTATGAAATGGAGGGCTCCTCATGTCGTGCGGATAGGAAATGATCGTGCTGTGAAGTGATCGTACCTGGGATGATTAACAGAGCGTCGCCCGGTCGGGCGCCCCAGGTGTCGTTTATATCACGACACAGAGAAACATCTGCTCGAACTCCAAGTGGCTAACTGGAATGAAGTCGCGCAATGGCGTCGTTTGTTGTCGGAGGTCAAGATGCACTTTAGGGTCATCACGCCATCGTTTGGGAAGTCAGTGAACGTGTTATTGTAGTAGTAGTAGTAGTAGTTGTTGTTGTAGTAGTAGTAGTAGTGGTAGTAGTAGTAGTAGTAGTAGTAGTAGTAATAGTAGTAGTAGTAGTAGTAGTAGTAGTAGTAGTAGTAGTAGATGAGACTCGTTAGCTCCTAAAGCTTCTGTAAAAAACGAGGTCAGGCCTATATGTTTGAATAAGCCAAACTTTGCTCGCAGGTCCCTGGACCGCGAGCACAGCTATCCGATGAAGCTGTAGAAGCCAAAAAGGCTAACAGCATTTACATCACGGAAGTTATATAGCGTAATTACGCGCTTCCCTTTCTCGCTACACTATCCACCCCCTACTACATCTACAGTACCTAGGTACTGTAGATTCTCGCCATCATCTGTCACTCCACGGCACGGTTGCTTACGTATTTGTCTGCCTATATTGACAATAAGTATAATGGTAATAAGTCCTCAAGGTCGATTTTCGACCACATCGACAACCTCCAACTGCGAACGAGATATGACAGTTCTACAACTTTTCGCGCAAGCACAAAGGCATTTGTTTTTTTTTACCTGGGAAAATGCCTAACGCATACCCGCTTTCACGGTGGGAAGGACGGGTTATGTCGGACTTGCACCGACTAAAACCCCTTGGTGTTCCGCCTTCACCGCATGTTAGCAGGGCCATGGCAACGCTCGCGCACACATCCGCGACCCCACCGGCGCCGGCCGCCTATCATCGGCGGCCCCTCCTCGGGAGAGGACAACTCCTCTCCTTAAAGGCATTGACTTATTCTAATCGTCTCACACCCGATGTAATGCTCTAGCAATATGGACGGGGTCAGGGGCTAGGCGCTAGTGTTGAATTTCATAGTACGCAAGTGACCTTGGTTTCGATTCCCGGCACCACTAAAATTGTTCATTGCAATTTTGAGTGTCGATTTACCATTTCTAGGCGGTGAAGGACAACATCGTGAGGAAACCTGCATGTCTGAGGAATAATAAATATTTCGAAGACATGTGGAGTCCGCCAACTCGCATTGAAGCAGCGTGGCGGACTCTTCTGATGCTGAGCTGATGCGCTGAAGTTGTTTTTTTTTATTAATTTTGTTTTCAGATATTCAGATGTATTTATGATGCCTTCCTTTACCGCCAACCACATGGTCGTCGTTGTCGTTAGTTATTTCAGCCCATCACAAGTCCACTGCTGAACATAGGCCATAGATAGCTACAAAAGTTTCTAGCTCTAATTTTGGGGGTTTTTGCTATAGTTAACACGCTTGGCAGGACAATTGGCAACCGCAGTTATTTTGTTCAGATGTTCCAGGAAGATTCCGCTGTCCATCACCTGTTTTTAATTTTTTTTTATTTTTTTTTGTTGTGTAAAGTGACGAAACGAGCAAAACGTTCACCTGATGGTAAGTGCAACGTCCGCCCACAACAAATGCTGTGTTACTCAGAATATTTCTGTGGTACACCACACTGCGCCCGTCACCCTGAGACATCAGTTATTAAGTCTCACGTGCTCAGTGATTACGCTAGCTCACAGTGCCCGTCAAACCGCAACACATTAATGTTTGCACACTATTGCTTTACGGCAGAATAACTGACCCTGGGGTTGTACCTACCTAGACGGATTCCTACATAGGAATCCTACCACCAGTTAAATCCCTCTCTCGACTTTTACGACACCCACGGGATGAGATGGGGTGGAAGATTCTCTTAGGCCGCCGCCACACGAAAAACCACGTGGTAAATAACCACTATTATTGCAAAAAGCATATTTAATATTATCGTTGACGTGAATCTATCAAAGGGTACTTTAATAATGATGTCAAGAATAATTAGTCTTGTTTATTTTGCTTCTTGCTCGCTTCTGTTTTATGGACGAAATACGCTCCGTAAAGAACCACTAAGTTTCATAGTTGTCTCCGCAGTTCTCGTGCTAAAATATCACGTCGCCGTCAAGTAAAACTTCACTAAATCGTGAAAGGTTTTTTTATGGAAGTAACTGACGAGACGAATGTTGTTCACGTCATGATAAGTGTCACGTCAGCTCATATCAGTACGTTGTTCTCCATCGCACTGTTATGACTTCACCTTTCATTGGATCTTCCGTGTGAAACCGTAATACGTTGTCACCATGAGACTTCTGTTCTGTAGTCTTATATGCCCGTACTAGATTACCTAGCAAATAAGACTAGCGTATAAGACTACTATGTTTTTGTGAGCTACTATAGTCTACTTGACGAAAGAATGCAAGTGCTTATCTACTTAGGCGACCGCTATCTTGGTGATCAGAGTACCTGACTTCTACGACGCGAGTCCTGGCTTCGAATCCCAGCCGGAAACAACATTTGTGGTAAAACACATATTGTTGGTTTTCGGATCTGGTGATTGCCCCCGTGTATCTGATACTGTATTTAAGCCTACCTCCGATCTTATAGCCACATTACATCGGACGCGGATAGGTTTTATAAGTGCCTCTGTGGCACTATCATCATCATCATCATCATCATCATTTCAGCCCATCACTAGTCCACTGCTGAACATAGGCCTCCCGTATAGAATGCCACAAAAGTTTGAAGCTCTCATTTTAGGGGGATTTTGCTTGTTGCCACGCTTGGCAGGCGGGTTGGCAACCGCAGTTTATTTATTCAGATGTTCCAGGCAGATAATCAACATTTTTCTCGTCCTCTCGATGGCTTTAAACAATCTGCGACCACATCTCATTCTGTGGGTGACGTAAAAGTCGACCGTTATATAATAAAACAAACACAGAAAGTGAAGAGACGAGCAAATCGTTCAGGTGATGGTAAGTGCAACGCCTGCCCGTTACAAATGCTGTGTCACCCAAAACATTTCCAACTCCTTAAAGTTTTTCATATAATTTATAGCTTATCGTGACGGGGACTTCAGACGAATTCCTGCATCCAGATCCTACCACCGGTACTAAGTGAAGATTCGGTGAAATGCCAGAAAAATGACTAGCAAGTAGCTGACCGTCATAAAAATGTCGTAACTAAACCTATTTATATTAGCTTCACCATGGGGGACCAAGCCACGGTTACTAAGCCCCCTCCACCATCTGATTAATTAAAGTTTGTTACTCCCGTTTTGGGGGGATTTTGCCATAATTGTCACGCTTGGCAGGCGGGTTGGCAACCGCAGTTTATTTCTTCAGATGTTCCAAGAAGAAGCTGCTGCCTATCCCCGGTTATCATTTTCCCTCTGTCGACTTTTACGACACCCACGGGATGAAATGGGGTGGTAGATTCTTAAGCCGCCACCTCACGATCACCTAACTATAGAATACAATTTTTTTTGTATAGATTATTACATAATACTTATTGAACATGATTTAAACTGCACTGGTTCGCAAAGAAAGCTTCTGTTCTGGGAAGAACCAGCAGGAAACCCAGCTAGCAATTTTTTTTTTCATCTAGGTATTTTAAAAACCGTGTACAATTACAGCACTATTATAAAGATGTAGAAATTGCTTGGCAGCGATCACCTCCATACCCAGTAGTTATCATAATCCATATATTCTTTAATATTATAATAACTTTTTTGTAAATTCTTTGTTTATTCTTATTAAAACATTTTTAATTATATTAAAAAAAAATATTAAATAATTATAATAAAAACTTTTTGATTGAAAGTCTTTGTTCAGTCAGTGTTTCTGGGACTTTATTGTAAAAGTAAACATTGTCCCAAATAGACTGTTCTACGTTCTTGTTTACATACAGGACGTTTTTATATGCATATGCATATTGAGAGGCCAGGGTTAAGATCTTAATTTCTTCAAATTTATCTCCAAGAGACAATTTAGAGCCAACATTATTAATAGCTGTTACGACCTTCTTTGCAATACAATCATTACGTCTACGTCTGTCCTAGAATAATACCATAAGATATTATGCTATGAAAATATACGATATACACATTGTAAAATATACAATGAACTAAATTGAAGCAATTCAGTGCTTTAGTCTAGTTGCTAAGCCGGTAAAAATTTAGTACATATCTCGGTGATTATGTTAGGGTATGTCTATTGTTAGGGTAAACACGATACGGGCGATGCTGTTTTGAGGGAAACCTTAGACCCTATCCACACAAACAACGTTATTGTTTGGGTCACTATTGTTGTATTATGTGTTCTACTTGGTAATCTCTTAGATGATAACACGATTTAGTCCGGCCGATGAATACTTATATTTGCATACAAGCATACAGCCACGCCTTTTTCCTATATAGGAGATAGGCAGAGGCCACTCACGTAGCCCACTTTTCGCTCTGGTGGGACTTCTCGTTTCCCGCGAGAGCGATCCACGTCGCCGCTATTTAAGTACGAGTCAAAAATTCTTACTCTTCATTGCACTCCCACAAGCTGTACAGCATCAGCATTCCATATTATGGTGTATTATGGTGGTACACGAATAAAGGCTGTCCGCACAATAACTTAGTCGTCTCTTGCTACACCTCGGCGGGAAAGAGGTAGGTGCTATTCTACTCTGCAGGACACCTTTAGGATATAGTTATAATTGAAGTATCTAATATAGTAGAGTAAGTAGAGTAATAAAGTATATTTATGATGTAATTTTTTTGGTAATTTATAAATGACGTTATGTAATATGGCATTCAAAAATAAAGACCCCGGAGTTTCTTACCGTTTCTTAACTGAGAAGGTCATTATTTGAACCGGTGTAGATTTTGACGTTGATGAGAACTTCAAACAAGCCTAAATTGAACAAAGAAATTTTGACTTTGACTTTGAAAACAGACTCATATTCCCCACTACTGTGCACAGTTGCCTTCTCATTTCTTAGAGTTTTGGAGCTGGAAATATTACGCTGCTGCAATATGGATTGGCGGTCTTTATATCGCTCCCTTAGTAATATAAAGGCACAACTAAAAAATTAGGGTATTCGAGTTTTTTGCTTATATGGGCACAAAATTACTAGTACTACAACTTGTCTTTTACAGAAATTGGCCTAATTCATAAGATGCCGTTATAATTTAAAGAAATTTAATAGTAGAGGGGCCTATCTTAAAAGAGGTTTTTTTGACACAATTTTTTTATAGTTAAATTATAATTTTTGTAATGTGTCAATTATCCATTATAGAGCTAAAATACTGTAAATTTTAGACCTTGATTTATTTTTTGCCTACCTTTTCAAATAAAAATGTTATGTACACATTCCCAGTGGGTAAATGAAAATAATGAAGTTGCCCAATCTTTAAACTCGTTTTTCCAAAAGTAAGGATTTTCGAATTGTGCCCTTTTAATACTAAGGGTGCGATATGTCGTCGAAATATTTTTATTTCTCAGACATGCAGGTTTCCTCACAATGTGTCCAGGAACACGGGGACTATCCCGACACAATCCGAAAACCACGAATTTGTATTTTTGCACAAATTTGTCTCCGGCTGGGATTCGAACGGCACAGAAGGTACTCGGTACTCGACCACGCATTCGTCATTTCCATGTTATAGTGGTATAAATTACGGGTTATCCAAAAGGAACAACATTAGAATAATTGGCAAAAGCCGGCGTAAATGGATTAGGCTGAATGTAATTTAGGTAAATATCTTTAAAACCCGCAGCGCACATCCTATATCTTAGCTACATCGTATTTTAACGAATAAAATAAATTAGATTGGAAGACGTCTTCCACACACGCGAAAGGAAGCGGCAGATAAAGTACTAATCCATTTAATACGAAAAGGAAACGGGGGTCTTCAAAGTGTTACATATATTTTAGGTAGCCAATGTATGAGATAATTAAAATGTTATTTTTTCACTAAAAGCTTTCTTCGTCTTCTTACACGTTGATGACTGTCATACACCCCTTAACCATTTTCGAACACGACGACAACTTCCGAATAATGTCAGAAACTATCAACTAAGGAAATATTATAGTGCTCGTCCTAACCTACTCGCGCCTGATATAATGCACATGAAACAAAATCAAAGGTAGGCTGTATGATCCGACATTTTGCAGACATATCTGGTCTGGTATATATCAGACGGCTACTCTTTCGTCTGTTGGAGGCCATGTGATTATTTCTGAATTAGCCATAACGACGGGATGAGATGCGGTGGTAAATTGTCTTATGTCGCAATCACATTATAATACTGTATCTCAAATACAAAATCAAGTTATTCTGTTTCCATCGCCAAAGATTTTTTTACTCCTGATAGATATGCTATGCAGAAATTGGATCTAGTTGGGTGATATCTCTGGACAAGGCCGGCAAGTTCGAAAACCGACAAATTTGACTCCGGTTTGAATTAGAACTCACCGCCCGCCGCGTAGTAGTTACAGACCTAACTAACCACACTTCCATTCCTTCTTGTCTGATCTCTAAAGCTTTATAGAATATAGGAAAGATGGGTCCCTAAGATTTATTTGAATTCATAAGCTAGTGCTTACTTAGATACCCACCTGATGGTAAGTGGCGAAGTTATTTTGAATGGTAAACGCAGCAGCTTAATAAGAGCTTTTCTTTTTCACTCTTCTCTTTTAATCATACAGAAAGACTTAGAAATAAATCATATTTGAAATATTTTAAATATATTTATTTATAGATATTTGAAAAATAAGTTTTCTTCCTTTTTGTAGATTCTCGTAAGCCGCCACCACACGGCCAACTGGTTGCCAACCCGCCTGCCTAGCGTGGCAACTATGACATAATTCCCCCAAAATGAGAGCAACAAACTTTTGTCGCAATCTATGGGGTAGGCCTATGCAGCAGTGGATTAGTGATAGGCTGAAATGATGATGATGATTATTATTATTATTATTATAGGTTAGGCATCTTACTATTTTTTTTTTTCACCATTAACCAGAGTGGACTGGTCCGTCCATTGGAGCCCTTAGTTTCAGGTGTCAACAATAGAGAATAAATAAATAAGACTGATGCAGGCAAACTATTCTAGTCCGTTACTGTATGCATTATAAATGACAAAGCAAATCGCTTCGTTCTGTCATATATAATATTAGTATCCGTCTAGGTAGGTACGACCCTAGGCCCTAGGCAGTAGTGTGCAAACTTTACTGTGTTTCGGTTTGAAGGGCACTGTGAGCTAGCGTAATCACTGGGCATATGAGACTTAAGAACATATGTCTCAGGACGATGGACACAGTGTGGTGTTACACAGAAATTTTCTGGGTGACACAGCAACTGTTATGGGCAGACGTTACACTTACCATCAGGTGAACGTTTTGCTCGTTTCATCTCTTAATCCAATAAAAAAACGGCCGATGGGAATGTTCTAAATCAGTCGGTATTTTAGGAAATGGCGATAGAGACGTCTGATTAAAATTGTAATTATAACAAATATGTGTTTCAATTTCTAGTTCATAAATGAGTCCTTTTTCTTAAAAACCTTAATCCCCGGATTCGCAGATTTAGGGCCATGGCGATATCTGTAGGTTAACAATCAATAGGTTTGATAAGCGTATTTATCTAAGTGCCCGCACAAGCACAGGCTTTCACTGGTCTTCACTTTTTAATGTAAGTGCAATAAGACATAGATAAGATATAGAAAATATTTAAAAATACAACCAGACCTGAAAATTAATTTCACTTTATGGAATAATAAAAAAAAACCCACGGTATGAGATGGGGTTGTAGATTTTCTTACTTACCAACTCATTTCGAAATGGTATTTCTGCGTAGGATACATTATTCTTCTTATTCATTGATAACAATTCACTGCTGGGCATAGGTCTCTCTCAAAGTATTGAAGTATTATAGAGTAGTATTATAAAGTTTCTGCCAGTAGGCAGAAACTTTATATACTCGTAGAATCAAATGAAAAGAATAAGTTTCTATTTTTAAACGCGGAGGTTCTGAATTCATCCGAAATTTGTTTGTCGTTTCATCTTAAAATTATATATACGTATCATCCCGGACTCCCGGACGGAAGTTAAGTGCTGGTGAAGTGCGGTCTACTGTGTGCTGATTCCTGTACCGGATTGGTACTAACTAGCATATTGCCTACTAAAGCTTTTTTCTAACTTTATAATTTCCATACTATACTTCTTCGTACCAATTTATTTTCACTTTTTTTTCTTTATATCCTACGTTCAGAGTTAAAACAATAACCCTGTCGTATCTATTGTATGCACTCTTGTTTACAGGTGATTGCATTGATGCTATTCCAATATTGCTCCTTCTCTTTGTAGTTGGAAATTGTTCTGTAATAAGTTCGCTGTCAATATTGTGAACGCTACTCTCGTTTTTTATCTTAAACGTGAAAAGCATGGACACAATAATGACCTTTATGAAGCAAAGATAGCGATATTTCTTTCAATTTCAAATTAATCAAGGTAAATGTAATAAATTTTGAACGTTGCGTTCCTAACGCAATAAACTAAATTATTTTGTATCTGAAACGAAATATTGTCACTGTCATTTATTTCTCTCATATCTCAGTTAATTTTTATTAATAAAATTATTAAATATTTATAAGTATAATTAAAATTATTTGTCTCATAAGTAAAATTATTTTTTACTATTTTAAATATTATATAATGATGGCAACATTGTAACATTTGCCGATAGGTGTCCGGCAGAGTAGAGTTACCTACTACTTTCCTACCGTGGTGTCGTAAGAGGCGTCTAAGGTATTGTACGGACCATATACAATACCTTAGACGTTGTATAGCCATGATTCGTGCAGAACAACACCATAAGAAGCAATGCTATCGCTATTCTGCTCATGGGAACGCAACGGGGAATAAGATTTCTTTTGACTCGTACCAAAATGACCGCGACGTGGATCACCACACGTCATATGGGAAAAAGGCGTGACTGTTATACATCCATATGTATGTAAAACATTATCTCAGAATAGGTAAAATTTAAAAAAAAATGCCAAGGGTTTTTTTACGGAGCTATGAAGCGCCATGGCTTCTCACGGAAATTATTGATATGTGTAAGTCTGCGTAGAGAAAAACAGCACTAGTTCGTACCTTCTTCTTTTTTTTTTGATCCTGGCAATCGGCTACCAAATCGAGCAGTTTTTGCCAATGTCGAGTAATAATTTAATTGTAGTGAGGACTTCGTCTCGATCGACAGTAAAATGAATTGCTGGACTGATGGAGACAAAACGAAAAGAATTTTTTTTGTTTTAATTGAATTTTCCAATCACTGTACACTTTCACGAGCACTTACTGCATGATAATATCAATATTAAACATCAAAACTCAAAATCCATACTAATATTATAAATGCGAAAGTAACTCTCTCTGTCCCTCTGTCTATTTGTTGCCTTTTCACGGCTCAACCGCTGAACCGATCTTGACGAAATTCGGCACAGAGATAGCTTGCGTCCTGGAGGCGGACATAGGATACTTTTTTTTTTTTTTCGGAAAATCAAGTATTTTTCGCGGGATATTTCAAAATCTACATTCACGCGAGCGACGTCGCGGGCATCAACTAGTAAACACATAAATTACAAAATTAATAAAATAAAAGTGGCGGTAGTGCTTTTCGAGTTAGCTCCAAATGTCCCCTAGTTCGTACCCATTTAGGAGTAAATGTTTGTAAACTCTGTTCTTATTGGAATTCTATGTCGGAAAACAAATATGTATGTCGAATTTCAAGTTAATAGGTATTGTCGTTTCGGAGATATCGTGAAGAGTCAGTGGTAAATCGCTTTTATAAAACCTGTTTTATAGTACCAGTTTGAGTACCTGACTTCTACGCCGCAGGTCCTGTAGAAATGGTAACAATTGTTCTATTATATTGTACATATGTGTCCGGCAGAGAAGAATAGCACCCACCTCTTTACAAAATGTCGCCTCTTACCAAGATGTCGTACGAGGCCAATAAGGTATTATACGGACAGCCGAATGATATCATAAGATACAATACCGTTCGTGGGAACTCAATGTGGAGTAATTTTTTTTTATTGTATAAAGTCATGAAACGAGCAAACAATCACCTGATGGTAAGTACAACGTCTGCCCATAACAAATGCTGTGAGACATAAGTTCTTAAGCCTCATATGCCCAGCGATTACGCTAGCTCACAGTGCCCTTCAAACCGAAACAGAGTAATCTTTGCACACTACTGCTTCACGGCAGAATAACTGACCCTGGGGTGATACCTACCTAGACGGATTCCTGCATAGCACCCATCGTCACAGGAGGACTGAGGTGACAGATGTCCTGATGTCATAGTTAACCTGGAGTACCTTCAGCTTTTAATTATTATTTTTGTACCGATCTACGCAGAAAGAGCTAACTGTGTCTTGAAGTCTTGTCCTGTCTTGCAGTCTGTGACCATGTTCTGGATCATCCCAACCATTACATCAGATTGAAAATCCATAATAATTAGTTTTATTTAATTTCAATATTTAATGTTACCTAAATTGGTTACTACCCAAAAGCTACGCGGAAGCTATGCTTGGAAATTATTGGCATGACAGAATACGAAACGAGGAAATCCTCAATACGACAATACAGCTTAGAGGTTTAGTAAGATGCCGGTCAAACGGCCCGTTGAAATAACTACATTCAGACACAAGGTTTTTTTTTAGTAATCTTGCACTGAACAAAGCTAAGATCTATACAATTTTGGAAGACAGAATGCATACATAATATATACATTGCATTTTGTAGTGTTGTTCTGCACAAAAAAAGGCTGTCCTTAGCCGTTTCTTACGACACCTTGGTAGAAAAGAGGTAGGTGGTATTCTACTCTGCCGGACACCTATCGACTACTACCTTATGTATACACGCGACGACCGCGTGGCCTAGTGATCAGATTACCTGACTTCTACGCCGCGGGTCCTGGGTTCGAATCCCAGCCGGAGCCAACATTTGTGCTAAAACACAAATTGTTGGGTTTCGGGTCTGGTTGTGTTGTGATTGTCCCCGTGTTTCTGACACTGCACCCTGGCCTACTTCCGATCTAATCGCATCAGCGTTACATCGGGCGCGGGTAGGTTGAGACGAGTGCGCGTACACATGCGGCACTATAATATCTCCTGCGCAGTTGATGGCTCTCGAGAGTATTCATCATGTTTACACGATCGCGCTATAACAACGAACAATCAAGCTATAACAACTTTCATACTGTTATAGGGAGGTCTGTATGTTTAATGGTAAGCTTTTTCATGGAGGAAAGTGACAAGACGAGCAAAGCGTTCACCTGCTGGTATGGGCAACGTCTGCTTATAATAACTGCGATGTGTGGTACAGCGGTATGCTCGTCACTCAGGGACATCAGTTCTTAAGTTCCATCATCATCATCATTTCAGCCTGTCACTCGTCAACTGCTGAACATAGGCCGCAGCCGTAGATTGCGACTAAAGCTTGTAGCTCTCATTTTGGGGGGATTTTGCCATAGTTGCCAAGTTTGGCAGCGGGTTGGCAGCTGCAGCTTATTTATTATGATTTTCCAGGAAGATGCTGCTGCCCATCTCCTGGTTTTAATTTAAGCCGCCACCACAATTAAGTGCCATATGCCCAGTAATTACAACAAGTGACAGTGCTCTTAAGAAACACAGTAATATTTACACAGTAGTAAGAAGTAGGCATTATTGCAGAATAACTTTCACTGCGGTAGTGGCTATCTAAACGGATTTCTGAATAGTAATTAGCATAGTAATGAAAGCCAGTAAACCTTGCGTAAGAGAATATGCCACCGAATCTCGTCTCATAGGGGTCGCTGCTGTCGCCAATCCACCTGCCAAGCGTGGCGATTACAAAATCTTTTCATCGTGGGAGAGGTCAATGCACAGTGGTGGTCCTGGTGGTAGGATTCCTATGCAGGAATCCGTCTAGGTAGGTACCACCCCAGGGCCAGTTATTCTGCCGTGAAGCAGTAGTGTGCAAACATTACTGTGTTTCTGTTCGAATGGCACCGATAGCTAGTGTAATTATTGGGCATATAAAACATAAGAACTGGTGTCTAAGGGTGACACGCGCAGTTTCGTGCCATTTGACTTTTTTTATTGTATAATGTGATGAAACGAGCAAAACGTTGACCTGATGGTAAGTGTAACGTCTGCCCATAACAAATGCTGTGTCACCCAGAACATTTGTCTGTGTGACACCTCATTGTGACCATCACCCTGAGACAGCAGTTCTTAAGTCTCATATGCCCTGTGATTACGCTAGCTCACAGTGCCCTTCAAACCGAAACACAGTAATGTTTGTACACTACTGCTCCACGGCAGAATAACTGGCCCTGGGGTGGTACCTTCCTAGACGACGGATTCCTGCATAGGAATCCTACCACCAGTAACATTATGTAATACGGCATTGAAAAAAAGAAAGATTCCAGAATGGATTGCCGGTTGATCTCTTTTTCAAACCAGTGTTGATTTTAACATTCATGAGATTAAGATTTATTTACATTTTCAATTAAATAAAGAAATTTTGACTTTGACTATAACACAAAAATGTTTTGGGTGACACTACATTTGGAATAGGCAGAAGTTGCATCATCAGGTGAAGGATTTGATTATCCAGTCACATTATGCCAAAAAAAGGGATGGCTTATGTTGTACTTTGACGAAAAGGTTGAAACTGAATCAAAAATAAAACTCAATTTTGAACATTTAAATATAATTATTCCCGCTAACGCTTGTGAATTGAACTACATCACACTAAGTATCGGGCGTAACGAGGCGTGTCGCGGCTCGGCTGCTTGGAGCGTCTAGCAAATGAAATTCACACATGTGCATACATATATCGTGACACGTATGTTTCGTCGACACGTCAGTTACACACACACTTGAACGTAGATACTGTCGTAAACTTATTCATTTAGATAGTTCAGACTAGATGAGAATTTTGCTATCTAGAAACTGTGCCCTTGACATCGTTCGGTGAGACATTTTCATTAACAGAACATCATTTTTTTCAGAACATTTCAGAATATAACCAATAAAAGAAAGACTTAATTCGTTGTTTTAGGAAGCGAAACTCCTCTCAAAGCGATCAGAGTAAAATGACAAGGTAATATTTGAGTGCAACGTTTCTACGTATTTAAAAATGAAATGTTTCTGACACAAAAAGGACGGAAAATAGATACTTGGCCAGAAAGAGAAGAAGTATTGGCTATCTAAACGGATTTCTGAATAGTAATTAGCATAGTAATGAAAGCCAGTAAACCTTGCGTAAGAGAATATGCCACCGAATATCGTCTCATAGGGATCGCTGCTGTCGCCAAACCACCTGCCAAGCGTGGCGATTACAAAATCTTTTCATCGTGGGAGAGGTCAATGCACATTGGTGGTCCTGGTGGTAGGATTCCTATGCAGGAATCCGTCTAGGTAGGTACCACCCCAGGGCCAGTTATTCTGCCGTGAAGCTGTAGTGTGCAAACATTACAAAAAGGACGGAAAATAGATACTTGGCCAGAAAGAGAAGAAGAGAGAACTGTACGAAATACGTCGCCGGGCTCGTTTTTGTTCTTAATTAATTATTGTTTATAGTATAATGCAGCAGTTATTTTAGAGGTTCGCGCCTTAAATTATGCCAGCGACCTAATTCGAACCCCGGTGCGGCCGTGTGGTGGCGGCTCGTTAAAAGAATAGTACCACTCCATCTCATCAAATGAATCTCGTAAAAAGCGAGTAAGGAATTAAACTGCACTGTGCACCCAACAGCGCTTGGTGGCGATGGTCTCACCACCTATCACATCAAGAGCATTATATTGTTTAGGTGAAACGTGGATTGCGGCAGTCATCTGTTTTTGCAGTGAGTGCCCAGTCTCTGACTTATGGGTATGTATGTGCCGGCATCTCTAAAATTGTTCTGCAATTTTAAGTGCTGATTTACCATGTGCACAGCGGTAAAGAAAAACATTGTGGGGAAACCTGCATGACTGAAGAATAAAAATAATACGAGGACATGTAAAGCCTACCTGCGTCGGAGCGGCGTTGCGAACTTTTCCCAGCTCCAAAACCCTCTCAAAAATTAGAGGAGGCTATATGCTCAACATCGGGACATTTATAGGCTGCCTCTTAGATTTTGTTTTTTATTACTCATAAATATGAAATCTTTGATTTCTACCAGTATCGGAAGAATGTGACGACTCGAGCAAACCACTGATCTGATCGTGTAGAAGTGAAGCGTTTGCTTATTACACTTGCGGTATATCCCAAAATTAATTGCAAATTTCTGTGTCCGCACCTCACTACAGCCGTCACTCTGAGACATCAGTTCTCAAGTCTCATATCCCACGTAACTACCCAAGCTTACAGTGCTCTACAAACTGAAACATAGTAGGGTATGCACACTACTGTTATGTGAAACTGGCACCGCGGTGTATTTTCGACCATAAATTCTTCAAGGGAGATTTCTGGGAGATTTTATAAGGAAATACTTTATTTGCTAAGATCTTTATTTCCGCAAAATAGTGTTTGATTCTATTAAAAACAACGTAATGAACGAAATGAAATTAATGAACGCTTTTAACGTACGTTTAACCTGGTTGCCACGCCGCGGATCCCGGGTTCGAATCCCAGCCGGAGCCAATATTTGTACAAAAACACAAATTGTTAGTTTTCGGGTCTGGTTGTGTTGGGCATGTTAAATCTATGTCTGAAAACGCACTCACGATACTGGAGCTGCTGTGAGGTCCCGTTTTTTTGAAAACAAAATTAGTTTAGATACAGATAAAAAATGTGCATTACAATTCGAAGATCTTCTGGCACTTTACCAACTGCGATGTTCATTTAAGCGGAGCTGACGGCTTATTTGGTACAGCGCCAGGCACTGGATGGCAGCTCGATGAATCACTTCAGGTATAATGGGTATGGCTTCAGGTAACTTTTTAAAGAGCAATAAGCAAGAAATAAGCTAATATAACATATTATGTGCACGTTATATAAAATAACAGTATATAAAAAAAGTTTCATTTTACTATTTTTTTTTCCTTTAGGCACATACTTACAATCATGATTTTTTCCCTAATAAGGGGCAGGTTGAGACCAGAACCGTAGATAACTTTTCGCCCCCGCAGGAAACGAGACGTGATGGGCGATTCACCTCGCTGCCGTTTCGGTGAGACATGATATTATTGCTCCCCATTTCGTTCCTACGCGTACCTAGTCATCGGCGCGGCAACCACTAGCTTGGTGAAGAGGAAGGGACAAGGATTAGGTAGGAAATAGTAAAGGGGTAAGGAACGGGAAGTTGTGAAAGGAACTATAAGGTATAGGAAACTACTATCTCGGTAGGAGCAGGGGACAGCAGTAGTTGTGAGGTCGGGGCCGTTTACCGGTACCCTATCGTATTTGCCGGACCAGGCAACTAGGTTACTTACTCTGGTATCTGGTCTATTTAAAAACGTTCCTCATACTATATACTATACTCATACTATATACTCTCCTGTACCATGAGTGCATTTTACAGACATATATTTCACTGGCACACCACAATCAGACTCCCGGTTGAAGTAACTGACCGAGCCGAGGTCGGTCCCTTCTTCCCCTTCCCTTGGGCACCCTCGAGTCAGTTACTCTCACGCACCGGATGACGGACCAAGCCGAAGTCCCCTCTCGGGGCCCATGCGCCAAACATCTATAAATAAAGGTTTCAGCGAAGCGCTCTCAGCGCTCTGCCACCTTTCAATCCGGCGAAGCAGTGAACTAACAGCTGGGCTAACAGCGAAAATCAGTCCTAAAAAAAACCACAATCAGACTAGAAAATCGACAGTTATGTTATGTTTTTGCAGAAAAGTTGGCTACGGCTAGGATTCGGACCTAGGATTTCGAGAACATTCAACAACATTTGGAGAAAAGCCAAACGGAGAACGCTCAGATCAGCATTCAACAACATTCGGAGAAAGCCCAAACTGTGAACGCTCTGATCAGCGAGGTACAATACCGTATGGCACAAGGCAGTAAAATCGCGGCGCACAGCTAGTTATTTATATAATAACAGAGTATTGAGTTTACACTACGCCGGTATCCGGGCGCTCCACTCACGTCGGCGAACACATCTTTCGTATGAAACAACGGGACGATATTGAAATTTCATCGAAGCGGGAAACGAAGACAAGAGTCACGTCTGAAAGCTACGATATCTATGGGCTGGTGTGCGGTATATGTTACAAAAATCAGCGGGAATTGTGGAAAAATAAACAACAAAAAAACGGCCATTTTTTTCGTTTGCTATTTTGTGTCTGGAATGAATTTTATGAAAGAAAGAAAGAAAGAAAATAACTTTATTCGTTGCTACGCTCAGTACAAACATATAAAAACAAACAATTAACACAACATAAAAAATAAAAAAATTAACAATAAAAAGGTATTTAAATTTATGTTGGATTGCAGCAACGAAAAGGACCCGACTCAGCATTATGCTATAGCAAAATTGCCGCAGCGCTGTTATTCTGTCGGCACCACTAATCTAAAACCTACGAGCAGCTGTCAGACAGTTTGAATGCAAAAAAAAATGCACTTATTCATTAGAGGTGCTGCCTAAAATTCATAGAACCCGGGATTCATCGATCCAGGTTCGACTGCCGATGCCGACACCACTAACATTGTTAATAGCTATTTTAACTGTCTGACAGCTGCTAGTACATTCCATATTAGTTGAGTTGAACACACACACAAAACAGTTGAGGCTGCTCGTTTTTGTTGCAGCAATCCAATATAAGTGTTAATACTTCTTTATTTATTTTATTTATCTAAGTAACCAAAAACACAACAGAAATAGTTATAAAAATAAGTAGTTAGTAGTTTTTCTGGTGGTAGGATTCCTATACAGGATTACGTCTAGGTAGGTACCACACCACGACCAGTTATTCTGCCGTGAAGCAGTATTGTTAAACATTACTGTGTTTCGGTTTGAAGGGCACTGAGAGCTAGCGTAATCACTGGGCATATGAGACTTAAGAACTGATGCCTCAGGGTGACGGGCGCAGTGTAGTGTCACACAGACATTTTCTCGGTGACACGGCATTTGTTACGGGCAGACGTTACCATCAGGTGAACGTTCTGCTCGTTCGGTCACTTTTATCAAATAAAATAAAAAATAAAAAAACATATAAGACCAAACGTGTATCGTTAATTAATTTAATATTATCACAATTCAAAAACAAACGACGGATTCAAAATTAATTAGTTATCATGAATTTACATTTTACTGTAGTAAAGAAAATTTCCAAATCAATTTTTATTTTTTAGAATAGTTTTTGAAGAGCAGCGCCCGCCCTTCCTCAGTAGCGTGCACAAGCAAACTAACACCGCCACCAGGAACAGCCACCAGATAACCTCCACCACTACAATACTGCCACTAGGAAAAAATTATGCCGGGTGCCAACTATTTAAAACTAAATATACAAATAGATACATACCAAAGTAATTAGAAATATGTATTAATAAAAAAGATAACATACACAAAAAGATAAAAGTCATAATTATTGATAAGGAAAACCAGCCTGAGGGGCGGTATCGCGAATGAAATTAATTTGTATGCTTAATTGATTGTGTATGTGTGTGTGTGTTAGAGTGTGAGAGAATCCGGTAGGGCCATTATGCTTTAAAAGTAACTATAGCCGAGACTACATGCTGATACCGCATAGCTGCGGTGATCCTGTCCTCGAGTTTACCATTGGTATCTCCGAGTGACTTTGCGAGGGCGGAAACGCCATCGCCATGAAAACGGTGGCGAAGCGGCAGATAAGACCTAAGTCACTCTCGTCGACGGGTCGATTCGCGACGTGGTGGGTATGTTCGGCGAAGCGGAGTATTATGATATTCATCATAAAATGGACGCAGGGCTCGGAAGTTTTTTCCATACGGAGGGCAGGTTTACCTGAAAGACTGTCTGGGCGGGCTGCTTGTCTAACCGTGAGTCTTTCTGGGTTTCTCCTCGGGGCAGCCGAGATAGTTGGCCGAGTGGCCCTCTGTGTTACAAATGACACAGGAGGGTGGGCCGATATCTGCTAGCAAGGTTTTGTCCTTTGGTCTAGGACAGTTTGAGGTGGCGTAATCGTCTAGGCATATTACGCACCTTGCTTGTGCGTTACAATTCCATGAAGAGAGGCCATAAATGGCATTGAGAGGGGGGCGAGCGGTGCGGTCAAGGAGCTGTCTATTTATACTTTCGGTGACGCATTAGGCGTAATTAGCTCAGATTGAAATTCTGATTAATACTGTATATGCATATGGAGCAGTGTATCTACATGGAATCATTCACAAAATTCAGATACAAAAACAAATTATATTTATTCCACGAGCATTGGCTTCGAATCATTCGAACCCAACACTCGCCGCAGCAAAACTCTTGATACAGAGCTACGCTATTCATCCAGAAAAAAATTTAATCAAAAGTAAAGTAACTAAAAAGCATTACATAAATGTTTTAGAAATTATTTGATCACATAAGGTTTTATAATGACATTAAAGCATGTAGTAATTAGCCTACTATATCTAGTAACGGCTCGGTATTTCCTGAAACGGTTGAATGCTGACCGGATACGATAAGTCAAGGACGGTTAGACATATGTAAATACATACATACATTAATACGTACATACATACAGTCACGCTTTTTTTCCTATGAGGGGGAGAGCGAAAAATCGGCACATCCATAGCCCAATTTTCGCCTTCGCTGCAAACGACACGTGACGGGTGGAGAAATTTTGGTACTGGTTAAAAAAAATTCTCCCCAGTTTTCCAACAAGCAGTATAGTGACAGCATTGCATATTATGGTGATATCTGCTCGAATAAAGGCTATCCATACAATACAATTACCTCACTCGCCTCTTACAACACCTCGGTAGGAAAGGGGTCGGTGCTTTTCTACACTCCCGGCAAATATTTATAATCAAACCATAGGATGCGTGTGACTTGGTGACCCCCGGTGTCGACACCACTAAAGTTATAAATTGGAATTTTTAGTGCAGATTTATGAACATGTGCATGGCAATGAACAAAAATACATACATACATACAATCACGCCTTTATCCCATATACGGGATAGGCAGAGGCCACACAAGTAGCTCAAATTCGCACCAGTGGGAAAAGAGACGTGACAGGTGGTGAATTACGTCGCCGCCATTTTGGTAGGAGTCAAAAAAAATCTTAGTGCTCATTGCGTTTCCATAAGCAGCATAGTGACAGCATTACATATTGTGGTGTGTTTCTGCTCGAATAAAGGCTGTCCGTACAATACCTTAGTCGCTTTTTACGACACCTCGGTAGGAACGAGATATGTGCTATTCTATACTGCCGGACACCTATGTCCGGTTCTTCGTGTGGTCAGTATAGGTTCTAATTTAAAACCAGTAATGTAGTACCGCCACAGATTATCAATGAAGGTGATTTACCGTATTGACGAGCCACTATACAATTTGTAATTGTGTAATTTTTTTAATGTTGTGCCGGTAGGTGTCCGGCGGAGTAGAATAACATCTACCTTTTTCCTACCGAGGTGTAGTGAGAGGCGAGTAAGGTATTGTACGGACAGCCTTCATTGGTGGAGAATATCACCATAATATGCAATGCTGTCACTATACTGCTCGTGGGAACGCAAAGGGGATTAAGAATTTTTTCACTCGTACCAAAACAGCGGCGAAGTGATTCACCACCCATCTCGTTTCCCGAAGAGCCGACACAAGTGGGCTACGTAGAATAGAATAGAATAAATTTTTATTCAATATAGATTATTTACATAATACTTATTGAAAGTCATTTTTTTTTTTTTTAAACTACACTGGTTCGCAAAAATGCCTCTGTCCTGGGAAGAACCAGTAAGAAACCCAGCGGGGTTTTTTTTTGAGTCATTTTTAAAATAATGTACAATAACAGCAGTATTATAAAGATGTAGAAATGGCTTGGCGGCGATCACCTCATTCCCAGGGGTTATCATCATCTATGTATTCTTTAATATTATAATAACCCTTTTTATGAAGTCTTTGTTTAATATAAAATTTAAACTTTTTGATTGAAAGACTTTTAGCACTTTCTGGGATTTTGTTATAAAAACGTTACCCATAAAAGAGTTACTGACTCTGTGAAGTCGGGTAACTGGCATAATTAATTTGTGCTTGTTCCTGGTATTCACATTATGAACATCACTTTTTTTAGTGAACTGGTTTATGTTCTTGTGTACATACAAAACGTTTTCAAATATATATTGAGAGGCCAAGGTTAAGGTTAATATTAATTTCTTTAAATTTATCCCTAAGAGACACTTTAGAGCCAAGATTATAAATAGCTCTTACGGCCCTCTTTTGCAAAACAAAAATCACTTCTACATCAGTTGCATTTCCCCTTAGCAAAATACCATAAGACATTATGCTATGAAAATAACTAAAATAAACCAATCTAGCAGTTTCAACGTTAGTCAAATTCCTAATTTTTTTTACAGCATAAACTGCAGAGCTAAGTCTACTTGCTAGTTTAGATATATGGGGGCTCCATTGAAGTTTTGCGTCAAGAATTATTCCAAGAAAGACAGCAGTATCCACCGTGTGTGTGGTTCGTGTGTGGGTACCCCTTATATGGGAAAGAGGCGTGACTGTATGTACGCATGTACATACAACTTACGCACAATCGCTCCCACATTATTTGCCATTCATTAAACAATTATGAATTAAACGGTGTTCAGTAAATCCTCTCCCTCTTAAAAAAAACGATGCCCCACAGTAGGATTTCTCCTGTGTCGTAGGCACGTTTTACAGACATAAATTCCACATGCACAAACCACCCAGACCCGGAACAACTAACTGTAGGCCATACAAATATTGTTCCCGTGCGGAAATCGAACCCGCGACCCGCGACGCAGAAGCCAAGAGCTTAGCCACTGCGCCAACCGAGCCGACAAAATTACAAAATTATTCATTACTTTAATAGATTACCGATTGGTGTGAACAGAGGTTGAAAAAATGCATGTGTTCGGTACTTGTCCTATTTGGTATTGATAATCCGTTTTGGAGCACGTCCCGTTAGCCGCATCGCTAACGAGGCGAGTCTTCTATGACGTAGTCATTTGCGACTTCTTACATTTTTGATTCATGCTCACAAAAGGAATCAAGTTATAGATTTTGAACTTTTAATGATTTTTTATATTTACGCGAATACTACACATTTAAATAAAACTAACTTTACTTAACTTTAAACTAAAGTGCTGTAAAGCAGTCCATACGTCATGTTATAAATAGTTATAATCGAACGCAATAAAATCCGTTAAATTAGTTTTATTTGAATTTCGAATTCTTCCTTTAAAACTCTCACGCGATCACGCTATATTACAACATTGTCATTTTGAACAAATTATTACAAAATAGCTTTTGCCCGCGACTAAAAAGGCCGGCAACGCATCTCCTCTCCATTCCTCTGGTATTGTAGGTGTTCATGAGCGGCGGTGATCACTTACCATCACGTTAGCCACCTCCTCGTTTGCCCCCAATTCTATAAACGACTTCGTCCGCGTGGCTATAAGTTTTTTTTTAAATATCCCTTGGGAACTATTTGATTTTCGGATATAAAAAGTATCATTTATCCGTCTCCAGGGTGCAAGCTATCTCTGTGCCAAAGTTTTGTCAAGTTCGGTTTAGCGGTTGAATCATATGAAGGTAACAGACAGACAGAGGGACAGTGACAGTTACTTTTTCTTTTTTTGTTTTTTTTTTTAGGACTGATCACTGTGAGGCCAAAGGCTTTCACGGCTTCGCTGGAATGGTGGCAGAGCGCTGGAGGCGCTTAGCCGAAACCTAAATTTATGGATGAACAGCGCAAGTGCCTCCGAGTTTTTTTTAAAATCCCGAGTAAACCGTTTCATTTTCCGGGATAAGAAGTATTCTATGTCCGTCTCGAGGATGCAAGCTTTCTCTGTGCCAAATGTCAAGATCGGTTTAGCGGTTGAACCGTGAAAAGTTACTTTCACATTTATAATATTAGCATGGATTATACTGCATGATAGAAATTTATGTCAATTCACCGGAGACATTGTCATTCCGTCCTTGTAAAAATATTGGCAATTAAACTAAAGTTCTTATACAGTTTTATTTAGCAGTGTAGTGTTTGAATAGGTATGAGTAAAATGTCGCAGCTAAAAGTTATAACGTGCAAATTAGAATGGAAACCTCCGCGGCGATATTGAAGTCATTGAACTTTTTTTTTTTTTTTTAAACGAAGCCCCACACTAGGATTTTCTCCTGTATCGTGGGTGCGTTTTACAAACATATATTTCACATGCACAACACAACCAGACCCGAAAAGAAACAATTTGTGTTTTTGCACAAATGTTACCTCCGGCTGGGAATCGAACCCAGGACCGGTGGCGCAGAAGTCAGGTACGCTAACCACTACGCCACGCGGTCGTCAAACAGCAAAAAGAACTAACTGGACCAAGGCGAAAAGTGATTATTGTAGCCTATTTCTACCAACCCGTCTCATCGCTTGGGTGTCGCAAAAGTCTAGTGGCAATTATGGCATCCACCCCTACACCCTCCCCCCAATGAGCGCTACTTTAGTGGCATTCTATGAGGGAGGCCTATGTTCTAAAGTGGACAAGTGATAGGCTGAAATGATTATTGTGATTCTCTTTTTTGAATTATAATTCTTTTATTACAAATGCAAACACAGGTGTTTTATCCTCCCATACATCATTCTCACATTCATCACATCATATCATTACCAAATACAGTGTAAAGGCAATTGATAAATCGGTAGGTTTTTCGGCCACTATACAGCTATTGGTGGTAGGTACTAGTGGTAGGATTTCTATAGGAATCCATCTACGTAGGTATTACGCAGGGCCAGTTATTGTGCCGTGAAGCCGAAAGGGCACTGATAGATGGGTGGGGAGTGCAATTCGGTGCAACAGAAAAATGTTTTGGGTGAAACAGCATTTTTTTTATTGTATTAGGTACCAAGTCGAGCAAATAGTTCACCTAGTGCATTGTCTGCCCACAACAAATGCTATGCCACCCAGAACAATTCTGTGTGACACCACACTGAGCCCGATACCTTGGGACATCAGTTCTTAAGTCTCACATGCCCAGTGATTACACTAGCTCTAGAGCCATTCAAAGCTAACACACTGTAATGTTTACACGCTACTGCTTCACGGCAGAATATCTGGCGCTTCGGTGGTACGTACCTAGACGGATTTCTGCATAGAAATCCCACCACCAGTAAATCCTTTTGTTACAGTTGGACGTTACACTTACCAGCGGGTGAACGTTTTGCTTGTCCTATCGCTTTATCCTTAAATAAAACATATCAGAAATTGAATAACAAAGCAACAAACCTACTTACAGAAAAAAAGGTTACAATGTTTCCTAATTTACAATATTATCAGAATAAATACAGGGCGTATATGAGATATGTGTAATAGAAATGAATTTATGCTAAACCCTGGTGGATTTGCAAATATTCTATTACGAATTTTAGATACACTCAAATGAATGAAATAAGGGAAGTAGTGAAAACACCGGCCAGATGAATAATATAAACTGGGCCATAGAAATGATCTCCCTTCAACTTATCTCTCGTTCATTTATGGAAGCTGAGAATTGGATCCAAAAGCGGTTCTAGCTAGCTATGTCTTCAAGTCTTGCAGTGGTATACTTGTTATTTGATTTAATTTTATTATAGTTATTAGAATCAGGCGTTACTTTGCGGAAATCCATAATAATGAAGGAAAGTAAGTGACTTTGCTAAGAGCCGCATGCAAAATATAAAAATGGTGTATATTACCTAGTTTTTTTTTGAAGAGCACCGCCCGCCCTCCCTCAGTAGCGTGCACAAGCAAACTAACACCGCCACCAGGAACCGCCACCAGGTACCCTCCACCAACCACTACAATACTACCACTAGATAATATACACCACTGAAGTCGAGAACACGACACGTGTTTCGCCCCAAAACGAGGCATTATCAAGCGTCATAGACTCTACAACAGACGGCCGCTGAGTCACGTTTCACTCAATCTATAGCTGATGGTAGTGCCCAACAATCTTCTCTATTGAAATTAGAATTGTTTTTTTTAATTTCAATAGCCTCGCGTGTCATCTTTGGTAGGAATCGGTGTTCTTTTGATTGGTTTTGATCGATTGTTGTTCGATGATTTGTGGTTTATCAAATGGTAATTGGTTGGGATAATCCAGAACAGGTCCTCAGACTGCAGACTTCCTAGAGCGATATAATCCGTAGAATCTAGTTTTATTTAAACGTGTAGTATTCGCGTAAATATAAGGAATCATTGATCTTTTATGATCTTGACGTTGGGACCGAATGGCGAATACGTATTAAAATGATTATTTTCATAATACAAATGAATATAAATGCGATATTAATTATGTTCTAAGTAACGTGATATTATGATCTTTAATTGAAATGTAGTTGAGCTGAGCTGTAACAGATGCACTCTAATTAGTTTGTCTACACAGTCTCTTAATTACACCTATCTTGGGAGAATTAGACGCACGCCGTATCTCATTATATTCTCGGAACGGACGATGATAACGTTTTCAGGCGAATTATGCTACTAAGCGGGACAGAAATGAAAGACATAATTGTTCAGTATTTATATATCGCTGTTATAATTTATCATTATTATTTTATTGCCGTGTGGTGGCGGCTTAAGTGAATCTACTACCCCATCTCATCCCGCGGGTTTTTTTATTTTTTTTATTTTTTTATTGTATAAAGTGACGAAACGAGCAAAACGTTCACCTGATGGTAAGTGCAACGTCCGCACACAACTAATGCTGTGTCACCCAAAATATTTCTGTGTGACACCACACTGCGCCCGTCACCCTGAGACATCAGTTGTTAAGTCTCAAATGCCCAGTGATTACGCTAGCTCACAGTGCCCTTCAAACCGAAACACAGTAATGCTTGCACACTACTGCTTTACGGCCGAATAACTGGCCCTGGGGTGGTACCTACCTAGACGGATTCCTGCATAGGAATCCTAACACCAGTAAAATGATGGGTGTCATATGAGTCGACGAAGGGAAAACGAAAAACAGGAGATGGATAGCAGCATCGTCCTGAAACATGTGAATAGATAAACTGCGGTAATAAATAGATAAAATATTTAAATTAACTCATTCGCTGATTCTCGCTTAATATTAATCAAAAAACCAACTTTAACGCCGCGGCTCCAATCAGAGTTTCGAGATTTTTCATGGATATGGGATCCATCAGATCTTGACCAAAATAATTTATATGAGACCATCCTTACGCTCTATGCAGGAGTCCGTCTAGGTAGGTACCACCCCAGGGTCAGTTATTCTACCGTGAAGCAGTAGTGTGCAAACATTACTGTGTTTCGGTTTGAAGGGCACTGTGAGCTAGCGTAATCACTGGGCATATGAGACTTATGAACCTATGTCACAGGGTGATGGACACAGTGTAGTGTCACACAGAAATTTTCTGGGTGGCACAGCATTTGTTATGGGCAGACGTTGCACTTACCATCAGGTGAACGTTTTGCTCGTTTCATCACATTATGCCATAAAAAAATCTCTTTTCTACTATAAAAAAAGCATTCCTGTGCGGGAATCCGTCTAGGCAGGTACCACCGCAGGGTCAATTATTCTGCCGTGAAGCAGTAGCGTTCAAAGATTACTGTGTTTCGGTTTGATGGGCACTAAGTGCTAAAAAAAACACAATGAAGTTATGCCAGAAAATACATAAAAAACAGTAGCTATGCGACTGCGCTACGGGTCACCGGTTCGATTTCCGCACGGGACAAATATAAGTGTTCTGAGTGTGGGTGTTTGTGTATGTAAAATGTATATATGTGTGTCTGTCGAACGCACCGACAATAAAGTAGAGATCCTAGTGTAGGGAATCGTTGTTCCTAAACAAAAAACAAGTTTAAAGATAAAATGGCGTGGGCTGGTTAGCGTACCTGATTTCTACGCCGCGGGTCCTGGGTTCAAATCCCAAGCGGAGCCAACATTTGTGCACAAACTGTTCTGCATGTGAAATGTATGTCTGCAAAACCCACGACAAGAGAAGTCCTATTGTGAGGCAAAAATCGTGATCGATATTTATTTACTACAGTAGCAATTTTATTGACGCCATTGTTTTAAAAATATAAAACTTCTTTTCTGCATTAAGTAACGAAGCCGTAACAAACGGCTCAGCCGAGTCTAATACCTTCCAAACCTCTTAGCTCACAAAGTAACGTAACGTAATCTTCAGAGGCGTACACAACAAAATTAATCGAGTTGGTTAGTCAGCTAATGGAATCAACGTTTGCAGAAACCATGACAAAGTAAAGTGCTGCGCGAAAGCAACAGGGCAATGTATTTCCTGCAAAACTAGAAAATAAACCAAACTTAAATTATGCTAGCGAAAAAATTCATAATTTTTGTACAACATGTCTCTATTACTCTTTTTCGCGTTGACATTACAATTCATTTTTTTTAATTGGATTAAGTGCTGAAACGTGCAAAACGTTCACCTGATGGTAAGTGCAATGTCTGCCCATAACAAATGCTGTATCACCGAGAAAAATTCTGTGTGACACCACACTGTGTCCATCACTCTGAGACAGGTTCTTAAGTCTCATATGCCCAGTGATTACGCTAGCTCACCGTGCCCTTCAAATCGAAACACAGTAATGATTGCACACCACTGCTTCACGGCAGAATAACTGGCCCTGGGGTGGTACCTATCTAGACGGATTCCTGCATTGGAATCCTACTACCAGTAATCATCATCATCATCATTTCAGCCTATCGTAAGTCCAGTCAAGCGTAGGTAGTTTTGGCAAACTATAGTGAAGGTGTGTAAACGTGTGGTAGCAGCTTAAGAGAATCTACCACCCTATTTCATCCCGTGGGTGTTGTAAAAGTCGACAGAGGGAAAATAAAACCAGAAGATGGGCATCAGCATCTTCCTGGAACATTAGAATAAATAAACTGCGGTTGCCCGCCTACCAAGCGTTGCAACTAAGGCAAAACTCCCCCAAAAATGAGGGCTAAAAACTTTTCTAGCAATCTATGGGGGATACCATGTTCAGCAGTGGACTAGTGATAGGCTGAAATGATGATGACGATGATAGTGAAGACATAGTAAAGTAAAGTAACAGCCTATAAATCTCCCACTGCTGAGTAGAAGCCTCCTCTCATTTCGGAGAGGGTTTTGGAGCCGGGAAGAGTCCGCCACGCTGCTCCAGTGCGGGTTGACGAACTTCACATGTCTTCGAAATATTTATTATTCCTCAGACATGCAGGTCTCCACACTATGTTGTCCTTCAATGCCGAGCACGTTGTAAATCAACACTTGCAATTGTAATCAACAATTTTAGTGGTGCCGGCACCGGGAATCGAACCCGGGTCACTCGTATACTATGAAGTTTAAAGCGAGCGCCTAGCCCCTGAGCTACCACGGCTCTGGGGTGGTACCTAAACCACCGGCAAGTAAAGGCATAGTTTGCCAAAAAACACGATCCTGCGCAAGGGGCATTCACCGTCGACCACATGACTGAGCGTACACAGTTCGGCCCTTTTCGGTAACCTTCTGTTCTCAGCGTGCGTTACCTTCAAGTTAAAATTATGTAGCTTATAATCTTCCTTAACTACTAGCTATGTAATGAAATAAAAAAATCTAATTAGATAAGTAGTAAGCCGTGTGGTGGCGGCTTAAGAAAATCTACCACCACATCTCATCTCATTGGAGTCGTGACATACAAACAGACAGACAGACAGCCAAACAAAACTTCTAAAGATAATTGTTTTGGCATCCATTGCTCTTGTAAAGACCATAATATTGTTTCTTGTTATATATACCACCTACGTACAGACATCGGCCAGTTACAAATTTTCAATATGTATTGACTTATCGTGGTACTGGATATCGTATACGTGCACTGGGATTCACACAAAACTTTCCAATGCATATTTCTGGGTGCTTCCAATTAACAAATTAGTTTACGGGTTATTCCTTCCAATTTAAAGTCGTGTTCTGCCTGTGGTTTAGTAATTTTCAGATTATATTCGTTCAGACGAGCAATATATTATTTTTTATAGAAGAAAGTAGCGAAAATCACAAACGTACTCAGCAGATCATAATCATCATCGTCATTTCAGTCTGACACTCGTTCACTATTGAACATAGGCCTCCCAATAGATTGACACAGAAGTTTGTAGCTTCAATTTTGGAGGATTTTGCCATAGTTGCCACGCTTGGTAGGCATGTTGGCAACCGCAGTTTATTTATTCAGATGGTCCAAAAATATGCTGCTGCCCATCTTCCGGTTTTAATTTTCCCTCTGTCGACTTTTACGACACCCACGGGATGAGATGAGTAGATTCCCTTAAGCCCATTAGATGACATTGAATTATTAATATGATTTCATTGCTCCTCAATGTTTCATATCTAACTTAACAGGGTCCGTAACGAGGCAAATCGATTTTTCATCGAACAACGAATAGAATAGAATAGAATAATTTTTTATTCAATATATAATAGATTATTTACATAATACTTATTGAAAGTCATTTTTTTTTCTTTTTTTAAACTACACTGGTTCGCAAAATGAGTAAGAACCAGTAAGAAACCCAGCGGGCTTTTTTTAAGTAATTTTTAAAATAACGTACAATAACAGCAGTATTATAAAGATGTAGAAATGGCTTGGCGGCGATTACCTCATTCCCAGGGGTTATCAACATCTATGTATTCTTTAATATTATAATAACCCTTTTTATGAAGTCTTTGTTTAATATAATATTTAAACTTTTTGATTGAAAGACTTTTAGCACTTGCTGGGATTTTGTTGTAAAAACGTATACATTGCCCAATAAAAGAGTTACTGACTCTGTGAAGTCGGGTAACTGGCATAATTAATTTGTGCTTGTTCCTGGTATTCACATTATGAACATCACTTTTTTTAGTGAACTGGTTTATGTTCTTGTGTACATACAAAATGTTTTCAAATATATGTTTATATATTTTTACTATTAACGATTAAGTGAGATGTAAAAAATATATAGTAAATGTGTATATATGTGATATTAATTAATTTAATTAAATACCCAAGTAATATGCCCGCTATGCGCAGAACATTGCTCACTTAATATGCGTAAATGAAAATGTTTAGCTTTAGCAAGTCGAAGGAGACAAATGTCTCGCTTAATGAAAGTATTAAGTTTCCCAAGTAGTGTGTAGCTAATGAATATTCATTTATCATAAACTTTTTAGTAGAAACGATGTTGTTTAAAATATTTAAATAATAATAGTTACAAGTAGTCGCCCTGTGGTCGAAGTGGTGTTGGCAACATTTTAAAATACTTATGCTACAACCTCCACTCTGTGCGACTGTTACAGTCCGAAGTGGAGGCCCGCAGCCTCCCACGGACGGTATTTGACGACTTAAAATCATTTGAGATATCGAAATCGCGCAAACACGCAGCGAGCGAACGTTTTTGTAGGAGTTTTATTTATGTATTTATGTTTCGGTCAAACCAAATCTGGCACGCGGGCTCTGGCCCGTGAGCACAGTATCCGATGAAGCTGTAAAAGTCAAAAAGACTAACAGCAATTACGTCACCGAAATTATATATGTGCGACTGTTTCACATTAGCACAGTATGAACGTAAACAAACGACAGACTATTATGTGATTGACATTGTCAGTATGAACGAAAACAATGAATGTTTTATATTATTGAATTTGATGTATTTGTATAACATATTGTTATAAATATAAAATATAGAAGATAGTTATTATTTTTCTATATTGATTTCAGTATAATTCACTGTGTATAAATAATTTTTTTTCCTGAGATAATACTGCATAGTACTTAACCTAGTTGCCTTGTCGGGCAAATATAGTAGAATGCCACGACCCCCCGAGATACCGCTATCTCTTACAGCTTATAGTTCCTGTCCCAACTTCTCATTCTCTAACCCGAGTCCATTTCGTACCTTTTCTTTTTCCCTTCCATTTCGCTAAGCCAGTGTCTGCTATGTCGATGGCTGCGTGCCTAGGGGCGAGTCTAGTCGTTAGCGTGACGAGCTGCTCAAGTATGCCAGGCTCTGTTTGGGTGGACAGCATCTTCCCTAGCTACTCGTCGAAACGCAATGAGAACAAGAAACTTAGCTCGGGCCGAAATGGTGAAGACGTGGTTCGTCACCCGTCGCCACCGTCACCGTCACGTCTTGTTTTCCCGCGCGGCGAAAAGTGAGCTACGGATGTGGTCTCTGCCTACCCCTTACATGGGAAAAAGGCGTGACTATGCGTATGTATGTATAATATCTATATAAACCACACTTACGTTTTTAACATCTATGTTTATTTTGTTGTGAGAACTTCAAAATTATCCAATATTAAAATTTAATTTGGGAGATCACGTTACAGATAATAAACGATATTGTTTGTGAAGAATTTCTGGAAATACAATAAATAAACCACTACCGGTGACCGTCAAGGTATACGTTAATGATTTACAAAACTTTGAAAGCGGCGTTATATTAATTATTAAAATGTACTGTCATACGCACTAACATGTTTACTGTTTCGTAAGCCATAAAGCCTTCTTCACAAATGTAACAATCGTTGCACACGACTGTACCTTTTCAAAGATCGTATTTTTGTTGCGTCACACAAGCACCAAAAATTACATCACAGAGATAGCTTATATTTTTTATAGTTCAAAGAATCAGGCGTTACTTTGCGTAAATCCATTATAATAGGGAAAGAAAGTCAATTTGCTAAGAACCGGATGTAAAAAATAAAATGGTTCAGAAGAGCGCCCCCTCCCAAAACAAGAGCTACAAACTTTTGTGGGAGTCTATGGGGGGAAACCTTTGTGCAGCAGTGGACTAGTGATAGGCTGAATTGATGATGATGATGATGCTCAAGAGCAAAGCGTGCACAAAAAAGCTAACACCGCCACCGGAAACCGCCACCGGAAACCGCCACCAGAGAGCCTCAACCACTAAAGCCAGGCAATATTGACCACGGAAGTTGAGACCACGACACGTGTTTCTTTTAAAACGGGGCGTTATCATTGTCAATATACACAATTTCTTTTATTTATGCTTTTATTTCTGAAATCATTTTGACATAGTTACAATTTGATTAGGTCCCCCTTTTAAGTTACTACTTGTGCCAGCGGATACGCTCTTCCATAACATGCGTAAAAAAAAGTAAAGTTTCAGCCTATAAATGTCCCACTACTGAGCGCAGGCCTGCTCTCATTTCTGAGAGGGTTTTTTTGGAGCTACGAAGAATCCGCCACGCTGCTCCAATGAGGGTTGGCGGACCTCACATGTCTTCGAAATATTTTTTACTCCTCAGACATGCAGGTTTCCTCACGATGTTTTCCTTCACTCGGCGGTGAATCAGCACGTGGTAAATCAGCACTTAAAATTGCAATTAACAATTTTAGTAGTGCCGGCACCGGGAATTGAACCCAGGTCACTCGCGTACTATGAAATTTAATGCGTATTATGACAGAATTAGAAAATCATATTACTTTGTCTACTTTCTTTTCCTGTGATATTTTTTTTATTTCTTAACAATGATGCACAATTTACGTGTACGTTTTCTCTACACATTTACATTTTTATGACCTTTAACGAAAAGGCATTGTTAACCGTAGTTACTTATCATCTATACAAATAAACAAAAATGAAGTGTCTGTTTGTAATATCAAAATAACAGCTTTTTACTCAATTCTTATGAAAGTGTATACGGTACATAAAAGAGAAAACAAATTTTCAAATTTTTGTCTGTCTGTCCGTCTGTCTGTCTGTTTGTTCCAGCTAATCTCCGAAACGGCTGATCCCATTTTGACGGGACTTTCCCTGATAGATAGATGATATCATAGTGGGTAACTTAGGCTTCTTTAATTTTAGAAAAATGATTAGTGTTCAACGCAAAAAGAAAACCCTGAACCCTAAAATTCGATTCAAATAGGAAAATATATATAAGTCATCGGCCGGGATCGGCTTTTTTACGTGGGGGGCAGAGAATTATTTATATTACGCTTGTATTCAAAATAAACCTTACGTTTGACTTAGTGATTTCTTATATTTACGCGAATAATATATACATTTAATAAAACTATTTCTATCTATTTTATCTTATGTTCGACTGTTAATGTGTTGGTGATGTCATCAGAAGAAAACAGTTTAAATAATAAATATTTTTTTGGTAGAAGAAAGTGACGCAACGGGGAAATCGTCGACCTGGTATGAAGTGAGTTCTTTGCCCATAACAAAGGTTGTATCACCCAAAACATTTCTGCATGACACGACACTGCGTCCATCACCCTGAGAAATCAGTTCTTAAGGCTCATATGCCCAGAAATTACAGTAGATATCAGTGCCCAGACTTAAACACAATAATGTTTGCCCATTACTTGTCGGCAGAATAATTAGCTCTGGGGTTGCTACCTACCTAGACAGATTACTACTGCGTACGAATCCTACCAATAGTAAAATTGTCGATACCCTTACTATCTCATAAAAAACTGGTGAGTTTAATACAATGGCGACTCGCTTGGCGCAGTGGCTAAGGAATAAGCTTGTGTAACACGTATCGCCGGTTCGATCCCCGAACGAAACAAATATTTGTATGCACTATTGTACTTGTTTACTGCGATACCCGGGTCGAGTGAGGCACAGCGGCGCAGCACAAAACGGGAACGGGGACGCCCCGCGCCTCTTCTCACGTTCTACAAATACTAATACTGCGTGCGAAGTTATTATAGAGGATATTTATGTGCCTATACACCTAGAAGATATTTATTTTTCCTTTGGAACCTGCAAGTGGCTCGTACCCTCTTTGCCTATATTATAGGTATTTTAATGTATGTCTGCGTGTGTAATATACATATATATACATACATACTGGTGGTAGGATATGCAGGAATCCGTCTAGGTAGGTACCACCCCAGGGCCAGTTATTCTGCCGTGAAGCAGTAGTGTGCAAACATTACTGTGTTTCGGTTTGAAGGTCACTGTGAGCTAGCGTAATTACTGGGCATATGAGACTTAAAAACTTATGTCTCAGGGTGATGGGCACATTGTGGTGTCACACAGAAATTTTCTGGGTGACACAGCATTTGTTATGGGCAGACGTTGCACTTACCATCAGGTGAACGTTTTGCTCGTTTCATCGCTTTATCCAATAAAAAAAATCGTTGTAGCACTTTGCGACAACTTCTTTCCGTTGTTGTCCCCTCGGCATGTTATTTTGAGCCATTTGTTGTATAGCTGCACTTTTATTATTATTATCAGACTAATTTAACAATTTTAGGGACATTTTGTATATATATATATATATATATATATATATATATATATACAAAATGTCCCTAAAATTGGTATATATAATAAAACTGTAGTATAGCGGGCACTACCGGCTCAGGATTATAATTAGACTGTGCTGAAAATCAGTGTTGCGGGCATCCGTAACTTAAACTGAGCGCAGACCTATTCGTTGCGTCACGCTGTAGTACAGAAACTGTCGTGTATAGTAAAAAAATAGGATGCAACTTTTTTATTAAATAAATAAATAAAGTTGCACCCTATTTTATGTCGTGTGGTGGCGGCTCGTCAAAAGAATACTACCACTCAATCCCATCCAATGGATCTCGTAAAAGGCGAGTAAGGAATCAAACTGCACTGTGCACCCAACAGCGCATGGTGGCGATGGGCTCACCACCTATCACACCAAGTGCATTATATTGTTTTGGTGAAACGTGGATTGCGGCAGTCATCTGTTTTTGCAGTGAGTCTCTGACTACCCCTTATGGGATACAGTCGTGATCTTATGTATGTATGTATGTCATAATTTATGTACACGCAAACAATTATTACAAATAAAACAGTATGAAGAAATTTTGTACAAAGGCACAGCTTATTTCATTTAGAAATTTCTTCCAGCTGGCCTGACACTGGACAGATTAAAAGAGATGAAGACTTAGTGTGCACTTAGCAAAATTACTTGACTTTAATATGTTTAGACATTATTTTTGTATAATTTTGCTGTGATGCAATGAATACAGTATCTATCTATCTATCTATGTTCTGTCTATATATATCTATGTGTATATCTTATTCTATTCCTATTTAAAAAAAAATATGGAATAAAGTGATGAAACGAGCAAAACGTTCACCTGATGGTAAGTGCAACGTCTGTCCATAACAAATGCTGTGTCACCCAGAACACTTCTGTGTGAAACCTCACTGTGCCCATCACCCTAAGACATCAGTTCTTAAGTATCATATGCCCTGTGATTACGCTAGCTAACAGTGCCCTTCAAACCGAAACACAGTAATGCTTGCACACTACGGCACCTACCTAGACGGTTTCCTGCACAGGAATCCTACCACTAGAAAATAATAAGATTCTAAAATACTATCTAATCCCCTAGGGGTCGTAAAATTGATAAAAAGAAATTGTCATCATCGAAATTGTTGTAGAAGTTTCATTTAATCGTAGAGTCGGTGACATAGAAATTACTTTGAACCCTGCTTACTATAGTACTGTCTCAAAATGGCTTACACTTAACGACGCGCAAAGCTAGAAGGGTTGACGAAGGTTATCAAATTTTTATATTAACAAAATATTTTAACTTGACTTGTACTCATAAAAACAGAGTTTTTAAGAATTTAATAAAATCAAATACATTCTTGAGTTATTCAGAAAATGCTTTGACAATGTTGCTTATCATCACGGAATATTAAATTTAAGTACTTGATTAAAATCCGTCCTATATAATTAACCATCGCTAAAAATTCACCGGTGCTGACGATATTGTTTTACCGATAAGCTGTTGTATTACAGTACAAATCGTTCCACTCATCAATCAGTACAATCCATTCATCATTCATCCTATTCCTCCTTCTTCTTACCACTCTTCATTCACTCTGTTAACGTTATTATAGTGCACTAATTGTTTAACTATCATCATAAACATTTTAGCCTATTGTAAGTCCACACTTAAGTCCACTGCTGAACATTGGCCTCCCCTACAGATTGCAAAAAAGACGGTCCTGAGCCACCTGCATCAATCGACTTTCTACAAAACAGATGCTGTGTTACTCAGAACATTTCTGTGTGACACATCACTGTGCCCATCACCCTGAGACATCAGTCTTAAGTCTCATATGCCCTGTGATTACGCTAGCTCACAGTGCCCTTCAAACCGAAACACAGTAATGTTTGCACACTACTGCTTCACGGCAGAATAACTGGCCCTGGGGCAGTACCTAGCTAGACGGCTTCCTGCATAGGAATCCTACCACCAGTATTTTTAGTATAATTGTATTTATTATTATATTATTGGATGCCACTGAAAATGGGCGGAGGAACACGCATCCTAGCATATCGTGTGGCCGTCCTTTTTGGAGCATTGCACCACGAACAGATAGATTTTAAATATTTTTTGTCTGTGTCTGTTTTTATTTTATTTATTTATCTACACTGTTTATCAAGTGGCGGCTAAAAAGTAACTACCACCCCATCTCATCCCGTGGGTGTCGTAAAAGTCGATAGAGGAAATAAAAACCAGATGATGGGCAGCAGCTGCTTCCTGGAACTTGTGGATAAATAAACTGCGGTTGCCAAACTGCCTGCTTAGCGTAGCACCTATGGCAACATCCCACCAAAATGAGAACTACAAACTTCTGTGCAAATCTATGGGGAGGCCTATGTTCAGCAGTGGACTAGTGACAGGCTGAAATATTGATGTATACATACATAAGATCACGACTGTATCCCATAAGGGGTAGTCAGAGACTGGGCACTCACTGCAAAAACAGATGACTGCCACAATCCACGTTTCACCAAAACAATATAATGCACTTGGTGTGATAGGTGGTGAGCCCATCGCCACCATGCGCTGTCGGGTGCACAGTGCAGTTTAATTCCTTACTCGCCTTTTACGAGATACATTGGATGAGATGTTGTGGTAGTATTCTTTTAACGAGCCCTCACCACACGATGAAAAAATGAATGTTTCTTTCTTTCTTTTTCTTTCACTACATGTTTGTGCATGTGCGATGTGTGAATGATGAAATCTCAGTGCAGGGTAAAGTCTTCTTCAAAACTAAACCTTTCATAATTATTCTGAACACTATTATTATAACTTAAAGGTTCAAGTTAATAACTCAAACCTTCATCAAATCCTATCTTAATAGGTTTCCACAGTATTTAATAAAGGTCCAATTTATCGCACCTTGAAAGTGTGGGTCCAGGGTTTAATATGCTATATAAATACATACTTTAGTGCTGTTACCATATTAGTACAAAATTCAATTTAATCAAGTGACTTCACGCCAATGTTTTAATTGAACAGGAGTGGCCTTCCGTTTTCATATTTTTGAATAATTTCCCCCATAGTCCGTTATCTAAACAAAAATTGGTTAACTGAAAAACAAACTTATTTTTTTTTATTGTATAAAGTGATGAAACGAGCAAAACGTTCACCTGATGGTAAGTGCAACATCTGCCCATAACAAATGCTGTGTCACCCAGAACATTTCTGTGTGACACCTCACTGTCCCCATCACCCTGAGACATCAGTTCTTAAGTCTCAAATGCCCTGTGATTACGCTAGCTAACAATGCCCTTGAAACCGAAACACAGTAATGTTTGCACACTACTGCTTCACGGCAGAATAACTGGCCCTGGGTGGTGCCTTTTTAATAATTTTTATTGTTTTCCTCACAAAGAAAGGATACAAAGGGCGGACTTAACGCCTTTAGGCATTTTCTCCCCGTCAACTCATGGAGTGATGAGATTTTGATGTAACAATATAACATGAAAAATATAAAATAATAGAAACATATATATATATATATATATATATATATATATATATATATATTATACACAAAATAAAGTAAAATTAAATGGGATATATATATATATATTATACACAAAATAAAGTAAAATTAAATGGGAATAATTACGAACCAATTTTTTGAAGGAGTATTCATTAGACGCTTTCCTGATGTTATCGGGCAAGGACTAAACTTCTGTTTTTCAGACTATAATTAATCCACTGCTAAATATAGACAACCCCCATGGATTACCATAAACGTATGTAGCTCACATACGGGGGGGATGTTGTCATAGTTGCTACGCTTGGCAGGAGTGTTGGCAACCGCAGTTTATTTATTCAGATGTTCCAGGAATAAACTGCTGCCGGTCTTCTGGTTTTAAATTTCCCTCTGTCGACTTTTACGATACCCACGAGATGAGATGGGGTGATAGATTCTCTTAAGACGCCACCACACGGGAATTATAAATTTATTTTATCAATTCGTCTTAATGTCTGTAACTTTCAATTTACTAGTACTATATACCGCACCACACTGTCTCAAAATGCCTATAGTGGGATGGGAAAAATTACTTAGTACGAAATTCTTTTTTTATTTTCGTAAATACGACATCTTGGATAACTGAATGGGGGCCTCAAAACCATTTGTCGTTTGTCTGCACATGCTGTCACGTATTGTAGTGCTGATAATCAGTTTCGATGCGCGTCGCAGGAGTTCGTTAGTCGCATTTGTAACAAGGACTCTCTCCAGTGGATCATTTGCCTGAAGCGTATTCTTTTTCTAAAGAAACGTTTCCTTTTTTCTAGAAAGAAACGGTCCCCATGCGTTCAGAGTTAAAAGTACCTAAATATTTTTTTTCCTTACAATAAACAAAATGGTATTCTGACGGTGTATAAACATAGTATGCAAAAGTATTTGAGTGTAACAAGATAAACTGTAGTTAATAGAATCAGGCGTTACTTTGCGGAAATCAGTTATAATAAAAAAAGTTAATTCGTTAAGATCCGGTCTGAGTACCGCACTCAAAACGAGGCAATATCAAGTGTTATTAACTCTACGACAGATGCTGCTGCAGAGAGCTGTCTCTCGTTTTGAGATGAAACACGTGTCGTGATTTGACCTCAGTGGTGTACATTAAAATACCTAGTGGTAGTGTTATAGTAGTGGAGGGTATCTGGCGGCGGTTCCTGGTGGCGGTGTTAGTTTGCTTTTGCACGCTACTGGAGGGCGGGCGGTCGTCTAGGTAGGTACCACCCCAGGGCCAGTTATTCTAAAGCAGTAGTGTGCAAACATTACTGTGTTTCGGTTTGATGGGCACTGCGAGCTAGCGTAATCACATTCATGAGCCCATGAGACTTAAGAACTCATGTCTCAGAGTGACGGACGACGACGAGGATAAAAATAAAACAATAGATTATTTTCCTTCAAGATAAACTTTGTTAATTCGAGATTGTCGTTCGTTGATTGTGTTGTTGGAATCTGTAAGTTAGTACGCGCTAATCTCAGGAAAAACTAATCCTAATTAAAAACAAAATAGAATTATAGTTTATTGAGAAAATTTCTGTGCTGTATAACTTCAAACCACTGTAAAACCTCAGAGGCGCACGTTGAGAACCGAACATTGTTTTTTTATAGGAGGAAGTGACGAGCTGAGCAAAACGTCAGAAAAAGAAACATTAGTGTCTCAGGGCTATGGGCGTAGTGGGGTGTCACACAGGAATGTTCTGGGTGACACAGCATTTGCTATGGGCAGACGTTACACTCACAATCAGGTGAACGTTTTGCTCGTTTCATCACTTTATCAAATCATAAAAAAACCTTAACCTTGTAGTAAGTGCAACGTCTACTACACCAGTGGTAGGATTCCTACGCAGGAATTCGTCTAAATCGATGGTAGACCACCGCAGTGTTAGTTATTCTGCCGCGTGGCCTAGTCGTCAGAGTACCTGCTTCTACGAATTCGAATCCCAGCCGGAGCCAACCTTTGTGCTAAAACACAAATTGTTGGTTTTCGGGTCTGGTTGTGTTGTGTTTGTCCCCGTGTTTCTGACACTGCATCCTAGCCTACCTCCGATCTTATCGCATCAGCGTTACATCGGGCGCGGGTAGGTTGGGACGAGTGAGTGACTCTGTGTTTGCGCGTACACTTGTGGCACTATAATATCTCCTGCGCAGTTGATGGCTCTCGACAGTAGGAAGAAGTGTTATTCTGCCGTCAAGCATGCAAAAATTACTCTGTTTTGGTCTGAAAAGCACTGTCAGCTAATGTAATTACTGGTGATACTAGAGACTTAAGAACTGATATCTCAGGGTTACGAGCGAAGTGAGGTCATGAGCACCAGACCGACTTACTGTCTGTCGTGGCGCCAAGATAATTTCTTTATAATGCCTTGTTTTGAGGTGAATCATGTGTCGTGTTCCCGACTTCAGTTGTGTGTATTGCCTAGTGGTAGTGCTGTAGTGGTGGCGGTATTAGTTTGCTTGTGCACACCTGTTGTGGGAAAGTAATGCTGTTTAAAAAGTAGGTGATACACCTTTTTATATTTTGTATGCGGATCTGAGGCAATTAACTTTTTTTCATTCACTATAATCACTAAGCATATGAGACTTAAGAACTGATGTCTGAGGGTGACGGGTGTAGTGTCACACATTAATTCTGGGTGACACAGCATGTTATGGGCAGACGTTGCACTTACCATTAGGTGAACGTTTTTCTCGTCTCGTTCTTATAAAAACAATTAAAAAATGGATTTCCGCAAAATAATACCTGATTCTATATGAAGGATGCTTATCTGCTCCATATTGACGACCACTTGGTCTAGTGGTCAGAGTACCTGTACTCTACGCCGCCGGTCCTGGGTTTGAATCCGAGCCGGAGCCAACATTTGTGGAAATCACCAATTGTTGGTTTCGGGTCTGGTTGTGTTGTGAATGTGAAATTTATGTCTGTGAAACGCGCCTACAATTCGGGAGAAATCCCACTGCAGTGTTTCGTTTTTATAAAGAAAAAACATTATCAGCATACATTACCATACAGTAGAAACGTACAAAACGTAACAATTTTAGTTAAAACGTTTTGTAATAGGAAGAAAGGCATCGCTGCTACAGAATTTAAATAGACATCGAAATGATAATAACGATGAATTTAAAACACCTTCAAAACATATATCGTGAATCGCCCTTAGGCGGGGGGCAAACATATCGCGAATCGCCCCTGCCGGGGGCTTCGCGGATGACACGGCTCGTTAACGATGCGGCTAACGAAGCGTGCTCCGAAACGGATTATCGACACCGCAACACGAGACGGGAGCGATACGCGTGAATGATTGACAAACGTTCGGAGCATCGCATTGCCGAAGGCATCATTATTGCGGTGATGTGCGCGGGGTGTGCTTTTCGCTTGAATGATATTAAATTGTTGTTAAAACGATCTCTTGATGTTCGAATCGCGTTTCGGATGGGTACTCGATGTGAGCGTTTGTATGTGATTGAAATTAACCTTTTTAATGCTTAATGTGTTGAGCAAACGTTAATATTAAATGGTAACTTCTTTTAGACGCAAAGAGCTTGTGCTGAGAAAAAAATGTAAAATTTACATACGTTCACGTAGTCATACCTTTTTCATATAAGGAGTAGGCAGAGACCACACCCGTAGCCCAATTTTCGGCCCCGCTGGGAACGTGACTTGACGGGTGCCGAAATAAGTCGCCGCCATTTTGGTATGAGTTAAAAAATTCTCATTCCCAATTGCTCTCCCGACAACATTAAATTTTATGGTATTAATCTGCACCAATAAAGGCTGTCCGTACAATACCTTAATAAGTTAGAAGTTTAAAGATGAAAAATCATACAACGGCGCCGTACTCTGGTAACCGTCTCCTGATTATAAGTGTTTTTCCCATATAAGAGACCCCATTCGTACCTCTCTACCGTAACCACGTCATCGCCATTTTGTTACGAGTCGAAAAATTCTTACTCCCCATTGCGTTCTCAGGAGTAGTATAGTAACAGCATTGCATGTTATGGTATTATTGTACACGAATAAAGGCTGTCCGTGTAATACCTCAGTGGCCTCTTACGACACCTCGGTAGGAAAGAGGCACGTGCTACTATACTCTGCTTGGACCCCTATCAGCTACGCCTTATACATATAAGCATATATTAGTGCTAATCTTTTGCAATACCCTAAACTTTGGTTTGGAAAGTTCTGTGTGGTACCGCTCTTCACTCGTCACCACGAGACATCCGTTTTGAAGTCTCCAATGCTCTGTAATTACCAAACCAAAACACTGCTGTTTGCACCACCACTCGAGGGAAGAATAACTGGCACTGCAGCGGTACATACCAAGGTGGATTAAAGAACTCCTAGTGGACTTAAAGAAGTCCTAGTAAATAGTTAAAGTTGAGCATATTTGAGTCGGTTATTCTGTCATCTGTCTAAGACTATAACATTTCTAATGAGCCGTCCATAAAGCTCGTAGAATCGATAGCCGTTGGAGAAGGAAGGTTCTACTGGGACAACATCGTACCGGCAAGAGTAATGTAGGGCGACCCTCCACTAGATGGAGCCACGACCTTCATGGTTTTGTAGAAAGTTGATGGATGCAGGTGGCTCAGGACCGTCTTTTTTGGCAATCTGTAGGGGAGGCCATTATTTAGCAGTGGACTTAAGTTTGGACTTACAATAGGCTGAAATGATTATGATGATAGTTAAACAATTAGTTAGATTATGATGATAGTGGACTATAATAACGTTAACAGAGTGAATGAAGAGTGGTAAGAAGAAGGAGGAATAGGATGAACAATATCGGCAGCACCGGTGAATTTTTAGCGATGGTTAATTATATAGGACGGATTTTAATCAAGTACTTAAATTTAATATTCCGTGATGATAAGCAACATTGTCAAAGCATTTTCTGAATAACTCAAGAATGTTAAAGATTTTATTAAATTCTTAAAACCTTTGTTTTTATGAGAACGATTCAAGTTAAAATATTTTGTTAATATAAAAATTTGATAACCTTCGTCAACCCTTCTAGTTCTGCGCGTCGTTAAGTGTAAGCCATTTTGAGACATTACTATAGTAAGCAGGCTTCAAAGTAATTTCTATGTCACCGACTCCTTGAAATGAAACTTCTACAACAATTTCAATGATGACAATTTCTTTTTATCAATTTTACGACACGTAGGGGATTAGATCGTATTTAAGATACTTATTATTTTCTGGTGGTAGGTTTCCTATGCAGGAATCCGTCTAGGTAGGTGCCACCCCAGGGCCAGTTATTCTGCCGTGAAGCAGTAGTGTGCGAGCATTACTGTGTTTCGGTTTAAAGGGCACTGTGAGCTAGCGTAATCACTGGACATTTGAGACTTAAGAACTGATGTCTCAGGGTGACGTGCGCAGTTTGGTGTCACACAGAAATATTCTGGGTGACACAGTTTTTGTTGTGGGCGGACGTTGCACTTACCATCAGTGAACGTTTTGCTGGTTTCGTCACTTTATAGAAATAAAAAAAAAACATACACCGCTACCATACTCCGCATTAGTAAAATGATGACAAAATACTGTCAAAACTTAATCTCGAAATCAAGTGTTGGAAATGAACTTACCTGTACAATGGCTTCCCACCGGCATGTCGAAACCACAGCACCATGTAGACACGATCCTCGTTGGTGTCAGGCTCGATGTCACACGGAAGCGAGGCGGTGCGCCCCACCACAGCCTCCACATCCACCGTCGACACTGGAACAAAGTCCACTAAATCTGAATTGATTTGAGTCTTTTACAAGCGCGTAGGAGGTAATTTATAAAAAAACTAGACTATTTTTTTTTTTTTTTTTTATTGTATAAAGTGACGAAACGAGCAAAACGTTCACCTGATGGTAAGTGCAATGTCCGTCCACAACAAATGCTGTGTCACCCAAAATATTTCTGTGTGACACCACACTGCGCCCGTCACCCTGAGACATCCGTTCTTAAGTCTGAAATGCCCAGTGATTACGCTAGGTCTCGGTCCCCTTTAAACCGAAACACAGTAATGTTTCACGGATGCTTCACGGCTGCTTTAGAAAATATTATTTTACCAGCTCATCAAGTTTCAATAAGGCGTTATCTAGTTCATTTATTATAATAATTACTTTTAATATATGATAATCACATGAAATATAATCGCATTTTGTGTCATATAAATACAGTGAATGTATAGTGCAATCAATTGTGCCGTGTAGTGGCGGCTCGTTAAAAGAATACAACTACTCCATCTCATCCAATGGATCTCGTAAAAGGCGAGTAAGGAATTAAACTGCACTGTGCACCCAACAGCGCATGGTGGCGATGGGCTCACCACCTATCACACCAAGTGCATTAAATTGTTTTGGTGAAACGTGGATTGTGGCAGTCATCGGTTTTTGAAGTGAGTGCCCAGTCTCTGACTACCCCTTAAGGGATACAGTCGTGATTTTATGTATGTATAGTGCAATTAAAGTAGAGCACATTCCATAATTTTTTAGAAAACCATCCGCTCGTTTGCTGTTTGCAACGTCTTTCTTTGTTATGGATTTCCGTAAAAGCTGATTCCAAAAACTGACGCACCGAATCTAATCAATCCTGTCGTTTACCCCTCTGAAGACTGAAGTATTTTCTTTAAAGTTTTCTTCAGTTTAAATCCCTCCAAATTAGAATAATCGTACGTTCTACAAAACAGTTTGTATTTCGTTGCGAAATATTATTTATTTATTGTTTTGCCACGCTGTCACTATACTGCTGGGGAGTAAAAAATTTTTACCTCGTTTCAAAACAGCGGCTACGTTCACGGGTAAAATCAGGTTGGAAAATAATATTTAATATTTCCCTGATTACTACTACTACAGTCAACATAATTTATCGTTCTTTGTTGGATAGTTCATATTTCATTCGTTGCTGCAGCGGCTCGTTCACTCCTCGTTAATTTATTTTGATCGTTCAACCGCGAACTCATTTATTGCTCACTAAGTTATAAATCGCTGAATTGCATCTTTAGTCGAAAAGCTTTCTCGTTCATTTAATAATTGGCGATCGTTTGTATGAATCGTAATTGTAATATCGAATAAGTTTCTTTGCACATGCAAAATTGCATCTGTTAAAATTATACCATGTTTTTTTTATTGGATAAAGTGACGGAACCAGCAAAACGTTCACCTGATGGTAAGTGCAACGTCTGCCCATAACAAATGCTGTGTCACCCAGAACATTACTTTGTGACACCACACTGAGCCCATCACCCTGAGACGTAAGATCTTAAGTCTCATATGCCCAGTGGTTACGCTAGCTCACAGTGCCCTTCAAACCGAAACACAGTAATGTTTGCACACCACTGCTTCACGGCAGAATAACTGGCACTGGGTTGGTACCTACCTAGACGGATTCCTGCATAGGAATCCTACAACCAGTAATTTTATATTCCATCAGTTTGAACTGAACTCACCAGTGTGCATAAATTCCTTTATCTAGTCGGTTTACACACATCACTGTTAACCAGTGTGTGTTGCCAGAGGTGATATACGGAACCGAGACGTGGTCCTTCACTGAGGCATGAGTAAGGCTACAATCGCTCTGCGATTACGATAACGATTATATCCGCAGCTAAAGTAGAAAATTCGACATAGTCCTAAGAATCAGCATGATCGATAACCGTTAGGGATTAATTGTTTTCGAATAGCAACCTAGTACCGGCAGACGCAGTGTAGGTCGACTCTCACTAGATGGAGCGACTACCTGTTGGATTTTGCGGGAAGTCAATGGATGCAGCTGGCTCACGGACGGTTTTGTGACAATATATGGCGGAGGTTGTCACATTTTAAGGGGTAATTAAAAGTACCATGACGTGAACATTACTAGGATTTAATAAAATCATTTTTTTTATCAGGGTCGTTGGTTCAAAAACTGCGATTCGGTCAACCGTTCCCACAAATACCGCACTCTCCTCGTTCTGTCTGTTAATCTGAGGCACGTTCCGGGTCTGGTTCATTTGTAGCAGGATGGAGAGAAACAGCAGCCCAGCTCTGCAACAGCTAACTCTCGCTGATGCCCGGTTATAGCTGTCGCAATAAGGTGGTACGCTATTTCAGCCCGTACCAAGTTCCTGTAATGTCGGTCAAACGACTAATATTACAATCTAGTAATTAGTGGTTATGATCGTTACACGCTAATCTTTGCGAAAAGAGGCAATTGTTTGCAGTATTTCTTCTGAGCGGTTGCGGTGCAAAAGAAAATGAGAAGGTACATTCAGATACGGAAAAAAAACTATATATGTATTGGCTAGTGGCAATAGTAATAAAGTACAAAATAACACAGCATACTACAATCTAAACTAATCTATAAAAATACAAATCTGTACTAATCAGCTAAATAAATACACAATACTTAACTATCTACGTAATAATATTGTATGCACAACTTACCCAGTACGGGAACACAAAGAAGCACAGTTAAAGTTTAGACGTTACTATAAATTTGTGAGGCAAGAAAATTATGCGACTGCCTGCATCGAAGCGTATCGCCGTCTGCTCATCGCGAATGGAATCACCTTTACGGGTGCTCGTATGAGGGAGAAAGTGAATTAGGTATCGTTAATTAGGCAACCGGACAGATTATGTACAAAATGGTTACACTCTGTCCGGTTGTATGTATTTTATTTTTAATTTTAAACTGGAAAGTAATGTAATAACGGCATGGTCGTTACATTACCCCCCCTGTTAGACATAAGGATTTCGTGTTAAGGAATCCTAAAATGAGAATGAATAATATCTCCATCCTAGTCCTTGTATACTTTCGGCTTAAAGTCTTTCACGTGCCAAGCACCGATACTGTTTCCCTGCATATCTTCTAATTCGTAAACTAATGGTGATAACTTTTTTGTTATCCGACATTTCATAAATTTGGGTGCTAGCTTTTTACTGAACTTTTTCGATTTGTCACTTAAAAAATAAGTTTTTTTCCAAATAACGTCACCAACATCAAAAGAAACTGAACTACGTCGCAAGTTATAATAATTAGAATTCCGAGAATGAGATTGCAATAGGGAACACTGAACCTTATTAAAAATGCTTGATAAGTAACCAATATTCTCCGCGTATTGGTCACGTGGTTGAAAAATTAAATCATCGCTGACGTCTGCACTTATGTAATGTGAGCCACATGCAACTAACTCTCGACCGTAGACTAGAAATGAGGGAGTGTAGCCAGTGACTTCGCTCACAGCGCTATTTAGTGCGAACTGTATTTTTGGAATGTTTACGTCCCAAATTCTATGATCATTATCAATAAAGGTAGATACGGCTACCATGATACTTTTATTATATCGTTCCACTGTATTGACCTGTGGAGTGTACTTCGGTGTAAAATAAACATTAGGTATCTTATATTTCCGAAATATTTGTTTTAGAGTACTACTAGTAAATTGCTTACCATTATCCATAAGAATAGTACTTGGTATGCCATGTACCAGAAATACTTGTTCCTCTAGAATTTTACTAATTATATCAGCATTAGCACGTCTTATTGGAAACAACAAACAGTACTTGCTAAAACAACAAGTTACTACAAATAAGTATTCATTTTGTCTTCTGGATATTGGCAAAGGTCCAACCAGATCCATGCTTATAAATTGAAATGGACGGGAACATTCTTTAGGCCGACCCATCTCTCCTAAAGCGTTACTATTGTTATATTTGTGAGCAATACAGGTTTCACATGATGTGACAAATTTGACAACGTCACTATGCATTCCAGGCCAAAAGTAATTTAATATTAAACGCTTATAAGTTTTTAGAATTCCTAAGTGACCAGAAATCGGCTCGGAATGTTTTCGAGCGATAATATTTACTCTTTCTTCTTTTGGCACAACTTCTTTCCATTCAAACTCCCTCGTCAATGGATTTAAGCTTTTTATAAAATGGTATAATTTATTGTTTTTAATAATATAGTTAGGGAATGACGTAGAGGAGTCTTGACAACCCTTGAATATTTTGAGATACCATTCATCTTGTGTAGTTAGTGGTGAGCGAGAATTTGTTATTGCAGATAAAGGAACGACTCTAGATAAACTATCTGGAACAACATTATCTTTACCGCGGCGATGTTTAATAATAAAGTTAAATGCTGAAAGTCTCACTCCCCACCGTGCAAGTCGCCCATTAGGGTTTGATAGTTTAAGGAACCATTTAAGCGCCGAGTGATCCGTATATACAGTAAAGGTTTTTCCGTTTTCAAGGTAACAGCGCCAGTGTTCTAATGCAGTTAATACTGCAAGAGTTTCTCTTTCAGTAACACTGTAGTTTCTTTCACATCCAGAGAGTGATTTGCTCATGAACGCGATGGGGTGTTCGACACCGTTTATTGTTTGGGAAAGCATAGCTCCCACCCCGAAGCTGCTGGCATCGGTATGGACATCAAATGGTTGTTCAAAATTTGGGCAAGCTAAAATAGGGGCCTGGACTAATCTCGTTTTTAATTCTAAAAAAGCCTTGTCAGCTTCACAGGTCCATTTAAAAGGAGGTGCGTTCTTTTTAGTGGAAGTAAGTAGATTTAGTGGACCAGAAATTGTGCTAAAGTTTGGGATAAAGCGACGATACCAGGATGCAGTACCGAGGAATCGTTTCACTTCCTTTTTACTAGTAGGAGTAGGATAATTTAGAATTGCTTCAACTTTTTCGGGATCAGTACGAAGGCCTTTAGAATCAACGAGATAGCCTAAGTAGCGTAATTGACTTCTAAAAAATTGTGACTTTTCAAGGTTTATAGTAAGATTAGCCTTCCTCAGTTTTTCCAAAACACGAAGCAGCAGTGAGACATGTTCATCGAAAGTAGCGCTGATAATAATTATATCGTCAAGATATGCGAATACTTTTAATTCGAATTCAGGACCAAATAGCGCATCGACTAAACGTTGCTGTGTGGCCGGAGCGTTAGATAACCCAAATGCAGTAACTTTAAACATCATAGAACCTCGACCAGGGACATAAAAAGCAGTTTTCTCACGATGTTCCTCCTTAATTGGAATTTGCCAGAAAGCTTTTGATAAATCGACACTAGATAAATACTTAGCATCTCTAAGATTATCCAGGATCTCCGAAACGTAAGGCAAGCAATATGCGTCTTTCCTTGTAACAGAATTTAATTTTCTACTGTCAAGACAAAAACGCGGATTGCCGTCCTTCTTCTTTACTATGAGAACTGGGGATGACCACGGGCTTTCACATGGCTCAATAACATCTAATGCCAGCATCTCATCAACCTGTTCAGTAATAATCCGCTGCTTTTCAGGTGACATACGGTAATACCTTTGTTTAATTGGTTCAGTATCTCCGGTATCAATGTGATGAGTGATAATATTGGTTCTGCCTAATCCTTTTGTTTCAAATGAGATTTCTTTAAATTTTTCAAGGAGATCATCTGCTATTTGTTTTTGAATGTGATTAAAGTTTTCGTAGGATTTAATGTAAGTGGGTGTTGAAGTTATTGAGTTAAGTGAGAGAAGAGGGTTATCAGATTTAAAATATAAAACATCCCGTAAATTTTTTGGTAATATGTCGAATTGGGTCCAAAAATCAATACCTAGAATTAACTCAGTGTTAATATCAGGAATAACATGAGTTTTAATGACTTTTAATTTTCCTAAGTATACTATTGGTAAGAAAATATATCCAATAGATCTCATTTTCTGACCGCCAGCTGCAGTTACAGATATAGTATTATCTTTGTGCATAACAAACCTATGTTTTAATAACGTTTTATAAGAATCCTTGCCAAGAATACTAACAACTGAACCTGAATCAAGTAATCCGTATATGTCAGTATTAGCAAAATTTTCTATATTAACTTTTACATATGGTCTAGGATCATTACTCGGTTTTAAAGAGAAAACTGTAGCTATATTGTACGAGTTAAAAAAATTTCTAATAGTTAGTAACCAATTATCCCAATCCGAGTTATCGAAGTAATTAGATACACAGCCACAATTTTCGTTATTTAGTTTTTTGGTAAACTATTTGAATCTCCACATTTATTGCAATTGGGACAATCAGGCGTACGAACATCTTTCATACCACATCTGAAACAAAATAATTTACGTTCAGCTGTGCAGTCTCGCATAGAATGTGTGTCTACACGACATCGCCAGCAATATACTTTTGTATGCGGAGTTTCAATGATAGTATTGGAATTTTTTGGATTACTCGAGTTATCATTATTCTGACTCTGTAATTTAATTTTTGTAGGGCTTATAAATGTTCTGTCACGGTTAGAAAATGTTCTAGAACTGAAAGAATTGTACTTGTAATTAGCATAAGAATTGCTTAAGTTAACATTTTTAAAACTTTCCTTTTCCGGCTGAAAACTAAATTCGGGAGCTAACGTTTTTGAGCTAGCTGCCGGTGGCTCCCTAAAATTTGCAGATCTAGCCATAACTTGCTCATAATTTTTGCACAATGTTCTGAGTTGACTAACAGAAGTTATCTCAGGGCTGTTAGCCAGAATATTTGAGTAGCAAGGGCGTATATTGTGGAGTAAGATTTCCAATTTTTCACCTTCGCTCATTTGTTTGTTAAGTCTATTGAACATGCCTTGCATTATGGAAAGATATATTATAATGTTTTCTGACTCGCCTTGGGTACGTCTCCTTATTTCAATAGCCATCCGATAATCGTAGTCTACAATATCGAAGTCATGTTTTAATTCCGCAAGTAATTCATCCCATTCCTCAACACTATTTGCAATAGCTCTATACCAGTGTAAAGCGTCACCCGAGAAAAGATCATATGCTAAAGCTAACATTTTATCGTCGGAAATATTTTTTGAGTGACGAAATTCATTTATTTTTTGGATAAATGATCGAACACAAGTTTTTCCATCAAACTTAAGTTTACAAAGCTCAGAAGACATTCCCTTATCACAAGTAACAGATATGTTTAAATTTTCTAATAGGTTTGATGATTTTGTATTTTCAGAAAGTTCCTTATTTGTATATTTATCAAATTCGTTATAACATTTTTTAAATTTTGTAGTTATTTCCTTCAGCTGAAAAATCTCTTCAGGATTATTCGGCTGTTCGACTCTCCTTATTCTATGATGAACATGGTTAAGTAATGACCTAGTTCTATGCATTAAGCTTTCATCATCAGACTGTTTCAAAAAATCAATATTTTTTTCAATTTTATTTAATGAGTCATTTATTCCGCTAATATCATCTAAAAAATCTAAACAAGAGTCTACGATTTCATTTTCTGGGTATAATTGAGTTAATTTACAAACCTGCCGTCTCATATCTTTAACAGTCTCCGCAGGTACTTCTCCTCTTATAATTATTTCATACTGAAGCTCTGACTTATGCAATTGTAAATACTTTATAGGGAATGCCATGATATGTTTAAACAGATACTATTTTCAAATCTTTTCCTCTTAATAAATTGTGCATACAAATAAAAAAAAAGAAAAAAAAAAAAAAAAAACTAACAACAAAATTCACTAAGCAAACAATAAGCCAAAAGCACTCAATTCCGTTCTGTCACAATAATCAAAGCTTGGTCTAGAACGATATAATGATAGCGTAAAAGTTTAATAAGTGCAAGTAATATTAATGTAAGTAGCTATGTACTTTTAAGATAAATTATTTAATACTAAAAATAAACGACAGAAAAACCTACTTCTCTAAAAAACAAAAATATTGACGGTAGAAAAATAAAAAGTCTTCAATTATTGAGTTCTTTTACAACAATAAGATGAAATTATGTACTATAATACATTTTTAGAATATATTTATAACAAATAACAAAACATTTATAATGCATTTGCAAACTTTTTACTATATTTAAAAAAAAAACAATAATTGAAGATCACTATCATTATTTACAACACAAAACGCACACAAACCAGCACCAGAAAAGTAAAGTGTTAACGGTGACCGTGATCTTCAGTTGACCTTTTAATTTGGGCGCCAAATGTCACATTTTAAGGGGTAATTAAAAGTACCATGACGTGAACATTACTAGGATTTAATAAAATCATTTTTTTTATCAGGGTCGTTGGTTCAAAAACTGCGATTCGGTCAACCGTTCCCACAAATACCGCACTCTCCTCGTTCTGTCTGTTAATCTGAGGCACGTTCCGGGTCTGGTTCATTTGTAGCAGGATGGAGAGAAACAGCAGCCCAGCTCTGCAACAGCTAACTCTCGCTGATGCCCGGTTATAGCTGTCGCAATAAGGTGGTACGCTATTTCAGCCCGTACCAAGTTCCTGTAATGTCGGTCAAACGACTAATATTACAATCTAGTAATTAGTGGTTATGATCGTTACACGCTAATCTTTGCGAAAAGAGGCAATTGTTTGCAGTATTTCTTCTGAGCGGTTGCGGTGCAAAAGAAAATGAGAAGGTACATTCAGATACGGAAAAAAAACTATATATGTATTGGCTAGTGGCAATAGTAATAAAGTACAAAATAACACAGCATACTACAATCTAAACTAATCTATAAAAATACAAATCTGTACTAATCAGCTAAATAAATACACAATACTTAACTATCTACGTAATAATATTGTATGCACAACTTACCCAGTACGGGAACACAAAGAAGCACAGTTAAAGTTTAGACGTTACTATAAATTTGTGAGGCAAGAAAATTATGCGACTGCCTGCATCGAAGCGTATCGCCGTCTGCTCATCGCGAATGGAATCACCTTTACGGGTGCTCGTATGAGGGAGAAAGTGAATTAGGTATCGTTAATTAGGCAACCGGACAGATTATGTACAAAATGGTTACACTCTGTCCGGTTGTATGTATTTTATTTTTAATTTTAAACTGGAAAGTAATGTAATAACGGCATGGTCGTTACAAGGTCTATGTTCAGAAGTAGATTTTAAATTAAATCAAATTGAAGCTCTTTGGTAACAAATAAAGCATACAATTTATTTTTTTCTTAAAACAAATTATAACACTATTAGAGTTTTAAAACCAAATCGATGCTATAACACAGAAAGAAGCATAAATAAAAGAATCTGTGAACTCTTTGTGCACTGCGTTTGTGAATTTCGACTGAGTACAAGAAAAAATATCAATATCCTGAGTATTTATGTAACGAATCGCACGTGACAGGGGGAGTGTTCTTAAGAAAGTTAATTCTGGCGGTGGGCACGAAAAGTAATGGGGGACGGCGGCGCAAGCACACGTACCCATCAGGCGCGCGCAGTTTCAGTGTTGTGAGCCCACCCGGGTGATGTACCCACCCGCGAATTACCTTCCACGGATATTTAATGAGCGCGATATCCCTCCTCACACCCAATATGACGAATGAGCAATATATAAATAAACACCAAAATCGTAACAAACGCCCATGGTGTTCTTCGCAAATGGATGTTTAAAGTTATTGTGTGATTGTTTCTACGGTTTTATTCTTAACCCATTTTCGCTGGAAAGCCGGATTAACGTAAAAGTTTTTTTTTTATTGGATAGAGCGACGAAACGAGCAAAACGTTCACCTGATGGTAAGTGCAACGTCTGCCCATAACAAATGCTATGTCACCCATAACATTTCTCTGTGAGACTACACTGCACCCGTCGCCCTGAGACATCAGTTCTTAAGTCTCATATGCCCAGTGATTAGACTAGCTCATAGTGCCCTTCAAACCGAAACACAGTAATGTTTGCACACTACTGTTTCACGGCAGAATAACTGGCCCTGTGGTGGTACCTCCTAGTCAATTGGCAAAGACCGCGAGGCGAATATATATAGTCCCGATGTCATAGTTAACCCGCAGTACCTGAAGGTGCCTGAAGCTTTAAATTATTATTTTTAGTCCGATCTACGCAGAAAGAGAGCCGTGGTAGCTCAGGGGCTAGGCGCTCGCTTTAAATTTCTGTCAATTCGTCTGTCAAGCGTGGCAACTATGCAAAATGCCCCCAAAATGAGTCTATGGGGGAGGAACTAGTGATAGGCTGAAATGATGATGATGATGATGAAATGATGGCAAAATCCCCCCAAAACGAGAGCTTCAAACTTTTGTGGCAATCTACGGGGGAGGCCTATGTTCAGCAGTGGACTATTGATAGGCTGAAACGACGACGTAGACGACGACATAGTGTATTCGCGCTAGCCCGCAGTAGGTTTAGGGTTAGGCTTAGGTCGTCGTAGGCGTCTGTTAGTGGTCCTTCGTGAAGCCGTGTAGAATCTCTTAGCGTCGGACGGGGTGTCCCCTTTTACGTACTGTGAAATTTAATTTGTAACGCACTGTCCCTGTGCTATTTGTATAAATGTAAAATAACTATATGATGTTAATAATCGTACTTATCAAGGCATCGTGAATTATTTGGAGTAGCCCGTCATTGTAATCGCAATACGGTATATAACTTGATCCCGATTAACAAAAGCCGCATAATTCATTGGATATCATTACAGCGTTTATACGTTCACTCTCAGCCATTAATCATTCGTTCATTCATAATTCATTCGATATCGAAGTCGAGTGGAAATCCCGAAGCTATAAAATGTAACCACGAATGCAATTTGTTACAAATACAGAGCAGAATGAAGGAACAGACGTTTCTCATTCCGCCAACGACAGTTTTGTCCGTGAGCGTGCTCAAATGTAATGACGTAATCGACGTTATTTTTAAGACTTCCGTATTACAACGGTCGTAAGGACAATATTAGCTTAATATTTTCCCGATGTTACTTATTTCCGATCGATGCTAGGATAACACGAAAAGAGGACACATGGAAATTAAGTACGGATTTAATACGTAGTGTAGCTTTGATTTTTTTATTTCAATTATGTGAAGGTGATTAAAATATTAGGCCAGTTATTATGCCGTGAAGCAGTAGTGTGCAAACATTACTGTGTTTCGGTTTGAAGGGCACTGTGAGCTTGCGTAATCACAGGGCATATGAAACTTAAGAACTGATGTTTCAGGGTGAAGGACACAAAGGGGTGTCACAAAGAAATGTTCTGGGTGGTACCTACCTAGACGGATTCCTGCATAGGAATCCTACCACCAGTAAAATAATGTACCCGAGCACCACAGCAAGGCTTAAGATAACCACGTTTAACAGACATAACCACCATTGGTAGGCTATAAAAATGTTTGTATAGCCAATCGTTTTAGCCACTTCGGCAACCGAGCCGACGTTAAATTCTGCAAGTACGAGTTTTCGTAAAAACGGCACCGAGTTCAAACTTGTACATTAAGTTTAGGGTGAACGCCCGGCCTCTTTGATATAATGGCGAATTTCGTCTAAGTTTATGAATTGGTGAAGTTATGTTATAGTTACAAAACTTTATATATTGGACTGTGTGAATGAGTTCAAACTTTGAAACAATCTCCAAATGTTAGTAAAGCATGTTGTATTCAAATTTATATCGTAAGTTGATATTCACGGCGGTTCCACCTGCGTAAAAGAAGCCAACTACATGATTGCGCCGACGGCGTTGTATGTTATGATTTTTTTGTTTTTTTTTAGTAAAGGAAAGTAAATTAATTTGTTAAGATCCGCATGCAAAATATAAAAATGGTGTATATTACGTAGTTTTTTGAAGAGCACCGCCCGTCCTTCCTCAGTAGCGTGCACAAGCAAACTAACACCGCCACCAGGAACCGACCCTACAACAGACGGCCGTCGTCTGCCGCCGTCTGTCGTAGAGTCTATACCACTTGATAATGCATCGTTTTGGGGCGAAACACGTGTCGTGTTCTCGACTACAGTGGTGTATATTATCTAGTAGTGGTGTTGTAGTGGTTGGTGGAGGGTATCTGGTAGCGGTTCCTGGTGGCGGTGTTAGTTTGCTTGTGAATTTACTTTCCTTTATTATAATGTATTTCCGCAAAGTAACGCCTGATTCTATTAACTATGTTTTTTTAGGACTGATGGTCACCGTTAGCCCGAAGGCTTTCACAGCTTCGCTGGATTGAAAGGTGGCAGAGCGCTGAGGGCGCTTAGCCAAAACCTTTATTTATGGACGACTGGCGCAAGGGACACCGAGAGGGGACCTCGGCTGGACCGTCATCCTGTCGCGAGAGTAACTGACTCGAGGGTGCCCAGGGGGGCCAGCCTCGCCTTGGACAGTTACTTTAATCGGGAGGGCAATATTATTAATACTATTATCGGGATTACCACTCCATCTCATCCAATGGATCTCGTAAAAGGCGAGTAAGGAATTAAACTGCACTGTGCACCCAACAGCGCATGGTGGCGATGGGCTCACCACCTATCACACCAAGTGCATTATATTGTTTTGGTGAAACGTGGATTGTGGCAGTCATCTGTTTTTGCAGTGAGTGCCCAGTCTCTCACTACCCCTTATGGGATACAGTCGTGATCTTACGTATGTATGTGTGTATGTAAATTTACCACCAATTCGGAGTGCGTTTCCGCTGGAGAAGAAATGGCGTATCTTATGTCCTGAGCATTCACATTTCGACCCTTCTCGGTATTATTCGGTTCTAGGCGTGCGGCTCCTTAGGGCCGTGGTAGGCAGTTTCTAGCTTAGAACCATTCTCAATAAACGGGCTATCTATTACAAAAACTAATTTTTCTGATCTCGGAAGTCAGATTAGCATTTCGTGGGATAAGCGTTCAAACATACACACTTAAGTATGTACATACATACGAATGGGGTGTAGTGGGTTAATAGCGCCTATTTCTGCCAGCCGACTTCTACAGAAGTGGCAGAGATGTGTTAAATTCGTTATTAGCCCATAAACTCTCTCCAGTGGCTCCAAGTAGCTGTGATGCGCGCAGCGGCCACACCCCGGTAAACCGTGTCGGCTCACGGACTAAACCTGGACGAGGGGCTTGCCACTTTTGGTGGACAAGTTTTTTCTTATGCGGATCCCTCCTGCAAAGTGCATGAAGTCTGATTCGGCGAGGATGGCAACCCACCGCAGATATGCAAAGGGCTTGGCGGACTCGGCGATTCAGCAAGGCAATGTGGATGGCCAAGGGCGGCGTTAGAGGGCAAGAGTTAACGTCGGCCAGACACATCATCTGACCTCTCCTCCAGTCGTAACGGTTCTCCGTTCCACTGAATAGAGGAGAGGGAGGAGGAGTTCTGCGTGTGCGCGAACGCTTGCGCATCTTAATATATCCTGCGCATCTGACTGCTTCCGTTTGATGGACTCCGATTACGCAAAGTCCTGTGGCGATGGGATGAAGTAGAGAGGTCTGGCTTGATGCAAGCTAGGCTTTGTCTGATTCCTGCACATGGGCGGTCCTGGGGGTGTGACTACACACCGTGGTCGCTTTCGCACTGCAAATTTGGGGCGACACATACATTTGGTGGAACGTGAGAACGCCAATGCCAGAGTTGGTCGGGACTACGAGGCGTGGCCTGGAGTTCTGGGTAAACACGGAGTTGGCAACATGAACAGTAATGGTCAGTTGCTACTCAGTCTTTGTGCTCAATACGATCTTGCGATAACTAATACTATGTTCAGACTTGCCGCCAAGCACAAGACAACGTGGATGCACCCAAGATCCAAACACTGGCATCTGATCGACTATGCTGTCGTACGGCAAGGAGATATCAGTCAAGTCCAAATCACCCGCGTCATGCGAGGTGCGCATTGTTGGACTGACCACCGACTTATTGTCACCAAACTGCAACTCCGCCTCCGTCGACCACGTAGATCTCGTTTTAAAAGGCCTGCGTCTTTTAACGTGGATAGGCTGAACAATCGCGAGGTTACGGAGAAATATGCTGACGCCTTGTCTGGGAAGCTGTCGCTGGTTAAAGAGATAGATGATGTCGGTGCTGCATGGGGAGCGTTGTCTTCTGATCTCGTAGAAGCTGCTTCAATTGCTTTAGGTACTAAAAACCGGCGTAATGAAGACTGGTTCGATGAGAATGACGAAGCTCTCAAAGCAGCCTTCGACAAACATCGAGTCCTCTTACGACAGCATACTAGACGCGGCGGAAGCGTTGCAGTGGTCAAAAAGAGTGACCTTGAATTGCGCAAGCTGTCTCGACAAATTAAAGACAGGTGGTGGCAAGACAAGGCCTGTCACATTCAGTGGCTTGCTGACACAAACCAGCTTGGGGAGTTTTACTGCGAGGTACGTAAGCTGATTAGTACGTCCTACCGAGCAAAAGTGCCTCTGAGGTCTTTAGACGGTAGGCACTTGTTGACAAGCAAGGGGGATGTACTAAGACGCTGGGCTGAACATTTTAATACCTTGCTCAACGTAGATCGATCAGCTGATCTACATAATATCAGTTTAATGCCTCAACTCCCTCTAGTCACCGAGCTGGATGAGCCTCTGTCGCGTGACGAGGTTGTCTCTGCCATCAGACAGCAAAAAAATAAGCGGGCGGTTGGCATTGACCTTATACCGGGAGAGCTGCTTAAGTACGGCGGTGAGGAGCTGCACACGTTGGTGTGGGAACTCTTTGTTCGCATGTGGGAGGAGGAGCGAGTCCCACATGATTTTAAAGTATCTCGCATAAGTGCCCTCTTTAAGAACAAGGGTGACCGTTCCGACTGTAACTCCTACCGTGGTATTTCACTTCTGACAACCCCTGGAAAGGCCTTCGCAAGAGTTCTTTTAAACCGCCTGAAGGATATATCCGAAAAGATCTTGCCCGAAACCCAGTTTGGCTTCCGACCTGACCGAGGTACCTGCGAAGCTATTTTCTCTGTGCGTCAACTACAAGAAAAGAGTAGAGAACAGGGTCGTCAGCTGTATCTCTGCTTTGTTGACTTGGAGAAAGCATTCGACAGTGTGCCTCGTGAAGCTCTCTGGATGGTGCTAGGAAAGCTAGGGTGCACTGAAAAGTTTGTAGGACTTCTGAGACTTCTGCATGACGACATGCAGTGCTGCGTCTCTGTAGATGGTGAACAGTCACATTTTTTCCCCGTTACCTGTGGGGTTAAACAAGGGTGTGTCTTAGCGCCCACACTGTTCGCCTTGTATTTTGCGGTAGTAGTTAAATAAGTCCTGCAAACTGTTTCTGAAGGAGTCCGCATCCGCTTCCGCACTGAGGGCAGTCTTTTTAACTTGGCCAGACTTAAGGCGCGCACTAAAGTCTCGTACTCATTGATCACAGAGATCATGTACTCTGATGACTTGTGCTTTTTAGCGGATTCCCCAGATGGCCTGCAACAGCTGATGTCTGGCTTACACCAAGCATGCTGCAAGTTCGGCCTGAAGATTAGTGTCAAAAAGACTGAGGTGATGTCTTTAGACATACATGGTCGTGAGACACTGGTCATTAAGCTTGGTGAGGATTTGCTGAAACAGGTCGATAACTTCCGTTATCTGGGGAGCACTATAACATCCAAGTGTGACCTTGATGCTGAAGTAAACAGCAGGATCACTGCTGCAGCTGCAGCATTTGGAAAGCTGCGTTCCAAGGTTTTCTGCTCGCACGACCTAAAGCTGGCCACTAAAATCTCTGTTTACATGGCGACTGTGCTGCCAAACCTCTTGTACTCCTCCGAGACGTGGTGTGTGTATCGCCACCACATTCGCACTTTGGATCGCTTCCACCTTAAATGCCTTCGTACCATCATGAAGATCAGATGGTCCGACCGAGTGCGAAATACCGAAGTTTTGCGACGAGCCAATGTCGGTGGCATTGAAGCCTACTTAATGCGTCGGCAACTTCGGTGGTGCGGTCACGTATCACGTATGGCGGAGGAAAGAGTGGCAAAGCGCATCTTCTATTCTGAACTAGAGGAGGGTAAGCGAAAACATGGCGGACAACTCCTCCGGTACAAAGATGTTCAGAATAGACACATGAGAAGATGCAACATTGAGCCCTCTCAATGGGAAGGTTTGGCAGCACAGCGCCCAGTATGGCGTGGTATTGTGAAGAGGCAAGTTCGCGAGTTCGAGGAGCAGCGTATAGCTGACCTCGACGCTAAGCGCGATGAGCTAAAGGCCCGTCCACCCGCGGCCATAAAATTCAATTATCTAAGCGGCGTACTCACGTGCCCTCATTGTGCGCGAGAGTTCGCTGCGAAGATTGGCTACATAAGCCATCTTCGGGTACACCAGCGCCCGACCGATTAGGAGTCGAAGTGGTCGCCATGGCCGAAAACGGTCGGAAAGATCATCATCATCATCATCATCACATACGACCGCGTGGCCGAGTGGTCTCAGCACTTCTACGCCGTGGGTTGTAATCCCAGCCGGAGCCAAAATTTGTAGTAAAATACAAATTATTATTTTTCGGGTCTGGTTTTGTTGTGATTGTCCCCGTGTTTGACACTGCATCCCAGCCTACCTCCGATCTTATCGCATCAGCATCATCACGCGGAAAGGTTGGGATAAGTGAGCACCTCTCTGTTTGCGTACACTTATGGTACTATAATATCTCCTGCGCAGTTGATAGCTCTCGACAATATTCGAAAGTTGTCGAAACGCGCGAGGAGAATATCACCATCACATATAAACACACAGTCATGCCTTGTTCCGAAAAATGGGTTAGGAAGAGACCACATCCATAGCCATTTTTGGCCCCCGCGGGGAACGAGACGCGACTAGTGTCGAACCACATCACCCCCATTTTGGGACGAGTAAAAAAAAACAACCCGCATTTGAGCAGCGTGGCGGATTCTTCCCAGCTCCAAAACCCTCTCAGAAATGGGAGGAGGCCTGTGCTCAGCAGTGGGACATTTAAAGGCTGAAACTTTACTTTTTTTTTAATATTTCTCCCCACGGCGTTCCTACGAGCACTCTATACTGGTAGTGATTGCATGTTATGGCTGTCGGTACAATACCTTAGTCGCCTGTTACGACACGTCGATAGAAAAGATGCTGTACTCTGCCGGACACCTATCGGCTCATGAGATATTAGCTAGCAGCCGTGATGCATGTGTTGAACTAAAGGACCGTATCTCCCAGTGGGTCCCGCGTCTTATCATCTGAGGGAAATCGCTGTCGCAATGTAATTTCGAAACGAACGCGCAATGCAGAACTAACATTTAATTTATTGCTATTGTGCAAATACAAGAATAACCAGAATATAGATAATCCTTAAATATTGCGTTTCCGCCAGTTCGGATAAAACGCTACTTTTGTACCATTGTAGAAGTATAAATAAATATATTTACATTTTTGCCGTGTGGTGGCGGCTTAAGAGAATCTACCACCCCATCTCATCCCATGGGTATTATAAAAGTCGACAGAGTGATAATAAAAACCAGGAGACGGACGGCAGTATCTTCCTGGAACATCTGAATAAATAAACTGCGGTTGCCAATCCGCCTGCCATGCGTGGCAGCTATGGCATAATCCCCCTCAAATTGAGAGCGACATACTTTTGTGGCAATCTATGGTGGAGACCTATGTTCAGCAGTGGACTAGTTGTGGGCTGAAATGCAGAAATCCGTGAAGCAGTAGTGTGCAAGCATTACTGGGTTTCGGTTAGAAGGGCACTGTCAACTAGTGTAATCCATGGGCGTTTGAGACTTAAGAACTGATGTCTCAGGGTGACGGGCGCATTGTGGTGTCACACAGAAGTATTCTTGGTGACACAGCATTTGTTGTGGGCGGATGTTGCACTTACCACCAGGTGAACGTTTTGCTGGTTTCGTCACTTTCTACTATAAAAAAAAATTATAATGATGATATTGTTCAAAATGTAGGTAAAACTTTCTATTCTTCCATGAACAGTGTATTAACAGAACGGACCGGGTGATGGTTTCTCTCCTGACACCATAAAATATTGATGACGACCGCGTGATCTAGTGGTCAGAGTATCTGACTGCTACGGCGCGGGTCCTGGGTTCGATTCCCAGCCGCTGTCAACATTTGTGCAAAAACACAAATTGTTCGTTTTGTGGTCTGATTGTGGTTTGATTGTCTCCGTGTCTCTGACACTGCATCCTAGCCTACCTCCGAACTTAACACATAACCATTACAATAGGCGCGGGTAGGTCACAATGAGAGATTGCGAGTACACTGGTAGCACTACAAAATCTCCTGCGCAGCTGATTGCTTCGGACAGTATTCGAACGTTATCGCCCTGGTCGAATCAGCCAGGAGGACAACAGTTCTATATATTTGTTAATTGTGTCGTAAGCACGTCAGAAAACCAAAAGTACGCCTTCAATTACTTTAATGATAGAATAAAAATTGAATACTCGGAAGTAATTTTGTAACAGGCACGGCAGAGTTGAATAGCACCTACCTCTTTCCTACCGAGGTGTGGTAAGAGGCGACTATATTATTGACAACCTTTGTTCGTGCAGAATAATACCATTTGCAATGATGTCACTTTACGGGTAAACAGAATGACTGTCGCCTTTTCTTACTTTTTAAAATAATGATTTTTTTCTGTGTTCCGCTGATTGTGCCGGTGTGTGTATTTGGCAACAAAACTGGAAATAGTTATGTTACATACAGGTGAAGAGAAAAGTTACGATTCAAAACGAAAAGACTCGTTGACAACCGTACGTTTCTGGTATTTTATATATAGTTACTAGGCCATTTTATTTCTCGTAAAGCGGAACGTGCTTTCTAGCAAAAGTCTAATGATTATTCGATAAACTTTGCAGTGTTGTGACTTAATAAAGTTTCACAAAATTATATACATGCAATTGCGCCTTTTCCATATAAGTTTAGGCAGATACATAAGCGAGAAGAAGGGTGGCTAAACAAGTCTCCGCCATTTAGGCGCGACTCAACAATCATACTTCCCATCGCGTTCCCACGAGCTGTGTGTATAACAGTGGCCAGCAAGATCCCCGGATATGAATCCTATAAAACATGTTTGGGACTTGTTGAAGAAAAGTTTTAAATCTGGAATACGGGTGGTATTCCGGATTTAACACTTTTCTTCACCTGAGAGAACCCAACAACCTGAGAGAACTGCAAAACGCATAACTTGAAGAGTGGCAGAGCTTATCCCAAGATACAATAGATAACATAATTCGCAGCATGCCGATGATGCAGGATGGAAACGTTAGTAAGAGCACAAGGGAGCTATTCATTTATTTAATGTTAAAATCTTAGTAATCTTTAATTTAAAACATTGTTTGTGTTTCCATAAAAGAGAGAAAATAGTGTTTTTTTTATTTTGATTATATTTAATAAAATTCTTCAAAAACTTCTTAAAGTCGATGTTAAAAGATGTTTATCAGTCGGTTACTTAATGTCTGATTACTATTTGTTATAATATACATAAAAGATTTGAAAGAGCGTGTGTTTGGATTAAAAATGAATGATTTGGCCGTCAAATGCCTTCTATACGCCGATGATCAGGTTATATTAGCATCATCGGAGGAGGAGTTGCAGGCGATGGTTAATATTATGCATGGTGCTCTACAGAGCAAAGGAATGAAAATTAATGTAGTTAAGACGAAAGTAATGGTTTTTGAAAGAGAAGAAAGTATGTCGGATTGCAAAGTTCTGATTGAAGGAGAAAGAGTGGAACAAGTGAAAGAGTTTGTGTACTTGGGTTCTAAATTTACGAGAGACGGAAAGTATGACTGTGATATTGAGAGAAGAGTATTATCAGGAAATCAAGTGAATGGGGCTCTGCATAACTTTATGTGTAGCCAGAACGTATCTAAAAAGGCACGTCTGGCTGTACATAGGGGAGTTCTGGTCCTCACACTTATGTATGGTAGTGAATGCTGGGTCTGGCAGAAGAAGCATGAAAGTAGGATTAACGCTGTGGAAATGAGAAGTTTGAGAAGTATAGCTGGAGTAACTCTGATTGACAAAGTGAGAAACAGCGTGATAAGGGAACGTTGCGGTGTGGTTGAAGATGTAGTGAAAAAGATAGAGAAAGGCATGCTTAGATGGTTTGGACACGTAGAAAGGATGAATGAAAGGAGATTGACGAAACAGATTTATGAGGCAAGTGTGAATGGAAAAGCCGATAAGGGTCGACCTAGACGTACGTATCACAATCAGATCGGTGAACTTTTGAGGAAAGGTCACGTTAAAAGTACCCGCAACCGACGAGCGTGTGTGAGGACGCTAATGAAAGTGGAAGAAGCTAAAGATGTGTGTCAGGATCGTAGCAAGTGGAAAGATGTGGTCTCTGCCTACCCCTATGGGAAAGAGGCGTGACTGTATGTATGTATGTATGTATATTAAATATCATATATACACGCCGGTACAATTAGCGGAACGTCAAAAAAGAAGCAGAGTATAGAAATAATAACATGTATATTACATACATACATACATACATACATACAGTCACGCCTCTTTCCCATAGGGGTAGGCAGAGACCACATCTTTCCACTTGCTACGATCCTAATCAAATAATCAATATATCATATCACAAGTCGTATCGTATTCTTACTACAGTGATGAAACTGGAGAGTCTGTATGTTTGAACGCATTTATCTCAGAAAAAACAAAATTGACACACGTACACACAATAAACAATTTTTTTTGTATTAACTGGCTCGTTTCTTGCAAAATGTTTTAAGATATAAAACTTTATGCTACAACTGTTAAGAGTTGCACTCTAAGCCGCGAATACCGAGAGAATCTATAAATGATCAGGTCAGCGAGGTACCATGCCGCGCAGCGAAATTATACGAGTAAATTTGACTAATTTTAATCACAGTGAGAGCTTATATAAACACTCAGTGTGTACCAATACTACAATTTACAATCTGTACATTTTTCATGAGTAACAATTTTATATATTTAAATTTAGTATTCGAGCTAAGCACGTACACATAAAATATAGACAGAGACCGCGTCGCCTGTAGTCAGAGTATTTGACCTCTAAGCTGTAGTTCCTAAAGGTACAAATTCTGGGTCCCCGCAACATTTGCGCAAAAACATAAATAGTCGGTTATCATTTCTGGTAGTGTTTTGCATGTAAAATGTATGCAGGAGACAACCTTGTGTGGGGCAATTAAAATTTGCTTTATTTAGCGACTATGCAATAAAAACACAGGCAGACATTGCATTACTTTGTATAATTATGAGAGGAGAGGAATGCGTTCTAAAGGTACAGGCCCCATCCGGGAATATGAATGAAAGTTGCGATGAAAATTATAAAAGTATGGAAGAGATCGCGAAAGCGTTGAATAGTATGAAATTGGGCATGGCTGCAGGGTACGACAGAATGACGGTAGAGATGCTGAAAGCTGGACAGTGTGTGGTAGCTAGGCAGCTGTACCCCTTGTTTAACTTTTGCTGGAGGAGCGGCAACGTACCAGGAGACTGGTGCAAGGCCATCATTGTCCTCTTTTACAAAGAAAAAGGGTCGCAACAAGACTGCAATAACTACCGAGGCTTAGCTTGCTCGTCGGCAAACTGTATGCAAAGTTTTTGAATAAGAGAGTGATAAATGAAACTGAAGAGAAGATATGGCACATGTACATACATGTGGCTCGTTTTAAGGAAAGGCCAAGTCAAAAGTACCCGACAAGTATGTATGAAAACACGAAAGATGTGTGTTAGGATCATAGTTAGTGGAAATATGTGATCTCTGCCTTGGAAAAGAGTCGTGACTTCATGTATATAGAATAGAATAGAATAGAATATTTTATATTCGCAAAGAAATACCTCTGTCCTGGGAAGAACCAGTAAGAAACCCAGCGGGATTTTTTTTTCAGTCATTTTAAACATACAAATACAGCAGTTTTATAAAGATGTAGAAATAGCTTGGCAGCGATCACCTCATTCCCAAGGGTTATCATCATCCTCCTATTCCTTAATATTATATTAACCCTTCTTAAAAAGTCTTTGTTTAACAAATAGTTTGAACTTTTTGATTGAAATACTTTTTCTGTATGTATATTTTTGTATTTAATTAGATTAATATATCAGAGATTAAGTGATCATTATTGAAAGATTATTAATAATAACGATTCTCGGCGAAACTAATTATTCATACGTTTCGGTGAACGACGTAGAACAAATTTACGGCTTGTCTTTGTCAAGTGATTCATATTTCACTCACCGATTCAATGGGCCGTTCAATCATCGTTAATTTATTAGACCATTCAACTCAGAATTCATTCATTGCTCGATAAATTACAGTTCCCTGATTTGCAATTCCTGTCGAAAATCACCCTCGAACATTTTCCGCTTTACGGAATAGAACGGCTATGCGAATTCAAAATCTTATACAGTCTTCGGGTGTTACAGAAACTAATTAAAAACGGATATTTACGCGTATAGTACTCGCTTGACCCGAGTAAGATTCCCAGTGCCGGCACTTCTAAAATTGTTCTGCAATTTTGAGTGTTTCACATGCTCAGCAGTGAAGGAAAATCTGCGTGAATGAAGAAAAAGAGAAATTTCGACGACATGTAAAATCCGCCATTTCGCATTGGTGCTGCGGACTCTTCCCGGCTCCAAAACACTCAAAAATAAGAGGACGCCGGTACTGAGCAGTGTGACATTTATAGGCTGTTGCTTTGAGTTTTATTTTACATTATTAATTTATTATTTATTAATTTCCGTGTGGTGGCGGCTCGTTAAAAGAATACTACCACTCCATCGCATCCAATGGATCTCGTAAAAGGCGAGTAAGGAATTAAACTGCACTGTGCACCCAACAGCGCATGGTGGCGATGGGATCACCACCTGTCACACCAAGTGCATTATATTGATTTGGTGAAACGTGGATTGTGGCAGTCATCTGCTTTTGCAGTGAGGGCCCAGTTTCTGACTACCATTTATGGGATACAGTCGTGATCTTATGTATGTATGTATTAACGAAGCCGTGTGGTGGCGGCGTGATACAATCGAATATATTAATGCATGAAAATCGCTTGAAATTGTATATTCAATAAAAATACTGTTCTTATATTTATCTAACATTGACAATTCTTTAAAATATTTTCTTCACGTACCTACTTTAGTTTTACATTTTAAGATTCTTGTACGTGTTTACATTTTTTTCTTTTGGATCAATTGTGTAAGTGTGGTGAATAAATAACATATGTATATTAATGAGGTATGCTATTTAATCATGTCAAATATATAAACCTATTTCATATAATAATAAAGTCAGTCTTAATGCAACATTTACTCATCTCCCTACACTCGCCGTACAAAATTCATGTCTGTTCCATAAATATATAAATAAACAACTACTCGTATCTATCTGCCAGTAAATATCCTTTCAAAGAACCACACTTTTCTTCAAAAGGTGGCAAAGTTAAGGTCGATTGTATTTTTATATATTGTAAACTGTAAGTTATGCTTTAGTAGATTAAAAAAATTACAGCGATAATAAAGATTTTCACACACGAAATTATTTTATAAGTTTAATTTAATTGTGGAGTCGATGACATAGAAATTACTTTGAAGTCTGTTTATTATAATACTGTCTCATAATGGCTTACACTTAACGATGCGCAGAACTAGAAGGGTTGACGAAGGTTATCAAATTTTTTTATTAACAAAATATTTTTACTTGAATCGTACACATAAAAACAAAGTTTTTAAGAATTTAATAAAATCTCAGACATTCTTGAGTTATTCAGAAAAATGCTTTGACAATTTTGCGTATCATCACGGAATATTAAATTTAAGTACTTGATTAAAATCCGTCCTAAATAATTAGCCATCGCTAAAAATTCACCGGTGCTGCCGATATTGTTTTACCAATAAACTGAGATCTGTTTAGCGTTTATTTGAATCATTATAGTACAAATCGTCATTTCACCATACATACTATTCCTCCTTTTTCTTACCCATTCTGTGGACGTTTTTATAGTGTACTAATTATTTATTATCAGCATAATCATTTCCCATGAGCTGTGGTAGCTCAGGAAAACATCGTGAGGAAACCTGCATGTCAGAGGAAAAAAAATATTCAGAAGACCTGTGCAGTCCGCCAACCCGCATTGGAGCAGCGTGGCGGATTCTTTCTAGCTCCAAAACCCTCTCAGAAATGAGAGGAGGCCTGTGCTCAGCAGTGAGACATTTATAGGCTGAAACTTTACTTATTTTTTATAATCTTTTCAGCCTATCATAGTCCACTGTTAAACATAGTCTTCCCCTACAGATTGCCACAATAGACGGTCCTGAGCCACCTGCATCCATCGACTTCCCGCAAAACGTGTAGGTCGTCGCTCCATCTAGTGGAGGGTCGCCCTACACTGCGTTTGCCGGTACGAGGTTGCCGCTCGTGAACTTTTCTTCCCCAACGGTTATCGGTTCTCCGAGCTATATTTATTACTAACTATGGAGCTTTTGTTATATCTGCATTAGCAAAGTAAAGCTGTGTTGCTTCCAGATGTTTTACGATGTTTTTATAAGAAGCCATCACTGTTAAGCTTACACTCTACTTAATGGTAATAAATTTATTTCCTTTTTCTTTTTTTTTACAATTCATAGTGTATTAATATTTCTGACAAACCTAAATAAATAATACCAACACATATAACAACTTATTTAAAACTATATGTTTATTAAAAATATAACAATTATAAAAATTTATTAATGTCATAATTCTGTCACTGCCACCGTCACACCACACCTTACATACATACGAGTACTTGTACTTAACAACAGCATACAATTACACACACACACACACAGAAACAATCACACACACACACACACACACACAGAAACAATCACACACACACACACACCTACGCACACACAATTAAATTATTCTAACACTACCTTATATAATCTTAAGCTAGAGTTAAAACACAATATATAAACATTTAAAGTATTGTAATGACTACCTAGGGACGGAGACCTGGTGTCCTGAAATACGCCTGTAAAAAAAAGCTAAAGCCTAGTTTAGGCACCAGTCTCTCACAATATTCGAATCTTTAATACTTTTATAAAATGTTCATAGTTATGAGTATATTGTGGGAAGAAATAAATAAATTATTGTTGTTATTATCCTTATTGATGGATTTTATCTTTTAGGTTTTAATACAATATTTTTGTGAACGCTTGGCTCGTGTGCTGTTACTAGTGGTAGGGTTCCTATGCAGAAATCCGTCAAGGTAGGTACCACCGCAGGGCCAGTTATTCTACTGTGAAGCAGTAGCATGCAAACATGGCTGTGTTTCGGTCCGAAGGAGACTGAGAGCAAGAGTTATTTACTATTATTACTGGCAATATCTGCCGTGTGGTGGCGGCTAAAGAGAATATACCACCCCATCTCATCCCGTGGGTGTCGTAAAAGTCGATAGAGGGAAAATGAAAACCAGGAGATGGGCAGCAACATCTTCCTGGAACATCTCAATAAATAAACTGCGGTTGCCAACCCGCCTGCCAAGCGTGGCAACTACGGCAAAATCCCCTAAAATGAGAGCTACAATCTTTTGTGGCAATCCATGAGGGAAGCCTATGTTCAGCAGTGGACTAGTGATAGGCTGAAATGATGATGAAGATGATGACTGGCCATATGGGACTTAAGAATTAACGTCTCAGGGAGACGGACGCAATGTGTTTTGCAAGTTTTCAAAAGCTACACCTTTACGATTAGTCGATGAATTTCCTCATGATGCTGTTTTGCATCGCTTCACAAATCCAAAACATTATTTTATCATTGATTCACTTAAATTCTTCTTTTAATATTTATACATTTGATGCTTAAATATGCACGAAATGATATAATGATCACATGCTGATTGAGATTCTCACTACTTTAATTTAAAACAGTTTATGGGGTCAACATTTACATCAGAATCTTCGTCGAAGAATGCTCAAAAGTCGTTTGGGTCCTGGCATGAAAGTCGTTCCATTTTACGAGAAATAAAATGGTCCACTAACATACCGTTGGGAAGTATTCGAAACGTATTTGGCTGCCAACGACAATCTTTATGCGTTGGATCGTAACTTTCTTCTTGAGTTATATAAAACCAGCATTAGGTCTTCTTTCGAAAAGTAGGACAACGTTTCCATTATGTGCAATGCGTTCTTTAATTTTTTGTAAGATGCAAACAGTTGGAAATAGTATTTATTTTTAGATATTAGAGAAATAAAGATAATTAGTATTTCAATAATAGAAACATAACATTAATAATAAATTATTAAGACATAATTTTTATTTTATTATTTTATTAGACTGTCTAGAAAGTACTTTAAGTCTTTTTAAGTTTGTGTATCGCTTTTGTTATAACGTGATGTTAGTGTGTTCATGTCATATATTTCGTGTTTGTGCTGAGGTTTTATTAAAAGAAATTTATCAACGAGTTCGCAGGATACGACGTTCGCAGTACCTGGTGATAAGATTCCTATACAGGTATCCATCTAGGTGGATACCACCCCAGGGCCAGTTATTCTGGCGCGAAACAGTAGTGTGCAAACATTACTGTTTCGGTTCGCAGGACACTGAGAGCTAGCATGTGTGATGACTCGGCATTTGAGACTTAAGAACTGATGTATCAGGTTGACGGGCGCAGTATACTTCACAGTAATGTTGTGGGTGACACAGCATTTGTTATGAACAGACCCTTACCTGTCAGGTGAACATTGTCCTCGCTAGTATATCCAATAAAAAGGACAAAACGCCTCCTAACTTTCACGTCCCTATTTGTGCGTTTATTTTGGGTCTGGAATGTTCGAGATGGTTACTCCGCTAATTTTCGAACGCCATGAGATTTCCTAGGCATTTCCATAATCGACTCTTACGTCATCCTCAAGACGAGATTTTCTACTTCAAGGATTTTTGATCTATCCAAATACAAACTTCTTGTTTTTCTGGTCTGGTTGTGAATCACTGTGAATTTCTGACACTACATCCTAGTCTACCTCCGATCTCATCGCGCAGCGCGTAGTACTGGTGAGTGCCTGTGTATGCGCGTACACTTGTAACACTATACTATTTCTTATGCAGTGAATAGCTTGTAACTGCATTCGCGGTGATCAAAAATTTGCAAATTTTTAAATCGATTGCATCTTATATCCGTCACACTTTAAATTATAATATTTCATCTTTCTAACAGACTTTAAAATAGAAGGAGGTTCTTAATTTGTCAGTATATATTTTTTGTTGTTTATGTATGTTCGAGTATAACTTTTTATTTATAAAGACATTTTAGAGATTTTTTTTATTAGAAACGGGCAATGTGATAAGGATTAGCAAGCTGAAGTGGTAATGGGCCGGCCATATCGCTCGTAGAACCGGTAACCATCTAGACGGAGCGATGACCTGCACGGTTTTGCAGGAAGCCGATGGATGCAGGTGGCTCGTGACCGTGTTTTGTGGCAATCTATGGGGGAGGCCTATGTTCAAAAGTGGACTTAAATAGGCTGAAATGATGACGATGATAATTGGCAATGAGATGAGAAAATCATTAAGCTCTTAAATTCTCATAAGCATGTCTGGAGGTGCTGCGTTGAAGTCGGGTTTTTGATAAAATAGTCATATCAGTAGTTGTCAATAACAACCACTTCCACATTAATCTACGCACGTGTGACCTTTTTTTTATTGTATAAAGTGACGAAACGAGCAAAACGGTCACCTGATGGTAAGTGCAACATCTGCCCATAACAAATGCCGTGTCACGCAGAACATATCTGTATGACACAAAATGCGCCCGTCACTTGAGAAATCAGTTCTTAAGTCTCATATGCCCAGTGATTACGCTAGCTCACACTGCCAAGTGGAGAATAACTGGCCCTGGGGTGGTACCTACCCAGACCGATTCCTGTTTAGAAATCCTACCACCAGTAAAATCTCAAATATAGAGGGCAAAATAAAGTGAAATATTTATTTCAAATAATTAGTGTTTTTATTTTCGTGAGGGCAATCGCGTGCACTTTTATTAGGCTACTTGACTGTGGCTTTCTCCGCAATACTTTTATTTGTTGGATTATGCTGGCGCTTCACTGAAGTAGTTTTCTCGTTAACTTTATTATTAACTTCAGAAGCAGGCGCCGACATGCTGTTTGCGGCCTCGCTGGCAACTTCAATTATTTTATCTTTTTTAACTAGATTAAAACCATCTTCTACAAGATCTCTAACCACGAGCACCTTACGTTTTTCATTTGAATTTAAATTATGATCGTAATTTGTGTTTATAGAGAATGTTTTTATGTTATTGACGAGACGAGCACATCGTTCACCTAATGAAAATTAATAATTAAAATATACTGGTCGTAGGATTCCTATGTAGAAATCCGTCTAGGTAGGTACCACCCCAGGGCCAGTTATTGTACCGTGAAGCAGTAGTGTGCAAACATTACTGTGTTTCGGTTTGAAGGGCACTGTGAACCAGCGTAATCACTAGGCATATGAGACTTAAGAACGTCTGTCTCAGGGTGATGGGCGCAGTGTGGTGCCACTCGTTGTTCTGGGTGATACAGCATTTGTTCTCGGGAGACGTTGCACTTACCATCAGGTCAACGTTTTGCTCGACTCGACACTTTATCCAATACAAAAAAAAATCACAAATGGTAGGTGGTCCGATCTCGCTCTATCGTGATTGTCCTCGTGTCTCTGACACCGCATCATAGGCGTTACATCGACCGCGGCTAAGTTAATGCGATAGAGTGCATCTGTTTTTACGTTTTATAAATTCAGATAGTTGTAGCATTATATATCTCTTGCGTAGTTTTTACTGGTGGTAGGATTCCAATGCAGGAATCCGTCTTGGTAGCTTCCGACCCAGGGCTAGTTATTCTGCCGTGAAGCAGTAGTGTGCAAACATTACTGTGTTTCAGTCTGAAAGGCACTTAGAGGTAGTGTAACGACTGGACATATAAGACTTAAGAAAAGCACTTAAGCACAGAAATATTTTGAGTGACACAGCATTTGTTACGGGCAGATGTTGCACTTACCATCCGGTGAATATATTGCTCGTCTCGTTATTAAAAAAAAGTAGGTCGATAGCTTTCGACAGTATAGTTACAATAGTCGCCGTATTCGGATTCGGAAATCACTGAACATAATCGTTTCAGAAGAGAAACTTTAAAAACATTTACATATCTACGCGTGGTCCGTGTTGTGGCGGCTTAAGAGAATCTAACACCCACTCTCATCCCGTGGGTGTCGTTAAAGTCAACAGAGGGAAAATTAAAACCAGGAGCTAGGCAGCAGCATCTTCCTGAAATATCTGAATAATAAAGGAGAGAAAGTTAATTTGCTAAGATCCGCATGCGAAATGTAAAATGGTGTGTATTACCTACTTTTGAAGAGCACCGCCCGCTCTCAAAGTAACGCCTGATTCTATCAACTATATATCCTGATCGAATAAATAAACTGCGGTTCCAACCCGCCTACCAAGCGTGGCAACTATGGCAAAATAACATTGTAAAAGGCAGGTTTGTTTTTAACATTGTGTATCCACTAGCCTCGTGCGTCCTCTGCCTTATTGCGAAGTAAAGCAAAAAAAGCAAGCTTTTGCCTTGTTTTCGCATTGTTTTATGGCAGAATTTAAAAATTATTGTTATACACGTCATTAATTACTACAATAAATTGCAGTTTTGTTGACTAATTCAACAACGGTAGAAAATAAGGAAAGCAAGTTAATTTGCTAAGATCAGCATGCAGTATATAAAATGGTGCATATTACCTACTATTTGAAGAGCACCGCCTGCCTCAAAACTAAAGCTATTAACTTTTGTGGCTATTCATTGGGTAGGCCTATGTTCAGCAGTGGACTAGTGTTGGGCTGAAAAGACCACTACGTAAAGAAGAGAACTGTTAACACAATAGCATTTCTTATGAATAATATGATTCCTAGAAATAAATCGTTTTATTTTTGAAAATGGCTCATACTGCATTTTAATATCCAATCGAAACTTCTAGAGTGAAATCTCAAAACCACTACCGTATTCGCATCTGCAAGTATTGAAATATAACTACAAATCGCTTTTCATTCTTGTTGAAAATAGGAAGTTTCCATTTCTGATTCACCGGTTCTTGCTGAAAGCCCGATAAAATAAAAGCAGCAAAGTAAAATAAAATCGCAAAATGGAACATTACCACGCCAATAATGCAATAAGGTTAATGTTTGCTCTGAGATAAAGATCCTTGTGGAGTTTTTTTAACTATTTCTTTTCATACGGAGGAGCATCATTAAGATACAGTTGTAGATTGTAGAAAATGACGCCTGACAAACGGAATTTATAATTTCTTACGTATAACTTTTTACTGGTGGTAGGATTGTTATATAGGAATCTATCTAGTAGTTACCACCGCAGGGCCAGTTATTCTGCCGTGTGGCAGTAGTCTGCAAACATAGGTATGTTTCGCTCTGAAGGCTTTTGAGAGCTAGCGTAATTACTGGGACTTAAGAACTGATGTCTCAGGGCGCAGTGAGATGTCAAATAAAGAAAGAAAGAAAGAAAAAACTTTATTCAATACTACAACACAACATATATTAGAAGTTTAAAAGATAAGTAAACAATTAGATACGCCGTATTTTGTCTACAAACGTACGTCGGGCTGTAGCAACGAAAAGGCTGTCGTCTCAGCATAATGCCATGCCGGTGTTGCCACAGCGCTGTTGTTCCGTCGGTTTACCGAGCAGTTACCGGACATATTATTAACCTCTATGTAATTTTAAAAAAAAGAAACAAACACATATATATATATATATATATAAAACTTTTTAATTACCTATTTTGAATTTGGAACACGTATATTATTTTAAAAACTTCTTTCGATTTTACATATATTTTCGTGTTCATTATCAAATTACAATATGGGATGGGGTGTTACAGAAAATAGGATTGCAGTGATCGCCTTGCACAAAGTGGGTATGGAGCCGTCGGTCATATTCCAGTCACTTCAAAAGCTCGGTATCAGCCGTATGTTTGTATATCGTACTATCAACAGATACAACAACACTTCCTCTGTCGAAGACCAGAAAAGATCGGGGCGGCCGCGTGCTGTTAGAACTACAAAGTCTATTAATGCTGTTAAAGCCAGAATTCGTCGAAACCCCATTAGGAAGCAAATATCTTATCGCGAGAAATGAAGATTCTCGCTAGGACTCTCTCGCGTATTATAAAACAAGATATGAAGCTCAGTGCTTATCGTCATACAGGTCTGTCTACAGGTTGATATACAGGACATGCCCTATATCAATCTTTACAATTAAATAGGGTGGATCGATCCAAACGCCTTCTGTCGCGATACGCAGGTGAAAGGCACAGAAATATCCTATATCGGTAAAGACCGATGAAAAAATTTTCACGGTTAAAGAACACATGATAAAGTGAAGCAAAATGATAAAGTGTGCGCTCACAGATCTAAACAAGCTGCTCAAAGTGGTCGGAAAGGTACAACGTGATCATCATCCTGCGTCAGTGATGGTTTGGTGGGGCGTGTCTTATCAAGGAGTCACAAAACTACATTTTTGTGAAAAAGGGGTGAATACTGCAGCCAAAGTGTATCAAGAAACAATCTTGGATCATGTTGTGAAACCTCTCAGCAATGCACTTTTTAAAAATATACCGTGGACTTTCCAGCAGGACTCTGCACCTGGTCACAAGGCACGAACTACCAAAGCCTGGCTTGAAACCAACGTTCCGGACTTTATAAGAGCTGAAGACTAGCCCTCATCTAGCCCAGACCTTAACCCTTTAGACTTCAAATTATGGTCAGTTTTAGAGGACATGGCCTGCTCTAAACGACACGGCGACATTGAGTCTCTTAAAAATCTTTGGAGCAAGCAGTGGCGAAATTTCCCTTCCATAGAGTCGTGGCCAAACAGATTAAAGGCCTATATAAAAGTCAAAGGTGGCCATTTCGAATAGAATATTGTTTTTATTTTTTGGCTGAGGCTAATAAATATGTAGGTATAAATTTTAATACTATTATATTAATTCATTAAAAAATCCCTCCTTTGCCCATTTTCAGGTTTTAATTTGCCCTCTGTCGACTTTTACGACACCCACGGGATGATATAGGGTTGTAGACTCTCTTAAGCCGCTACCACACGCTACACTACTGCTTTACGGCAGAATAAAATACTCCGCGGTGGTGCCTAGACGAATTCCTACATGGAAATCCTACCACCAGTAAATAATACTTTTTTTTACGTAAAAAAATGCGACAGAACTAATATAGAATACACGAACTTCTATCCGATGCTACCGAAACTCTGAAGACGCTAACGAGCACATAGCAACTCATTAAACGGGCCATAGTTTCTAATGTTACCCGTAATTAGAGCTTGCTTCCAAGTCTTGAATATTCCCAACATTTTCTAGTATCGCTGACAGATACCGTTAAATATTTGTCGAGACTCGCTTCCCGGAAACCTAATATTCCCAGCGAAGAGCGAGGCACCGCCGAGAACGGAACATTAGTGGGCCTCGGTATCGACGGAAACGTGAACGTTTAGCATTTGTTCCGTCGTCGCATTTCCTGCACCACGTTTTTTTTTACACATTAATAGATGTGATCAGTGCATTATTGAGATACGGCCTTAAAAAAAATATAAAAGTCGTAAATAAAACACTTAAATATTGACTTAGCCGTTGAAAAATGTGAGTTTAGTAAGACGATTTTTATTCTTCTATGAGAGATGTACATGATGTTATATCTTCTCTTCTCTTCGATAAATTGCTGGTTAATATAAAAAGAAACAAGAGCATTAGTTTCAGAAGAAACTTTTTATTGAAAAATTCTGTGTGGCAGTACACTGCGCCCGTCCCCTGAGGCATCAGTTCTTAAGTTTCACATGCCCAGTGATAGCATGAAAAATAATACAGATATTACGTGTTCCTATCATATTTTACAATAAACATAATTGCCATGTGCGTCAGGGTAACTGAATCTGTGGTGACATTTAATGTATTATTGGTGCTACTAATCATATAAAAAAATCTATACGAATAAATAAAACTGAAGTGTCTGTTTGTAATAACGAAACAACAGCTTTTTACTCAATGCTTATGAAAGTATATACGGTACTTTTAAGGAAAAAAAAAACATTTATTTAAATTTTAGTCTGTTTGTTCCGGCTAATCTCTGAAATGGCTGTAACGATTTTGATGGGACTTTCACTAACTGTAGTTCATATGATAGCGGATAACTGAGGCTGCTTTATAATAATTAGGTTTCCGCGCAAAAAAAATAAAACCTAAAAATCTAATTCCAACAGGAAAGTACGAGTATATATGTATAGCACCGAAATGGGAATGGTCAGGTCAGCGAGGTACTACGCCCTGCGATGCTATCATGTGGTCCGCTTATTTGTCCAGGTACAACCGCGGGGAATAACTAGTAAAAAATAAATATAAAAATTTACATTTTTTTTATTGTATAAATTGACGAATCGAGCAAACCGTTCACCTGAACCAGGAGATGGGCAGCAGCATCTTGCTGGAACATCTGAATAAATAAATTGCGGTTGCCAACCCGTCTGCCAAGCGCGGCAACTATGGCAAAATCCCCCCAAAACGAGAGCTACAAACTTTTGTGGCAATCTATGAGAGAGGCCTATGTTCAGCAGTGGACTATTGATAGGCTGAAACGACGAAACGACGTTCACCTGATGGTAAGTGCACCATCCGCCCACAACAAATGCTGTGTCACCCAGAATATTTCTGTGTGACACCACACTGCGCCCGTCACCCTGAGACATCAGTTCTTAAGTCTCAAATGCCCAGTGATTACACTAGCTCACAGTGCCCTACAAACCGAAACACAGTAATGCATGCACACTACTACTTCACGGCAGAATAACTGGCCCTGGGGTGGTACCTACCTAGACGGATTCCTGCGTAGGAATCCTACCACCAGTGTATGTGTGTATACACACATTCATATCTTTTTCACAAAAATTACTCAACGTAATTCGGCAGTAAGTCCACTGCGCTGAATTTCAGTAGGAGCTTTGTAATTTCATCGGCGAGCTTGTGCACGATGTACACACGTAAAAATATAATAATTCAAATGTGATATATATGAACAAGGTATGATGAATGATGATGAATACGGTCAAAAAAAAAACTTTAGTGACAAGGCGAAGTGAAAGGTATCACGATTTTTTTTTATCCAGGTACTGATATTGCTAAGTTATATATTTATCAATGTGTGAAAAGTAAAGTAAAGTTTCAGCCTATAAATGTCTCACTACTGAGCACAGGCCTCCTCTCATTTCTGAGAGGGTTTTGGAGCTAGGAAGAATCCGCCACGCTGCTCCAATGCGGGTTGGCGGGCTTCACATATCTTCGAAATATTTTTTATTCCTCAGACATGCAGGTTTCCTCACGATGTTTCCCTTCACCGCCGAGCACGTGGTAAATCAGCACTTAAAATTGCAATTAACAATTTTAGTGGTGCCGGCACCGGGAATCGAACCCAGGTCGCGTACTATGAAATTTAAAGCGAGCGCCTAGCCCCTGAGCTACCACGGCTCTTTGTATTGTATCAATGTGTGAATGCTAATAATAAACTGATTCCGAGGAGGTATTAACTCAAACAAGCGGATACCTCTCAAACTTCGAAATGTTAATATAATATAAATGTACCATGTACAAAAGAAACGATTTGCTAGACATAATGACCAGCTTGTAGAAGGTTTTTGATATACAGTGTGAGGCGGATGTCATGGGTCGCGAAACCTTTGTCCTTAATTTAAGATATGCAGATTTCACGATCCCACGATGTGATGTATCTTAAAGAACGAGCAAATGTAAAGTCAGTAACTTTTGTTTATAGGAGAGAGTGATGAGATTAGTAAATGTGGTAAGTGCAGCTTCTGCCCATAAAAAGCTGTGACGCCTAAAACTTTTATAGGTCGTCATCACACTGCGCTCTTCACTATGGGATATCGGTTCTTAAATCTTATATGCCTAGTGATTATAGAAGCTCTAAATGCCCTTAAGACCGAAACAGTAATATTTGCACACGACTGCTTTACGGCAGAATAACTGGCCCTGTAGTTGATTTCTACCTACCTACTACCGTGTGGTAGCGGCTTAAGAGAATCTACCACCCCTTCTCATCCCGTGGGTGTCGTAAAAGTCGAAAGAGGGAAAATTATAACCAGAAGATGGGCAGCAGCATCTTCCTGGAACATCAGAATAAGTAAACTGCGGTTGCCAACCCGCCTGCCAAGCGTGGCAACTATGGCAAAATTCCCCCCAAAACGAGAGCTACAAACTTTGTAGCAATCTATGGGGAAGGCCTATGTCCAACAGTGGACTAGTGATAGGCTGAAAAGATGATGATGATGATGATACTGAGAATCCAGCAAATTCTCCGTAAGCATCAGATCAGTCTTCACTGAAGACTCTTACTGGCGGAAGGATTCGTCTAGGGAAAATCGGGCGGACTGAAGAGTCATCAGTCTTCTATCAAGTGATATACTCTACGACAGATTGCCGTGAAGAGACTAACGCACGGTATTATAGTAGGACTTTGTAGGAAGTGATGAGATGATGAAAAAATTCACCTGATTGTAAGTGCAACATCTGCCCATAATAAATGCTGTGTCACCAAGATGGGACCTCGCAACGTCCGTATTCTTGAATTATCCCAGATGCCCAGTAATTACATTAGTGCCCTTCAGACTGAAACACTACAATGTTTGCACACTACGGCCCTGCGGTGGTACATATCTATACGGATAAGTAAGATATATATATATATATATATAATAAGTAAGATGCAGTATTCATATGAATCTTACCAAAATCAATTCAAAATTAATGGCAATTCAAAATGTACACATCAAATTTAAATAATTACCTCGCTGACTTAGAGTCTATACTTTTTATACGTACAGTATAAAACGTATGGACTCTAAGCCGCCACATGTCTCTAACATGTCATCATCATTACTGGTGGTAGGGCCAGGGCCAGTTATTCTACCGTGAAACAGTCGTGTGCAAACATTACTGTGTTGCGGTTTGAAGGGCACTGAGAGCTTGTGTAATCACGGGGCTTAAGAGACTTAACAACTCATGTCACAGGGTGACGGGCGCATTGTGGTGTCACGCAGAAATGTTTTTGCGCCGCGTGCCAGGTTTGGTACGACCCAAACATAAATAAATAAATAAACTCCTACAAAAACCTCAAAATTCGGACTGTATCGCGTTCGCTGCGTGCTTGCGCGATTTAGGATATCTCAATATGATTTTAAGTCGTCTTATGACCGTCCGAGGGAGGCTGCGGGCCTCCATTCGGACTGTCGACTTGTGTGTCGGTAACTCTGGGCGGTGAGAACCGCCCTGGAACAAGAGATAGGGTAGTACATTCTCCTTAGCCGCGACCACATAGCTAAAGCTTTATAGCTATATCTCTAGCATACCTCATGCCAAATAATAACACACGTAATCGTAACCACAAACTGTTGGCCGTGCCGAAGTGCAAATTATCTAATCATCCATGCTTCGCGTCCTCCCCGCACTCAACGCTCTCCTGAGCATAAGAACTGAGTGTGACCTGTTTGCGGATGAGTGGCCGGTAATATTGTCAGAATGTATGGAGTTCTGTGAGCGGGATGAATGACTAAGTTGTCTTTAATTAATGTAATTGATCCCAACCACAACCATCAATAAATGGGTTGTAACTACGTAGCACTGTCGACAATTGCTTGAAAGATTATAGCAGTGTAACCAAGTCGACACAAAAACTTAAACGCCCGAATGAACTACTCGATACTTTTGTAAGAAAAAAGAGAATTACTATTTCCGTACGGGCCTAATATTACTAAAAGCCTACACAGAGGGAAAGCGGCAACAAGCGAAAATTGATCTTATATGTTTCCACGTACGGTACTTTTCGTACATAAGCCCCTTATCAGTTGAGGCTTTAGATTTAGGATAGAAACCTACTTACGAAACCTTTTTAGGGTTTCGAAACTAAATAGGCAAATAAAAAACGTCAAGCGAGAGGGGAACCTTAATAACAGGTTCCGTCCCTTTTCTATTACTAACATTGTTATTATAAAGATCTTATTATATACTGGCTGATGCCCGTGACTTCGTCTTGGATATAGGTTTTTTAAATAACCCTTAGGAACTAATTGATTTTCCGGTATAAAATTCTCAATTTCGTGCAATAGTTTTTGCGTTATGCGCGTACAAACATACAGACAGACAGACAGACAGACAAAAATTCTGAAGAAGTCAGTAATTTTCCTTAAATATCTACTAAGCACATACATCGAACAATTCTAATTTTATTATATGTATAGATAACATGTCATTAAAAAAACTAATATGTTATGTAAAAAAATATATTGAAATTGTTTGCTAAGATTTTATGGTGGTAGGATTCCTATGCAGGAATCCATCTAGGTAGGTACCACCCCAGGGCCAGTTATTCTGCCGTGAAGCAGTAGTGTGCAAACATTACTGTGTTTCGGTTTGAAGGGCACTGTGAGCTAGCGTAATCACTGGGCATATGCGACTTAAGAACTGATGTCTCAGGGTGACGGGCGCAGTGTGGTGTCACACAGTAATTTTCTGGGTGACACAGCATTTGTTAGGGGCAGACGTTGCACTTACCATCAGGTGAACGTTTTGCTGTTCCGTCACTTTTATGAAATAAAAAAAAGATCCGTATAAAAAATGTAAAATGGTGTGATCTACGACAGAAGGCTGCCGAATGGCTAGGCGGCCTTATATAATTAACTATGGGCGAAGAACGTGTCGTGTCCTCGACTTCAGTGGTGTATATTACCTAGTGGTAGTATTGTAGTGGTTTGTGGAGGGTATCAGGTGGCGGTTCCTGGTGGCGGTGTTGGTTTGCTCGTGCACGCTACTGAGGGAGGGCGGGCGGTGCTCTTCAAAAGACTAGGTAATATACACCTTTTTATATTTTACATGCGGATCTTAACAAATTAACTTACTTTCCTTCATTATAATGAAGTAAGGCCTGATTCTAATAACTATAAAAAAGATATCTAATATGAAAAACTTCTCGAGTGGCATCCATATGCAAACGCAGAGTGCGGCATATCAGATGTAATATGTAAAGACGACCTGCCTAAAGTCAAAAGATATATGCGACTATCTTCGTGGAATCTAGGGAACATAGGCCTCACCTATATTCAGCGGTGAACTACTTAAGGTGTGGTGGCAGCTTAAGAGAATCTACCACCCCATCTCATCCCGTGAGTGTCGTAAAAGCCGACAGAGGGAAAATTAAAACCAGAATGGGCAGCAGCATGTTCATGGAACATCTAAACATGGAATAGATAAACTGCGGTTGCCAACCCGCCCAACCGTGGTAACTATGGCCATATTCCCCAAAATGACAGCTACAAAGTTGTGGCAATCTATGTCGGAGGTCTATGTTCAGCAGTGGACTAGTGATAGGCTGACATGATGATGATTATGCTATATTTGATGATTACTACATTTAATAAAGCCGCAGAGTTTGTATATGTAAACGCGCTAATTGCTGTAAATACAAATCTGTTTTGAAACTGATTTGTTAAGAAACCGCACGCTGAGAACCGAACGTTGCAGAGAAGGGCTCAACTATATACGCTCATCGGGAGCAGCGCTTTTGCATATCGAAAATCATCATCATCATTTCATATCGAAAGTGAAGATCATTTATGAAAGTGTTGAACGAATATCTTACAAATAACTATTTATTGTATTTACGCGAATACTACACATTTAAATGAAACTAGATTTTACATATTGTATCGGGGTTAATTTATTATTTATAACCTGATGTTTCAGCACCGATGGTCAAGGGAGCACCGAGTAGACAGATGTCCTGATGGCATAGTTAATCCGAAGTACCTTGGGCTTTAATTAATATGTTCAGTACAATCGGGGTCGGGTCATTCATCATTTCATGAACATAGGCCTCCCCCACATATTGCCATTTGTAGCTCTCATTTTGGGGAGATTTTGCCCTAGTTGCCACGCTTGGCAGGCGGGTTGGCAACCGCAGTTTATTTATTAAGGTGTTCCAGGAAGATGCTGCCCATCTCCTGGTTTATATTTTCCCTCTGCTGACTTTTACGACACCCATGGGATGAGATGAGAGGTGGTAGATTCTCTAAAGCCACCACCACACGATTCGGGTAAAATCTAGTTTTATATAAATGTCAAATAACTGTTTTCACTGGCTATCTATATATAGCATATGGCATATAAACAAAAATTACGATTAATTTCATATGAAATTATACGCAATAGCCCCGCAGTCCAGCGGGGTACTACACCGTATGGCGCAGTCATATGGTCAGCTTCTTTTCCGCGGGAAAATCGCGGGACAAAGCTAGTCGAGAAATAAAATTACTTAAAGCCGTAACAAGTTTTAGCCGTATGTTTCTAGATTGCCTAGACTAAAATATTTAGATTGTTGAATATTGGGTTCGCAACTATTAAGGTTTTACATGTTTGATTGCGGAACTCCAAATAGAAAACCATTAAGTTGGTCCGTCACGCGATCATAACTTTCCCTGGCGCATAAAATTTGTACGAGCCGGATCTTAAGTAAGATTATCCTTATTTAAGAAGAAAAATCCCTAGAAATAATTAGAAATAATTCCCTCTTTTTTTTAACATTTGACACTGTACATGTGAATATAAATTACAAATACAATTAAATAATCAAAGTAAAGTAACAGTAAATCTCAAAACAAAAGTATACAACCAGTGTGTGTTTCCAGTGACGACACACGGAACCGAGACGTGGTTCAGGCCGCATGAGGAAGCTTAGAGTCGATCAGCGAGCCATGGAAAGGGTTATGTCCGGAGTTTCTCCGCGAGATAAAATCCGTAACGATGTTATTCGCAGCAGAACTAGAGTAGCCGACATAGCTCTAAGGATTAGCGAGCTGAAGTGAAAATGAGCCGCCCATATAGCTCGTAGAACCGATGACCATTGGGGAAGAAAGGTTCTCAAGTGGCAACCCCGTAGCGGCAAGATGACCTGCACGGTTAAGCGGATAGTCGACGGATACAGGTGGTTCAGGACCGTGGCAATCTTAAGGCCTATGTTTAACAGTCTGCTGTTAAACATAGGCCTAAAGATTGCCACTTTATTATGGTACTATTATGGTAGGCTGTAATGATGTTGACAATGATGAAAGTAGCAGCGTATAAATGTCCCAAATTTCTGTGAGGGTTTGGGAGCTGGAGAGAGCTGGTCCAATGTGGGTTGGCGAACTACACCTTTTTTTAATGATTAATCAATAGATTATCATGGCGGTCATTCTATTTATCAAGTTACTTATTATGAAATCCAAAAAACACTATAATTTTAAAAATTTATTGTAGGCACAACGTTAGTTAAAACACAGTGACGTCAATATCTTACAAAATTGACGTTTTAAACATATCACTGCAGAACATATGCTTCGCCGAAAACGCTCGTTGATGCCTAGTACTACACGCTTTAGATACCGACAATACGTCAAACGTTCGGGCTAAGTCCGGCGCATTGTTGATAGTTATTTTGTCAATTATATTTAAATGTGTGCCAGGGATACTTGACCTAGTTGCCTTTTCCGGCAAATACGGTAGAGTACCGGGTAAGCGACACTGGTCTCCCGACTTACGACAGTCTCTTCCTGCTCCTTCCGAAATAGCAGTATTCTACATCTAACATTTCCTTCCCCAACTAACAACATTGCCTACACTGTCTTTTTCCTACCTAATGTTTTCCCTGTCTGTCCATCAAGCCATTTGTTGTCGTTAGCCAATAGCCTACTCGTGGGAACGCAATGGGTGTAAGTATTTCGTACGAATGGCGACGACGTGATTTGCCACCAGTCACGTCCTTCCTGCAAGGGCGAAAAGTGGGCTGTGGATGTGGTCTCTGGCTATCCCTTATATGGGAAAGAAGCGTTATATTTAAAATATCCAGTTTATTATGTCTTCAAAAAATATGAATAGTTTTTTAAGGTATACTATAGTAAAGCCTTCAAGAAATAATAACATGAAATGTCGTCATTAAGAGCTAAATTAAGTTAATAGTTTGTACCAGTGTTTATTGCGCTCGTGGTTCCATTAATTACTGTGTTTCGGTTGGTAAGGTAAGAAATAAGCCAAATTACCATACATATGTAACTTAATAACTGATGTCACAGAGTTACAAATTTTGGTAGGATTTCTATGCAGGCCTCCGTCTAGGTAGGTACCACATCGGTGCCAGTTATTCTGTCGAGAAGTAGTTGTGTGCAAACATTACTGTGTTTCGGTTCGAAGGGCACTGAGAGCTAGCTTAATCACTGGGCATATGAGACTTAAGAACTGATGTCTCTGGGTGACGATCGCAGTGTGGTACACCCAGAAATGTTCTGATGACACAGCATTTGTTATGGGTAGACATTGCACTTACCACCAGGTGAAAGTTTTGCTCGTTTCGTCACTTTCATGAGTAAAAAAAAATTAAATTCAGTGCCACATACACACACAGTCACGCCTCTTTCCCATTGGGGTAGGCGGAGACCATATCTTCCCTACGATCCTGACACACATCTTTAGCTTCATCTACTTTCATTAGTGTTTTGATACAAGCTCGTCGGTTGCGGGTAGTTTTAACGTGACCGCATGGGCCTAAGTAACATCTCGTACATTTTGTATTAGCCGATCGATCTCCGACAGAGTAGAATAGCATCTACCTCTTATCTACCGAGGAGTCCTAAGAGACTACTATTTGTACAGACAGCCTTTATTCGTGCAGAATTATACCATAATATGCAATGCTGTCACTATACTGCTCATGGGAACGCAATGGGAAATAAGGTTTTTTTTTAATCGTACCAAAACGTTTACAGCCAGTGCCTACCCCTTTTATGAGGTAAAGGCAATCAATCAATTTCGCTCGAGACACGTCGATTATTTTAATACAAAATTTGAGCAGTTCATTAGCTTACCCTTGAAAATCTTGGTCCTAATTGGGAACAAAATTTCTAAAATTCATAGTGAGGGTAATAGTTTTTTTTTATAATAAAAAGTGAGGCGAACAAAACGTTCAACTGAAACATCTGCCCATAACAAATGTCACCCAGAACATATCTTTGTGGCACCACACTACTCCTGTCCCGTAGTTCAGCAGCAGAATAACTGAACCTGAGGTGGTCCTTCCTAGACTAGGTCCTGCATCGAAATCCTGACACTAGTAAACTCTCTCAAATCTCTTCAATTCTTCTTCGCTGAACATGTGATAAAGTTAGGCGTGAAGCTATATCTGAGGTATAAAAATATTTCGGAAACAATGAAATTCGTCAACCCACATAGGAGCAGTATGCTGTGCGCTTTGTCACAAATTTTCTATCAAACACAACCACTTCATGGAATTTGCTGCCGCCAGCGGTATTTCTGGACAAATACGGCTTAGGAGCCTTTAATAAAATAGCCTACTCTATTCTCAAAGAGCGGTGACGCACCCGGAATTTCTCTGGTATTGCGGATTTTCATGGGCGGTAATCATTTGCCATCAGGGGAGACGCTTGCTCGTTTGCTCATCTTCTTTAAAAAAATCCAACTACAAGATATAAGCCCACTTCTTCATTCCTTTCTTTTGGCATCACTTGAAAGACCAACGGCATGTCAGCCATGGTATGCTTTGAGTCAATGATGTATTAAAGGAGAGAAAGTTAATTTGCTAAGATCCGCATGCAAAATGTAAAATGGTGTGTGTTACCTAGTTTTGAAGAGCACCCTCCGCCCTATCTCAACAGCGTGCACAAGAACACCAATACCGCCATCGGAAACCTTCGCCGGATACCCTTCACCACTAGAACACTACCACTAGGCACTATTATACTAGGCACTATTATACTAGGCACTTTAGAACTATACACACCACTGAAGTTAAGAACACGACACGTGTTTCACCTCAAAATGAGGGATTATCAAGTTATATTGACTCTACGACAGTCAGCCGCCGAGTCCCGCGGTAACTAGTAGTAAAACTAGGTAATACACACCATTTTACATTTTGCATGCGGCTCTTAGCAAATTAACTTTCTCTCCTTTATTATAATGGATTTCCACAAAGTAACGCCTGATTCTATTGACTACATCAATGATGTATTTATATATTATATTACACAAATACAATAAAGTCTTAATGTCGTAAAAGTGCCAGCTGTCACTTTGACCTTTATTTCATAAATCACTTAAGACGTTTCTCGGAATGTTTTAGAGTTCTTTACGTACGAGGTCTACAATCATTTAACAATTTTTCGTGCATATTACCTCGAACTAAACTGGATTAGTGAAACAAAACACGGGATGTTATGAAAGTTAAGCGCCGTAATTCACTGAAATTATTATTATCAGTAACACAATCTAAATACAGGTTGTATACTGATTTCGTAACATTAGTAGCAAAAGGTATGGCAGTAATAATAAAGTAAAGTATGGGCTTGCTTAGCTTGGAAGTCTATAAATATAAATAGCAAAGTCTAATGCTGATTTACTAATAGATGGTAACATTATTACAAGGTTCACAAGGGCAAATTTCATGACGTGCTGATAAAAGTATAATTAGCTGTACTGGTGGTAGGACTGCTATGCAGGAATCCGTCTAGGTAGGTACCACCCCAGGGCCAGTTATTTCGCCGTGAAACAGTAGTGTGCAAACATTTTTGTGTTTCAGTTCGAAGGGCACTGAGAGCTAGCGTAATCACACACAGCATTTGTTATGAGCAGACATTGCTCTTATCAGGTAAACGTTTTGCTAGTTTCGTCACTTTAGAAAAAAAAATCTTTTTATAGAAGTTGCGGATACGCAAGCGGCTGATTGTAAGTGATCACAACCGCGCATTGTAGCTCGCGTACCAGAGACATCGCGGGTGCGTTGCCGACCTTTGGAGAAAAATAGACTTTTTTCTTGGAGGTTTCATGATTCGTATCGGTTGATTCAGTCCGAAAAAACCGCTAGCGGCAACACATTTCACAAAGCGTCGTGCGTGGCAGAAACTGTTTAAAAAGTATTGGTGGAATGCCACCTATCCAGGTGATAGGATGGAATTTGGTGTAATGCAGTAATGTGCGATGTTGGAAAACGGCGGCTGGAATTAATTTGGATATTTTCTGGAAAATAGTTTGTTTTAAAACGTACAAAATGAAATTCAAAGAATACAGAAATACATTACAATTTTTTCACATTGTACAATATCTTTGCAAGTCGCTTTTTAACTTTACCTAACCGATTTAAGCAGGATTTACGTTTGTAACGCAATGCCGTTACTTTTTCATTTTACACCAGCTCTATTTAAGTATCAAGCACATTCAAACAATGGATCGCAATTTTAAAATTTGCGATACTGGACTGGTGATCATCATCATGACCCACGTTCCGTTTTCTCATCAAAAAGCTTTACTCGAAGATCAGATTTTATTGTCAAATGAAGGTCTTCATCAAGAAAGAAAGAATGAAAATTTGTTTATTGCATCAGACACACAGTTGAATAGTAGGTAAAACAAAAAATAAATCTTACACTTAATATATATATATATATGTTGTCCTGTCCGAACGTTGGCCTTTATGCCTGCTGTTAACAGATTCAGCAAACGATTTTTCGATATTCGAATTATCGATAAACTATGTACTGAGTGACTTTTGTAAATTTTCTTAGAACTCTATCGCAGCGAAACCTACCGGGTCCAATTCTGAATAAAGACCATCCAGGGAACTACACAAACACACGCAAAAAAATTCATCAACATCGGTCCAGACGTTTAGGAGGAGTTCAGTGACATACACACGCACAGAAGAATTATATATATAAAGATATATAAATATTTTTGATTCATTTTTTGTTACTTGTTCATTTTTACTTTCTCTTTTAAGTGTAAGACTTGAGAAAATAGAAGTACACCAAACGTAATATAAAACTAATTTACTGGTGGTAGAATTTCTATGCAGAAATTGGCTTAGGTACCGCAACGACAGTTTTTCTACCATCAAGCAGTATGCAAATTCAGAAGAGCAAATAAGCTAACGTAATTACAGGGCATATGAAACCTAAGAACCGACGTCTTATGGTCATAAGCGTAAGGAGATTGTACAAAAAAAATTCCTTTAATATTATATACATATACCTAGGCCGATTTATGCATAGAAATCCTACCATCTTTGTACTTTACTGGTGGTAGGATTTCTATGTAGTTGTCTATTATATTTTGTGTACTGCGATTTGCTTCCTTCTCTATATGTCAACCACAGCGGTTACCTTTGAGTTTTTATTGTAGCTCTGGCACCAATTTTTTTTAAATGACCCACAGAAGGATTTCTCCTGTATGTGGGTGCGTTAACAGACACTTATTTCATATGGTGGTAGGATTCCTATGCAGGAATCCGTCTTGGTAGGTACCACCCCAGTGCCAGTTATTCTGCCGCGAAGCAGTGGTGTTCAAACATTACTGTGTTTCGGTTTGAAGGGCACTGTGAGCTAGCGTAATCACTGGGCATATGAGACTTAAGAACTTATGTCTCAGGGTGATGGGCACAATGTGGTGTCACACAGAATTTTTTTGGGTGACACATCATTTATTATGGGCAGACGTTGCACTTACCATCAGGTGAACGTTTTGCTCGTTTCATCACTTAACCCAATAAAAAAATGCACCGCACAACCAGACCCGAAAATCAACAATTTGTGTCTTGCACAAATATTGGCTCCGGCTAGGATTTGAACCCAGTACCCGTGGCGTAGAAGTCAGGTACGCTAACCACTAGGCTACGCGGTAGTCATTTCTGGTGCGTTATGTACCCTGTGAAATAATATGGATTGCCTACCGGTACTTTACCAGTATAATTTATATTGGCTGGCGGGCTGGTAACCGCAATTTATTTAGGTGATACATGTGTTATCGATTCCCTAGTCAACAATATTCTCTCCGTCGTATTCTGCGATGAATCATGTCATTTTTTTATTGGATAAACCGACGAGACGAGCAGAACGATCACTTGGTGGTAGTTGCAACGTCAGCCCTAACAAATGCTGTGTCGCAGAGAACATTCCTGTGCGGCACTTCACTGCGCCCGTCATCCGGAGACATCAGTTCTTAAGTCTCTACCTACCTACCTATTTCCTACCGAGGTGTCGTTAGAGGCGACTAAGCTTTTGTACTATTCATGCAGAATAACAAAATATGCAACGCTGTCGCTATACTGCTGTTGGTAACGCAATGGGGAGTAAGAATTTTTTGAGTCTTTCCAAGATGGCGCTGACATCACGTTTCGATTACCGCGAGGGCGAAAAGTGGGCGACGTGGGTGGCCTTTGACTACCCCTTATATGGGAAAAATGCGTGACTGAATGTATGTATTTACCATAACCAGGTAAATAAATTTTACTGCATGCTACACAGAAGAGAGCTATGGTAGCTCAGCGGCTAGGCGCTCGCTTTCAATTTCATAGTACGCGAGTGTCCAGGGACAACAAAACCCTCCCATATGAGAGCTACAAACTTGTGGCTATCTATGGGGGAGGCCTATGTTCAGCAGCGGACTTGTGATAGGCTGAAACGAACGAACGAACGAACGAGTGTCCAGGGTTACATTCCTGGTGCCAGCACCACTAAAATTGTTAATTGAAATTTTATGTGCTGACTTACCACGTGATCGGCGGTGAAGGAAAACATCGTGAGGAAACCAGAATGTCTGCAGCGTGACGGATTCGTCCCAGCTCCAAAATCCTCTCGGAAATGTGAGGAGCTCAGCAATGGGACATTTAAAGGCTGTTATATTTGCTACTTTGGCTGTTCTGTTCTATGAGAGTATGTAACTTTATACATAATGTTTTATGGCTAAAATAAAAATAATAGAATTATAAGAAAGAGGACACCTGCGGAGTTTCTTTAGCTGTTTCTTCTCCGTCAGATGAATCTCATTACGAAACGTCCGTGTCGTCTGGCACGTTTAGTGCGACGTCAATAAAGATCCCTCAGCCTTAGTAATAATCAGTGGTACCCCACAGCACTATTTTTCAGTTCAGTTTTCAGTCAGTTCATTCAGACAAAGAGCAAATAAAAACAAAAACCTTAATTATCATGAAATGTTTTCGTTTATTTTTAAATAAGTTTTTTTTGTTTTTAAATAAGTAAGCCGTGTGGTGGCGGCTTAAGAGAACCTGCCAACCCATCTCATCCCGTGGGTGTCGTAAAAGTCGACAGAGGGAAAGTAAAACCAGGAGATGGGCAGCAGCATCTTCCTAGAACATCTGAATAAATATACTGCGATTGCCAACCCGCCTGCCAAGCTTGGCAACTATGGCAAAATGCCCCCAAAATGAGTCTATGGGGGAGGAACTAGTGATAGGCTGAAATGATGATGATGATGATGAAATAAATTTTTTGTTTCGTCGTCGTCATCGTTTCAGCGAATCACAAGTCCACTGCTGAACATAGGCCTCCCCCACAGATAGCCACAAAAGTTTGTAGCTCACATTTAGGGGGATTTCGCCATAGCTGCCACGCATTCTGGCATGCGGGCAACCGGCAAGTTTTTTGTTCAATGTCCTTTTAATAAAATGTTACAGAAAAAAGATAAAAATTATAAAAATATAAATACAAAATAAAAAAGTAAACAAGAAACATTCGTTGGCAATAATATTGTTTTTTTTTTGTAAAAATATTAGGTAGCAACACATTATCTATCATAAATAGTAGCTATATTTATCCAAACTGTGAAATGTGTAATGTCAAATTAATCTGAGGCAAAATAAATACAAAATATACATTTATATTTTGTATGAACTAAAAATTATATTAAACTTATAAACTACAATTAGGTTATTTTCCCTCTTTGCTTTGAAATTACGCCGGACTTGTGGTAACACCAAAAGAGATAAAACCCGTAGATATGTTTTAAAGCTGGTCAAAGGGCGTAATCAAAATTACTTAACATTATTGCCTGGCGTCTGTTAGACAAACTTCAACGTTCAGAAACCACATTCGAATGCAGAAAAAGAAGGGACTTTGATAGTTCAGACGGAATGAAAATGGCTTCGGTATCTTTATTGAAGTTCGTTCTCGCGAATTTCCTTTTACGTTTTTAAATAATCAGACAAAAAATGCCCCCTTCTGTTATCTCTCGTTATCTTGATGTTCTCCTAGCCGATTTTCGACCACGGTCACAACTACCGAGTTCTTTCGGAAGTTATCAACAGCGCAGGAGATATTATAGTGCCACAAGTGTACGCGCAAACACAGGGGCACTCACTCGTCCCAACCTACAAATGCCCAATGTAACGGAGGTAGGCTAGGATGCAGTGTCAGACACGGACAATCACAACTCAGCCAGACCCGAAAACCAACAATTCGATTTTTTGTGCAAATGTTGGCTTCGTCTGGGATTCGAAATCGAACCTCGCGACGTAGCAGTTAGGTACTCTAACCACTAGATCACGCCCATAATAGTCGTCGTCGTCGTTTCAGCCTATCAATAGTCCACTGCTGAACAAAGGCCTCCCTCATAGATTACCACAAAAGTTTGTAGCTATCGTTTTGTGGGGATTTTGCCATAGTTGCCACGCTTGGCAGACGGGTTGGCAACCGCAGTTTAATTTTTCAGATGTTTCAGCAAGATGCTGCTGCCCATCTCCTGGTTTTCATTTTCCCTCTGTCGACTTTTACGACACCCACGGGATGAGATTTAAATGAAACTAATTTTACGGATTTTATCGCGTTTACTTTTGTTATTTATAACCCGACGTTGACATCAGGACATCTGTCACCTCAGTCCCCCCGTGACCATGGGTGCTGTAAAGCACTCGAAACGTCGGGTTATATATAACAAAAATAAACGCGATAAAATCCGTAAAATTAGTTTCATTTAATTGTGTAGTGTTCGCGTAAATATAAGAAATCATTAAGTAAATGTGTTGCCAAAAAGTATCTTAAACTTGTGTGTGCTCCTCACTGCGCACTTCACCATGAACGTCATAGGTCCTGTAAACACACAAGTTTGAGAGCCCTTCAGGTGGGTGAGGCCGTGTGGTGGCGGCTTAAGAGCATCTACCACCCCATCTCATCCCGTGGGTGTCGTAAAGGTCGACAGAGGGAAAATTAAAACCAGAAGATGAGTAAAAGCAACTTCTTGGAATTTATACAGATAATAAATAAACTGCTGTTGCCTAACCTGCCAAGTGTGACGAAAACCATGCCAAAATCCCCCTAAAATAATAGTTACAAACTTTAGTGGCAATCTTTGAGGGAGGCCTATGTGGATGGCAGATGCTCTTAAGCCGCCACCACACGGCGAGCATGCTCCATTGTTATTTCTAATTTAACAATTCACAGGGCACAGTCTGAAAGCTGAGGAACCATCCATTGCAAACTGAGGCTTCAGTAAATTTTTGCAAGGCTTTGCGATTATCGCCATTATTTCAATAGGAAAGGAGCAATCATGAACGCCTTGACACGATTTGTCGATCACCGTCCACTAGAATTATTTACTAGTAACAGAGAAAGTTAATTCCATTGACAAAAATATATCTTCATTTTTCAACGTTACGTTTGTCAAAAGTCATACTTTTACAATCGGCGTTTCGTAATTCGTAAACCAATATATTAAAATACATAATAGATGGCGAGAGCCTATTATTTTCAATTACTGAACGTGCAGTTTTTTATAGTTAGTTAGTTTAAATAGTTTATAACTATGTATACTGGTGGTAGGATTCTTATGCAGGAATTCGTCTAGGTAGGTACCACCCCAGGGCCAGTTATTCTGCCGTGAAGCAGTAGTGTGCAAACATTACTGTGTTTCGGTTTGAAGGGCACTGTGAGCTAGCGTAATCACTGGGCATTTGAGACATTAAGAACTGATGTCTCAGGGTGACGGGCGCAGTGTAGTGTCACACAGAAATGTTCTGGGTGACATAAAATTTGTTATGGGTAGACGTTGCACTTTACATCTGGTGAACGTTTTGCTCGTTTCGTCACGATATCCAATTATAAAAAAAAATAAAAAATACGTACGAAAAATTTAAAATTCTTCATAACACTCTTTATTATACAATTTCGTCTGAATTGTATCTCATACATTAACTAAGATTGATTTAAGTCAAACCATTTCAAGCTCTACAAACGTCCCTAAAGTTTTCATTCCCAAACGGCGCCAGCGCCACATTTCCAATCCAGTCATCCGCGCTATCGTTAAATTAAACGAGCAAAGAGCCTTTCAACTCGTAAAAACGTATACATGTTTACCGAAACATACAAATATGCTTCGCAGATTGCAGTTTACTGCATTTTGTCGAGATAATACATAGTAAAGTAATAAAGTAACAGCCGATAAATATCCAGCTGCGGAGCACATGCCTGCTGTCAATTCTGATAGGGTTTTGGAGCCGGGAAAAGTCCGCCACGCTGCTCCGATCCTGGTTGGCGGACTTCACATGTCTTCGAAATATTTTTATTCCTCAGAGACGCAGGTTTCCTCACGATGTTTCCTCACTTAAAATTGCAGAACCATTTAAAAGGTTCAAACATATTTCACAGCTCGCAAGTGAGCGGGTTGTGAAATATAAGGCCACCGCCCGATCCCTAAGCTACGATGTTATTGGCTAGTCGTACCACGGCATTATTATTATTATTGACTAGCTGATGCCTGCGACTATGTCCGCGTGGATATAGGTTTTTCAAATATGTAGAAACTGTTTGATTTTCTGGAAAAAATAATATCTTTTGCCCGTCTCTAGGATGCAAGCTATCTCTGTGCCAAACTTCGTCACGATCGGATTAGTGGTTGAACCGTGAAAGGTAACAAACCAACAGAGGGTCTGTCGCTGAGAATTACTTTCGCATTTATAATAATAAGTATGGATTAAGAGAAATACATGGCTGCCATGAATGAAAATATTGATGACCAAAATGCAAATTAAAGCCGCGGGGATAACACCTAATTTGTAAAGTTTTGGCGGATGATATTGCCAAGGAAAAGGGTAACTACCCGCCAGATCGAATTGTCTTATCTTGGGAGGACGTCTCCTTCGGCTAGTAATATTTAGATGTTGTATATATAGTTCGCATCATAGAAAACTTTCATAGCGCGATTATGGACGTATGGGAATATTTCTTGAGCTTCTCATGTGGCGACTTAGATGTCGCTACATAGTTTTCCGATTTTACGCAGGAGTCCTAAATATTTCTGAAATTAAAAGTAGCTAAGATTGTTCTCTGAAAAGTCCCTGTCAATGAAAGTCCCGCCAAAATCGATTCAGCTATTTCGGTGATTAGCCCGGACAAACAAACAGACAGAGACATGATTTTTAAAAACACGTGTTTTTTGAGTTTGGATAAAGAAAAACATATTTATTTCGAAATCACGGAAAGACACACATAAACTCTAATTTTATTTATATGTATAGATAAGGTACAAGGGAAAGACGTAAAAGAAAGAACTATGAATGTTGTGAACCACTTATTAAGATATTAAGAGAAATATTTAAACTGTTTATTACTAAAATGTCTCACTTATTAAAATATCGTTTCCCACGGATGGGAAAAGTGGGCTATATATGTAGCCTCTGCCTACCTCTTGTATCGAAAGCATAGCCCCAAATTTTTACAATTTACAGATTTTATGCAGAAACCCTGAATATTTCCGAAACAAAAAGTACCTTATATTACTCTCTAAAAAGTCCCCGGGTGAAACTCCCCCAATGAAAGTTTCTGAGATTAGCTTGGAGAAACAAACAGACAGACAGACAAAAAAAAATAAAAACGCGTGTTTGAATTATGGTACCCTGCAAATTATTTTTATTTGCTTTTTAATCTCATATGTATTACATTAGTTGAAGAAAAAACTTTATTGCGAAATCACAGACAGACACTCCAATTTTATTTATTTGTACATATTTACAACACAATTTAAAATAAGTATTTACAGTGAATGAAAAATATGTAAACCCGAACCAAGTAACCTATAATAATAATTAATAACCCTACAATTATTAAATAAATAAACAAATTTAAATTTTTTAACGATAAATTTCCAAAGGTTGTGCCAATTGCTATGAGCTAAATACAACATTTAACCAGACTATTCGATCAATAACATACAGAGTTTTAATATATATATATATATATATATGTATATATATATATATATATATATATATAAATGTCGTGTAGGATTCAGCACCCACAGACTTAACGACAAATATTTGATATAATTACGGTGATGTTTTTGCTTTTAGCCGTTGTAGCTTACACTTCATCGGATTCGGATAGCTGTGCTCTCGAGCCCAACCAGGTATGGTTTAACCGAAACTTATATACATAAATAGAGCTTCATAGTACAGCTGAACTCGCCGGCCTTTTCAAAACATTTAAAAAAATGTGTCTCTTTGTCATACATCGGTCATTTGCAGAAAGATACAACGCCATCTATTGGTAATGCTAATTAATTTTGATGGCGAAAATACGTAATAATATATTGTACTTTATAAAAATTATATTCTTTGTAAGAAAATATAATATATTTTTTTATTTGCTGTGTTTCAGGTTCAGGTGTTAGTATAGAACTTTATTTTACATCTGTTATTACCATTTCTTTTTTTCGAAAGAGATGTATGGAAAGGTTTAGGAGAGGCCTACGCCGCAGAGGCGACTACTACTAGCATGCATTAATATATATATATTTATATTTTACTATTTATATTTTACTACTTATTAAACATGCATTTTTATATTTGTTATTTACATAAATTGATTATACGTAATATTACTTTCACATAGGTTAAAGCTTTCATACAAAGTTTCATTGTAGTAGTAGTAGTAGTAGTAGTAGTAGCAAATAAAGGCTATTTTTATTTTATTTTATTTTATTTTTTATTACCATTTCTTAGATTACTTACTTGACTCATCGCCACCATTGAACATATTCGTAAACTTCAAATACTCGTAACTTTTTATAGAATGAACCGATTTTAATAAAACAAAGACTAAATGTTACAGGTAGATATTATATGGTTTTAAATACTCTATGATTTTCTTAATGAGTATTTTGATTAAATTTAGAACTTTTGGCGTGATGCGTTCACAAAGAAACAGACAGACAGACTTTTCTAACAATGATAGAAATGTATTTAGTTACTTATTTTTAGCATCCCTCAATGATTTTATCCCAAAATTTTTAAATGTACAGACACTTGAAGTTTACAGATTTATTATATGTATAGATAACATACATATAAAATAATGGAAGGTCATTTTTCGTCTAGCTGTACTATCCTGTACTGTGAGTCTAATTTTACACGAGTATTGACAATAACTCGGGGACTACCTTTATATATTTAATCGTTTTCTCTTCACCGATTCTGCCGTCATGTACATTTTTTTTCGATGATATTCAACAGAACGCCTCTACAGTATAGTAGGTACCCGAAGTATTGAAATTTTTTTCATAGGCCGCCGTCTATGATGTATATTGCAAAATACTACGGTTAATTGACAACTGAACTAAGATCGTCCATGTAAAGCTTTTGAATGAGATTTTAAATTGCACCATTTTCGTCGAGAGGCCCACAATGAAAGCGCAGGGCGGTCGCAGGAGCGAAGCAGCAAAATGAGACTCGCAAAAAACTCGTCCGCTGGAAATGTGTTTGCGCCATTTTGAACTAACTAGAAAAGTTTACTTTTACAGCATTCGAATCCGCGCCCGCGCTTTCAATTCTATAGCGATGATCTATATTCTTCTGTACATACAATAAAAATGTAAATTGCTCGTGTCTGTAGATTTTAAAATTTTGCAGAATAAATGACGGAAGTGGGCTAAAAATAAGTAACTAAATTTCAATTTACATTACATTTCAATCATTTCTAGAAATGTCTGTCTGTCTGCCTGTTTGTTTGTGAAGGCATCACGTCTCAGGTACTGAATTTATTGAAAAGACCGTAAGAAAATTATAAAGCATATCTTCCAGTTATATTTAGTGTTTGTTTTATTAAAATAGTTTTATTCTGTAAAAAGTTATGAGTATTTAAAGTCTATGAATCTATTTTTATTTATTATTTAGTATTACTATATTATTATATTATATAATTAAGTATGCATCTAAATCTAATCTAACAAATGGTAATAAAAGATTTAAAATAAGGTTCTATAGTATAAAACTAATACCTGAGTCTAAAACACAAAAAATGAAAAAATAATATTATATTTTAATACAAAATTATAATTTTTACAAAGTACAATAATTAAACAGTATCTCCAAAAGATGGCGTTGTGGAAATGATTCTCGTAATGAATAATTTAAAAAATGTCTCAAATTCTACCCATAATTTTACAGTATTGAAGATGAGCCGTGGTAGTTCTGACCTGGGTTCGATTCTTGGCGCCGACACCACTAAAATTATTAATCGCAATTTACAATTTTAGATGTATCGGCGAAAGAGAACATAGTGAGGAAACCATGACATGGTGTGAAGTCCGCCTAACAATGTAAATTTATTTTAAAATAGCATCGTGCGACTGTGAGAGCATACCATAGTAAGAGCCCTGTAGGGTTTAAGTGGTATGAAAGTGTAGTAACTAAAATATGTATAATGTGTAATTAAAAAAAACTGAGCGTGTATTTTCGGTGATTTAATTGCTGAGTGAGTCGTGATAGCGAAGAGCTGGGCACTACCCCCCAAAGTGACCTGACTTGAATTCACGATGCCGGCACCTCTAAAATTCTTATGCAGTTGTAGGTGATGGAAAACGTCGTGAGGAAACGTCTGAGAAATAAGAAATATTTCGACGTCATGTGAAGTCCGCCAATCCGCATTGGAGCAGCGTGGCAGACTCTTCCCGGCTCCAAAACCCTCTCAGCAATGAAAGGAGGTCTGTGCTCAGCAGTGGAACATTTTAGGCTGTTACATTACCTCAAGATGTGTAAATGTTCTGCGAAAACTTTTGTACGAGTTCCTGTTTATAAATTCGAAAGAGCAAGATGTTTTAATATTGATACTTGGGAAAACTAATTTAGAGTTCTGAACACTTATTATAAAGGCGCCTCGCATACAGGTACTTGTATAGCGAAGTTATTCGCGCAATTTCAACAAGCAAAATTGTATGATGCAGTACTTAGGAATTTCATTTAAAATTTAGCATACATATTTCAAGTAACCTTAGATGAAACTGAGGTACGTTAATAATATAAACAGTCAGTTGTAATCCGGAACTCCGTTGGCTTTTTTTATTGGATGAAGTGACGAGACGAGCTAAACGTTCACCAGATGGTCCAACAAATGCTGTCACCCAGAACATTTCTATGTGGCACCACACTGCGCCCGTCAGCCAGAAACATCGGGTCTTAAGTTTCAGCCCAGTGATTACATTAGGTCTCGATGCCCTTCACCGAAACAGAGTAGTGTTTGCACACTACTGCTTCACGGCCATAACAAATGCTGTGTCATCCGGATTATTTCTGTGTCACCAAACTGCGCTCGTCACCCAGAGACATAAGTTCTTAAGTCTCACTTGCCCAGTGATTACGAAAGCTCTCAGTGCCCTACAAACCGAAACACAGTAATGTTTGCACACTACTGCTTCTCGACAGAATAACTGGCACTGGGGTGGTACCTACCCAGACGGATGTGGCAGGTGGTGTGTGGCACCACACGGCTCCCGTTGCTCTTGGACATGAGTTCGTAAGCTCATATGCCCAACGATTACACTAGCTCTCAGTGACCTTCAGACCAGGTTTGCACATTACTGCTTCACGGCAGAATAACTGGCTTGAGGTGGTACCGATCTAGACGGATTCCTGCATAAGAATTCTACCACCAGTACACAGTTTAGGACATAGATTTCCGGCAACCAAATCAATTACGTATTTTAAAAGAGCAAATTAATTTTTTTTAATCATTTAAAGAAAGATAGAAAGAAAAGATTTATTGGTACCAGCGAAATCATACAAAGGGAAATAAAATAAAAAATAAAATAAAAACAAAACACAAAGCAACAATATTTGCAGAAATTTAACATTAAACAATTTAAAAAGAGGAAAATAAAGAAAATATAAATTAAATTAAAAATGGTACCAAAAGGCCTCCACTCAGCATAAAGCCTTGGCCGATTTCAGCCTCGACGTTGGTCTTCCGTGGATGCCTATAAAGAGGTGCGCAACAATGAGCAATCAAATAGCATTATGAAACAAGAAAAAAAAGGACATTTAAACTATTAACTAACTTTTCTTTTTTTTATTTTTCTTAAAATGAATCTATTATATAATTTATTACATTCCAAATTCACCAATTCTCGCTACGATTCAGACACAGTTTAAAACAAAAACACATTGGTACACTTTCATCCACACATTTTAAACATTACTACACACATACATACTAACACATTCATATACACAGCACACTTAGGTTATGGTTTGCAACTTTTGTAAATGTAATAAATAAGTCTTGTATTTTAATTTGAATGTCTTGACTGAAGCAGACTTTCTGATAGGCGGTGGGATATTATTCCAACATTTCGTGGCAGAATAGCGAAAACTTCCACGAAATGCAGCTGTGCTGTGTGCCGGACATTTCATTTGTAGAGGCATTCGTTGTCGTTCTGTGAAGTTTAGCTTTTCATATAAATGCCGAGGATTCCGCGTCTTCACTATGCCAAATAGTAAACCTGCAAAGTGCAAAGCGCGGCGCGACTCCATATTCATCAGATTTCCACTGTTGAGATAAGGTGTCACGTGCGCTCTACGTGGGATTTTGAAGCAGAATCGCGCGCAAGAGTTCTGCACTCGTTGAATTAATTTCTTCGTGCGTGCCAAAAGACAGTTACCGATAACAGTGTCCGCATAATTAAGTTTTGACAGTATTAGGGATTCGGAGAGGTAGATACGTGAATCAATGCTTAAGTATTGCCGTATTCCATACAGAACTTTTAACCGATAGAAACAACTTCGAGCAATCTTAAGCACATGGTTCTCAAACTTTAATTTGCTGTCCATCACAACTCCTAAATTTCGTGCTTCTGTTACTTGTTCTATTGGCCTTCCTCGAATTTCTAGCCTGAAGATATAATCAATGATTCTATTTATTTGCATATTTGATCCTATAACCAAATACTTGGACTTCTCTGGATTTAGAACCAGGTAGTTGGTTTCTGACCATTGGGCTATTCGTTCCAGATCTTGATTTAACTTATTAACGGCAGTTAAAGTTTCACCTGGTTTAAAAGATTTATACACTTGAAGATCATCAGCCTACAAATGATGTTCGTTGTCTTTTATGCAGTTAGATAAATCTGCGCAATACAAAATAAATAGAACCGGTCCTAGGATCGAGCCCTGTGGAACTCTTTTTTTTATAGGGGCGGTAGCAGATAAACATTTAGTATGCCCATCATTACATACCTCTACTTTTTGAGAGCGTCCTGTTAAGTAACTAGAGAACCACTTAACTGCAGCCCCATCGAAGCCATAGTAAACAAGTTTCGATATCAGTAATGTAGTGTTGATGGTATCAAATGCTCGTGTGAAATCAAGTAAAACTAATATGGCTCCCTGTCCCACATCCCGTCCAGCCAATATGTCGTCAATTACGTCTAAAAGCGCAGTTGCTGTACTTCTACCCGCTCTGAAACCCGATTGTTTTTGAGGTAAGATATCATTTTCATATAAGTACTCTGACATTTGCATAGATACAGCTTTTTCTATTACTTTTGACATAAATGGTAGAATACTTATCGGTCGCAAATCTTTAAGGTTTTTCGGAAACGTTATTTTGGGAAACGGTTTCACTATAGCTTCTTTCCAAATATCCGGAAAGATACCCGATTGAAGAGACGCATTAACAATAGCAGTTATAACTCCCAGTGTACGTGGCAATGTCAATATAATCATGTCTAAAGTGATACCGTCTACACCTTGCGCGTTCTTTGTGATACTACTTATAATTTTAGCAACTCTGGTTTCATTTACTGATTTTAGACTGAATACCGCAGAACTGAAACGGTTAAACCAGAAATGACTTAATTGTGAAATATTAACATCTCCATTACCAGGGACACTAAGAAAGTGTTCGTTAATGAGGTCAGGATCACTAATATTGACAGGCAATTCGCTATGTTTTTCGTTAAAATCTACTACATTTCGCTTAATGTTTTTCCAAAGCATACGTGGATTCTTGAGATTTTTATTTACACTGTGTCTGAAAAATGCCGTTTTTTCATTGTATATAGCGACATTTACTGTTCTTTTTAACTCTTTATAGTATACCCTGTGACAATCAAGACCTGTTCTACGGTATCTTGTGTGTGCATCGTTTCTCAATCTCATCATTTCCTTTATTGTTGGTGTTATCCATGGATATTTGCGTTCTTTAATATAAGAGGTCTTTAAAGGAGCGTGATTATCAAATAAGACAGTTATATTGGCATTAAAAAGTGTAAGTGAGTCGTTCACGTTGTCACATAGAAGCTGCTCCCATGGAATACTATTTACGTCAGCATCAAAATTATCCCTGTTTATATCTTTTATCGGTCTGTAGGTTATCAATCTTGGCGGTATTTTTGGTTTTCTTATATTCAGCTCGCAGGTAATAAAAGCATGTTTACTAAGTTCTGGCACAAAATCTATACATATATTAGTAACTTTTATACTGCTACAAACAATGTCCAATAACGTTGCAGTAGTATCAGTGAAATGAGTAGCTTCAGTCACGTATTGTTTTAGATTCATGCACCGTAGGAACTCCAATAGTTTCTTTGAGTTTGTCTTTGTCTCTGCTAGTAGATCGATATTAAAATCGCCCATTAGAATAATATGATCACAGGACGAGAGAGAACTTATTGACTGCGCCATCGCTTCGATGAAGGTATCTACGTTGAGCCAGAGCGGACGATACGCTGTTCCTACAGCTAGCTTCATGCCGTTCAGATTCATTTGTTTTTATTTATTTCTAATACCCCTATTTATGATACTGGTGGTAGGATTCCTGTGCAGGAATCCATCTAGGTAGGTACCACCCCAGGGCCAGTTATTCTGCCGTGAAGCAGTAGTGTGCAAACATTACTGTGTTTCGGTTTGAAGGGCACTGAGAGCTAGCGTGATCACTGGGCATATAAGACTTAAGAGCTGATGTCTCAGGGTGACGGGCGCAGTGTGGTATCAAAGGGAAATGTTCTGGGTGACACAGCATTTCTTATGGGCAGACGTCGCACTTACCATCAGGTGAACGTTTTGCTCGTTCCGTCACTCTTATTAAATAAAAAAAATCTTAATTATTTTGCCGACTGCGTGCCGCTGCGTGACATGACATCAACGCTGCGGGTCCTGGGTTCGAATCCCAGTCGGGGCCAACATTTGTGTAAAAACCACAAATCGTTAGTTTTCAGGATTCGTTATGTAATATCTGTAAAACGCACTTAGGACACCAGGAGAAATTTCATTTTTGAGAAGGTTTTTGGAAGCGAAAAGAGAGCGCTACTTATCTTTGATTATATTCGAATTTATCATATGCCATGTGTATCATTTTATACGAAACTAGAAATAAAGTATAAGATTAAATAAATCTTTATTTATTTAATCTTGTCGTTACGTTCCTATTTTGAATAAAATACGAATATTAGACAAAGTAACTCTCGCTAACGGTGCGCGACGCCTGCTCTTACAGGTTCAGAATTAAAAAATACAGGACACGAAAACTGAAGACAACTGCTATTTGACAGTGAAAGCAAATAGTGTTTTACTTTATTCTATTTGTACCTTTACTTTAATTGAGGTAGAATTATTGTGAATGTCTTGTCATCATCATCATCATCTCAGCCCATCACTAGTCCACTGCTGACATAGACAAACATTCGGAAGTTGATCGTGAATTTAAAAGCTTTCACTTGCCTACTGTTCGTGTAATAATTAATTTGTGCAAAGAAAGTAAATTTTACTTTCCCAACAACGTCTTCTTGTAATGGAGAAATGAGGTAGGCCTTTGCAGGTTATTTAGAAGAACACTTCTTTCTTCTACTTATTCAAACTGTCTAACTCCTGGTGGTCATAAGCCGTTTCAACGTACAGTCACACCCACCTCCCATATAAGGATAGGCAGAGGCCACACACGCAGCCCGTCCCTCGCTCCCACGGGAAACGACACGTGACGGGTGGTGTACACTCCCTCCCCGAAAGATTGCCACAAAAGTTAGTAACTCTCATTTTGGGGGGATTTTGCCATAGTTGCTTGGCAGGCGGGTTGGCAACCGCTGTTTATTTATTAAGTTCTTCCAGGAAGATGCTGTTGCCCATCTCCTGGTTTTAATTTTCCCTCTGTCGACTTTTACGACACCCACGGGATGAAATGAGGTGGAAGATTCTCTATAGCCGCCACACGGCGGTATTTCTGTCCGATGTCCGCCTGCGACTCATATAATTAAGTAATGAGAAGAAAATGGGCACGATAGTGTCTAATGTTATTACGTATATTACATACATACATAAGATCACGACTGTATCCCATAAGGGGTAGTCAGAGACTGGGCACTCACTGCAAAAACAGATGACTGCCACAATCCACATTTCACCAAAACAATATAATGCACTTGGTGTGATAGGTGGTGAGCCCATCGCCACCATGCGCTGTTGGGTGCACAGTGCAGTTTAATTCCTTACTCGCCTTTTACGAGATCCAATGGATGAGATGGAGTGGTTGTATTCTTTTAACGAGCCGCCACCACACGGCAACGTACGTATATTATCTTAAAACAAATATAATATTTAGAAAAAATAATGAACAGCAAATAAAGCTAAAACCCTCAAGGTTTGTTTTCCAACCGCGTTTTTTCTAGGACTGGCAATCGGGGTTATCTTTAAATTGGAAAGCAATTAACGTTTAAACACTTTAAAAGGTTTTTCGGAATAATAATACGTCCCTAGGGATTTTTAAGGTCGGCCGCGACCAATTTTCTAGTTCATGGAATAAATTAAATAGGTATGCTATACTGTTTCTATTACAATAATAATAATAATGAAGAATTTTTAAGTGAAAATAACATATAAATTCGCTTTCAGCGTAGATTAAGAGGTATTTTATTCACATGTCGAGACACACTCAGAACGAGACGTTATGAAGTGATATTGTTGACCGCGTGGCGTAGTGGTTAGCGTACCTGACTTCTGCGCCACCGGTCCTGGGTTCGATTCCCAGCCGGAGGCAACATTTGTGCAAAATCATAAATTGTTGCTTTTCGGGTCTGGTTGTGTTGTGCATGTGAAATATATGTTTGTAAAACGCACCCACGATACAGGAGAAAATCCAACTGTGGGGCTTCGTCGAAAAAAAAAAAAAATTTTTTTTGACTGACAGCCGCCGAGTGAGAGTGCGGTTACCAAAGGCGGTATTAATTTGTTTGTGCAAGCTACTGTAAGAGGCCGGGCGGTGCTCTTCAAAAAATAGGTAATGTTTTTTATTGCATAATGTGACGAGAGCAACACGTTCAATTGATGGTCAGTGCAAGTCCACTACTGGACTACTACTGCACATAGGCCTCCCTCAAAAGATGGCCACAAAAGTTAGTAGCTCTCATTTTTGGGGATTTTGCCATAGTTTTTATTGAGATGTTCCAGGAAGATGCTGCTGCCCATCTCCTGGTTTTCATTTTCTCCCTGGCGACTTTTACGACATTCACGGGATGAGATGGTATGATAGATTCTCTTAAGCCGCCACCACACGACAAATTAATTCCTCCTGATTCTGTTAACCCCTTAACTATTTTAAAAACTAAATGATTTTACAAGAGTCAGTTCTCCTAATTTGGATATTCTTGAGAAATATTAATTGTAATATACCAAAAAAATATTGTCGGCGACTAGTATGTCTGTAGTGTGACTGTGAGTATAAATTTTCAGAACGAGCCGAAGACGAGCAGAAGCGAGAACAGAAACACCCCGTGGCCCTGGGAGTCTACTACGAAAACCGAAATACGGAGTTTCTGGCTGACGGATTGCACGTTTCCTAAAACGACATCACCTTTCATTAAACATTCATTCTATTGGTTAACTGTGGGTCCGAAAGAAGGCCGTCCGCAGAAGTTGTATTCGAAGTAATTTGGTAGTAGGTTATATGTTTGACGTCCGTCGTATCTTTGAATCGATCCGGAACTTCGTACTTCGATTTTCGTAGTAGTCTCGTAGTTTCGAACTCCAGCCGGAGCTAATATTTGTAAAAATACACAAATTGTTGATTTTCGGGTCTGGCTGTGTTATGCAAGTGAAATTTATGTTTCAGAACCCCTCTCACGATACAGGTAAAATTCTGATATTGGGCATTTTTTCTTTTAGCCTGGAAAGCTACGCGATCAGATTAAGCAAAAGTATGTTTTAAAAGTTAAAAATTATTATTGACTGAGTATATATGCTTAAGTTTATTTTTATTTTTTATCGGAGAAAGAGACGACACGTACAAAACGTTCACCTAATGGTAAGTGCAACTTAATGCTGTGTCACCCAAAATATTTATATGTGGCACCACACTGCGCCCGTTCCGCTGAGACGTCAATTCCTAAGTATCATTTGCCCAATGATTACACTCGCTCTCAGTGCTCTTCATATCGAAACACAGCAATGTTTGCAGACTACCGCCTACCTTAACCTTGACAGATCCCTGCTCAGGAATCCTACCACCGGTAGAGTTGTGATGAGCTGTAATGATGAAGAAATGTAGTTAATTTTGACTTACATAAAGAGTCAACACGAAGAGAACATTTTTAAGAAACATAAAGAAACTGACATGGATAATAAAGTTCAACACTCGCTATCAATTAAACACACTCGCGGTTCATTTGTCGCAGTTTCAACTCCGAACTGCAATCGAAAACTTTATCCAAGCCTTGCACTTTGCGCTCGAGTTAAAGTTGGCATCGCGAATACGGGCTTTCGTCTTCGAGGTCGCTCGGTAACAACATAAACTTTTAATTATTCAAGTCCACTTTCCGCAGCCACTTAGAATACAAAAGCAGTTTCTGTCACAGTTTAATTTATTAGTATATCACTGTAACCAACATTCTAGAAGTTTACCTAATCTACGAATATTGAAATAAATAGCAGAAAACTTTGTTACCGCAACCCGTGGCGAAATTGCCGATTTTGAAAACGCTTGAGAATAGGCGATCAATTAATAATATAACAACACAGAGACTATTCTGCGTTGTTTTTTTTTTTAAGTAAAAGTATTCCTCCCCGGTCTGATCGTCCGTGCCTTTTTTAACATTCTTAAGTTATTTTTATTATGTTTTACATTTCTGTATTCTAAATTCGTTCTTACGTCTAAAACAGGCAGCATGTCTTTAGAATTAAGTGCTTAAATCTAAAGACATGCTGCCTTATTCTGTATTTTTTTATTTTTTTTATTCTTTTATTCGATTCTTTTTTATTTAATTTATTTTTCGTGGACAGTTTCTGCTTTGTTTAAATACTGTAAGGTTGTCAAAGTTTACAACAAGGTTCAAATGAGCGTATTATGCGAAGAGCATCATAATATCAACAAACTTGTTAAAAACCTGCGCCCTGTGCACTTGCGTGGTTTGCCAGGACTACCTACATATGTTGTGCCTAAATACATAAATACTTACGGAATGCGGATATGAGGGTACATACTACCAGCTATTTGTAATAAACTACCAAATGAAATCTTATGTCAGATAACCCATTGTAAGTTCAGCTAAAAAAATGTTAGTTTTAAAAAAACTACATTTGGCCCATGTATAAATTTATCCAAATTCATCGTGACACGAATGGTGTGGTGTTTAAGAAATGTGTAAAATGTAAAAAAAAAATCTGCTCTGACTGATGTGCTCACCTATTATTAGGGCTGATGCATTGCTTTATCTTAATAATGTATATAATTTTAAAGTTAATATTTTTGCAACGACTCCGTTGGTGTGCCTTTTTAATCAATCCTAACCATAAACCATTAGACTTTTGGCGCTTAATAACACTGCAACTCTGCCACCCTGTTTCCACCTCCTCTTGGAAGTCAACCTAGGGAAATGCGCGGAATATCTAATGCAGCGGTGCTCAAACATGAACTTCTGGCGATCTACCTCAATATTGTTAGCCTACGATCGATCGACTCTGAGAGGCTTAAGACACAAACTTCGCCTCTATAAGACTTGCATAAGACCCGTAATGGCCTATGCTTGCGTCGCTTTCGCTCACGCGACGGGCAATCAATTAGAGAAGTTACAGAGCGTTCAAAATCGATTCTTGCGAACTGCCACCGGAGCCGGTTGGTATCAACGCTCCAGGAAGGATCCAGGCTACACTGTACACACAGTTAATAGCTTTAATATACTCGTAACACGCACCACGACGAGCGACCGCCGTAGAGAGCGGAGCGAAGCAGTCGACAATCACACCGCGTACACACGATACACCCGTGTTCCAGGGCGGTTCTCACCACCCAGAGTTACCGACACACAAGTCGACAGTCCGAATGGAGGCCCGCAGCCTCCCTCGGTCCGAATTTCGAGGTTTTTGTAGGAGGAGTTTATTTAAGTATTTATGTTTGGATCAAACCAATTTGTTGTTTGTTGGGCCACTGGCTCGTGAACACAGTATCCGATGAAGCTGTAAAAGCCAAAAAGGCTAACAGCAATTACATCACCGAAATTATATATCTGAGAGGCTGCAAGTATATGTGATGGATTGTCGTCTAGGTAGGGTGTATCGTGGCATAGATATTACTTTTATGTATATATGTATACATAATACATTATAATAAACCGCGACCGTCCTGCAGGACGACAGACGTTAGGGGAGGTCCCTGAGTACATATATATTAAAGCGTAGTTACACGCTTCTCTTCTCCGCTACACTTACCACCCCTCTTACATCTAGACAGTACCTCGTCTCCTCTACCGTCTGTCGCCCCGCGGGAGGTTCGCGCACGAACTTGAGCAGTTGTTAAGTGAACATGGTGTAGTTGACAAACAAAAACTGTGAATTCGTGAGGCGACTCGGCGACTCGGCGACTGTCTGTCGTAGAGTTTATAACACTTGATAATGCCACGGGGTAAAACACGTGTCGTGGTCTTGACTTCAGTGGTGTATAACGTGGTTTAATCTTGTGGTAGTATTTTCGTGCGCTTCCCCGTGGCGGTGTTAGTTTGCTTATGCACGCTGTTGTGGGAGGGCGGGCGGTGCTCTTCAAAAACTAGGTAATATACACTATTTTTTATTTGTTTTTCATGTGATATGGTGACGAAACGAGCAAGACATTCACCTGATGGTAAGTGCAACGTCTGCCCATAAAAAAAGAGTCACCCAGAAACTTATGTGTGCCCGTCACCTTAAGACATCGGTTCTTAAGTATCATATGCCCAGTGAATACGCTAGCTCTCAGTGCCCTTCAAACCGAAACACAGTAACTAGCAAAACATAGTAACTACTGCTTAACGGCAGAATGTCTGACCCTGGGGTGGTACCTACCTAGACAGATTCCTGCATAGGAATGCCACCAGTAATGTAACGTAATTTTGCACGCGGTTCTTAGCAAATCACCTTCCTTTCCTTCGAACTGTGAATGCTCAGGTCAGCGAGGTGCCTTGCCGTACGGTGCAATTATGTTACGCGGGTGTGCCTATGTCGTCTACTTTACAATACAACACATTTTTTTTTATTGCATAAAGTGATGAAACGAGCAAAACGTCCACCTGATGGTAAGTGCAACGTCTGCCCATAACAAATGCTGTGTCACCCAGAAAATTACTGTGTGACACCACACTGTGCCCATCACCCTGAGACATAGGTTCATAAGTCTCATATGCCCAGTGATTACGCTAGCTCACAGTGCTCTTCAAACCGAAACACAGTAATGTTTGCACACTACTGCTTCACGGTAGAATAACTGGCCCTGGGGTGGTACCTACCTAGACGGACTCCTGCATAGGAATCCTACCCACCAGTGTAGTGTGTTTACCACCACAAGCTTAGTGTTTTTATTTTGCTCGAGAAGGAGAGACATATTACAAAACTATTATAATCGAGTTAAACTTCTGACAAGGTATTTGATAAAATTATTGAGGCATCCGTATCGTTAGGTACCACCGCAGTGCCAGGTTCGCCGTGAAGCTGTTCTAATTACTGGGCATGGATACTTAAGGACTGTCCGATCCAGATCCGAACCGGTCCAGAACCGATGTCTCAGAGTGACGAGCGCAGTGTGGTGCCACACAGAAATGTTCTGGGCGACGGCATTAGTTATAAGTAGACGATGCACTTAACGATTCGTTCGTCTCGTCAATTATTTCCATATTATTTTTTAGATTAAAGTAAATACGGGGGATAATCGGATAGTCGGCTCGGTTGGCGCAGTGGCTAAGCCCTCTGGCTTCTGCGCCGCGGGTCGCGGGTTCGATTCCCGCACGGGACAAATATTTGTATGGCCTACATATAGTTGTTCCGGGTCAGGAATAATAATATTTCAGTACAGATTTTTTTTTATTGAATAAGGTGGCGAAGCGAGCAAAACGTTCACCGGATGGGAAATGCAACTTATGCCTATAACAAATAGTATGTCGCGCAGAAAATTTCTGTGTGACACCACAATCCGCCCGTCACCCTAAGACATCGGTTCTTAAGTCTTATATGCCGCACAGAGGCCATACACGTAGCCCAGTTTGCGCACACACGGGAAACGAAACGAGACGGGTGGCGAACCACGTCGCCGCCATTTTGGTACGCTATTCACAAAATGAGCTACAATCGTGCACAATTTCAGAACCAAAATTATAGCGCGTATTGCATGTGAATATTATTTAAATTCTAAGTAAAATATTCAAACCACCGCCGGTGATGCTAGAAATTTATGTAAATAAGCGTACTCAAATTTCACTAACGTTCCTCGGCCGCTATTTTCTTAGTAAAATCATTTTTTAGACAAAAAATGCATAGACGTAAAAGAAACAGACAATTTTGCTTTAAAAGAACGTTTTCCAAAACTAGGACGTCTCCTTTATCGTGGGTGCATTTTATAAACATGAATTCCATATAGACAAACCTGTGACGTACAAATATTTGGCCCGTGCGGAAATCGAGCCATCGAGCCGCCGACCCGTGGCGAAGAAGCCAAGCTCTCAGCCAATGCGCTAACGGAGTCGACAACTATATAAGTATGATATGTCAATAACAGGCAGAGTACAATAGCACCTACTTTCCTACCGCGGTGTCAGTTACAGTCAGACTCCAGAGCCAGTTGTTCTGCCATGAAGCAGTAGTGTGTTTCGGTTTGAAGGGCACTGAGAGCTAGCGTAATCACTGGGCATATAAGACTTAAGAACTGATGTCTCAGGGTGTCAGGCGCAGTGTGGTGTGACACAGAATTGTTCTGGGTGACACAGCATTTGTTATGGGCAGACGTTGCACTTACCATCAGGTGAACGTTTTGCTCGTTTCGTCACTTTATCCGATAAAAAAGGAATGATTTTTTGGAGTAATCTTTTTAAAGAAGAAGAAATAATATTTCAAATTTCCAGACAGCAGCAAATAAAAGCGATTGATGGAAATAACACACCGTAAATTATACAAGCGCTTCCAGTATACAGGAGACCATGAATAATTCACGCAAAACCGAGGTTAAAAATACCACACAATTTATGCCGGAAATGACTGGATATACGTCTTAATAAATTAAACGTATACCGTTAGATGATACAGACTCTGGATATCATTAAGACAATTTCTTTGCTCTGGAAATTGTTTTCAATTAGTCTAACACAGGCCATTATAATAAGGCAAGCAAGTTCGTGCGCGACCAGCTTAGCGACAGACGGTGGCGGGGACTAGGTACTCTACATGTGGTACGGGATAGGTAGTGCAGCGGAAGGGATACGCGTGTAACTACGCTTCACTATACTCAAATGTGTCATCATTATCATCATCATTTCCGCCTATTAGTCCACTGCTGAACAGGCCTCCCCACAGATTGGTATAAATCTTTGTAGCTCTCATTTTGGGGTGAATTTTACCGTAGTTGCCAGGCTGGCAACCGCAGTTTATTTATCCAGATGTTCCAGGAAGATGCTGCTGCCCATCCCCAGTTTTTAATTTTCCCTCTGTCGACTATTACGACACCCACAGGATGAGATGGGGTGGTAGATTCTCTTAAGCCGCTACCACACGCTAGTATGACCAGGCACTAGTATGACGTATTACCTTGCCTCCCCAACGTCTGTCGCCCGCAGGACGTTGGTGGAATTCAAGTCAATTGACTATTATTAGTCTATTTACTGGTGGTAGGATTCCTATGCAGGATTCCGTCTAGGTAGTTACCACCCCAGGGCCAGTTATTCTACCGTGAAGCAGTAGTGTGCGAACATTACTGTGTTTCGGTTTGAAGGGCACCGTGAGCTAGCGTAATCACAGGGCATATGAGACTTAAGAACTGATGTCTCAGGGTGATGGGCAGAGTGTAGTGTCATTTGTTATAGGCAGACGTTGCACTTACCATCAGGTGAACGTTTTGCTCGGTTCATCACCTTAAGCAATAAAAAAAAAAAGATTAGTGCTAAGTATTCAGTCAGTATTATTCCACATGAATAAAGGCTCTCCGTACAATACTTTAGTCGCCTCTTACGACACCTCGGTAGGAAAGAGGTAGGTGCTATTCTGCCCTATTGAACACCTATTACTATATATATTAAATAAATTATAAATTACTAGGCCTTGACGTACTTACTGCTGATATATTAGAATCCAATATCGCTGAAGTGTACCCCTTCAAAAACAAATGTAGTTGAAAAGTTGAAAGAAAATACACATCATTAACTTTCCAATAAGAGTTTTCCAATATGTACGGATGAAGTTATTGTAATTTAAAGTTGAAGTAAACAAGCGAAGCTAAAAGGAAGCCGCCGTTTCACTCAAAGCATCAGACGAGAGGGACATATAAGAAATCTGTTTTTTCTTTTAAATATGCCAACGTTATTTACAATTCCACGTGAAGGTAAATGGCGATGCAGTTTTGCAAGGTTAACGCGGTAACTTTAAAAGAGCCTATACACTTTTCTTTTAAAGACCTACTGTATTAAATAGTATCACAAATTTCACCGGGTTAAATTCTAAGTAAAACAGTTAACTCCTTCACTGTTCAGGCGTTTGTTTAGAACTCCTTGCCCGATGACACCAGGAAAGCGTATTATAAATACTCCTTCAATAAATTGGTTCGTAATTAATTATTAAAGAATCATTATATGTTAAATTGTTGACGACCGCGTGGCCTAGTGGTCAGAGTACCTGACTTCTACGCCGCGGGTCCTGGGTTCGATTCCCAGCCGGAGCCAACATTTTGTGCTAAAACACAGATTGTTGGTTTTCGGGTCTGGTTGTGTTGTGATTGTCCCCGTGTTTCCGACACTGCATCCTAGCCTACCTCCGATCTTATCGCATCAGCGTTACATCGGGCGCGGGTAGGTGGGACGAGTGAGTGCCTCTGTGTTTGCGCGTACACTTGTGGCACTATAATATCTCCTGCGCAGTTGATGGCTCACGACAGTATTCGGAAGTTGTCGCCGTGGTCGAAATCGGCTAGGAGAACATCACATGTTAAATTGTTAGTTGTTTGTCAACGAGTTAATTTTCCCGTTCCGTAGGTGGTCACGTAGGTGTCGTAAGAGGCGATCAATGGAATTTTATAAAAAAGATATAAAAACTTATAAAAAATAATCTTCTGCCAGTGGTGGGATTCTTATGAAGGAATTCGTCAAGGTAGGTACGACGCAGTAGTGTGCAAACATTACTTAGTTTCGGTGCGAATGGTACTGATATCTAAGTCCGCTTAGAGAATGCAAATTTTATCAAATAAAAAAAATCCTAAACCATTGGGGGCGAATTGACAAAGTAACAATACAAATTTGTTCGCGATACAAACAATTTTTTAATATGAGCACGTATATTCAGCGTAGATGTCAACTTTCGAGTGTTGAATTTTCGATTTCGCTAAAACGCTAAAACAAGGATCAAGACATATCGGAAATTTAAAAAGATAAACATAATTTCCGTACCTGCTTTTGCAAGAACACGCAGCGTCGTTAAAAAGAACGTCACATAGAAATTAAGTCACAGCAACTTTTAATTAAGCACAGCTTTTTAAGCTTCCGTTAATGTTCAGTTACCGTGCGTCGGCTTTGCGGAATTACTTTCACAAAAAGAACCCGGATTTTCTAATAATTTGTAAAACAACATATTATTCTGTAGAAATATTTTGTACGTCAATGTTTTACAGTAATAAACAAAGTAATGGTTTTGATCTTTAGAGTTTTAATGATGCTTGATCGGGTTAAGAATCAAGATCACCAAAGCTTCGCCGGTTCGGTCACGTCGAAAGACTGGATGGAGATCGATCGAGATGAAGATGTAAAGCGAGCGTACTTGGGGCGGTCGTGTGGCCGAGTGGTAGAAGTTGCGCGAGCTCCTGGCAGAAGACTGGCACTAGGTGCCTACCACCTATCCTATGCAGGAATCCGTGTAGGTAGGTACCACTCAAGGCCTGTGTTTCGGTATGATGGGCACTGAGAGCTAGCGTAATCAGTGGGCACATGAGACTTAAGAACTGATGTCTCAGGGTGACGGGCGCAGTGTGGTGGCACATAACAATACTCTGGGTGACACAGCATTTATAGGCAGATGTTGCACTTACCATAAGGTGAACGTTTTACTCGTCTCGTCACTTCAAAAAAAAGTAAAAGGCTAAATAGATACCGAAGCGGCAGCTCGTATACTAAGAGGCCAAGAATCATTTTGGATCACTGCACATCATTCATAACTAAAAATTCATTAAAGTTTCCACTAATTATTTATACATAATTATTTATAAGCCGTGTGGTGGCGGCTCGTTAAAAGAATACTACCACTCCATGTCATCCAATGGATCTCGTAAAAGGCGAGTCAGGAGTTAAACTGCACTGTGCACCCAACAGCGCATGGTAGCGGTAGGCTCACCACCTATCACACCAAGTGTATTATATTGTTTTGGTGAAACGTGGACTGAGGCAGTCATCTGTTTTGCAGTGAGTGCCCAGTCTCTGACTACCCCTTGTGGGATACAGTCGTGATCTTATGTATGTATGTATGTATAATTATTTATACATTCCACTAATTATATATACCGTAGTGTCGTAAAAGTTGACAGAGGGAAAATTTAAACCAGGAGATGGGCAGCAGCATCTTCCTGGAACATCTGAATAAATAAACTGCGGTTGCCAACCCGCCTGCCAAGCGTGGCAACTATGGTAAAATTCCCTCAAAATGAGAGCTACAAACATGCACTGCACGTAGACACAGTTAAAGAAAAGAAAAACAAATGAATGAAAGATCAAACGAAATGGCTTTATACCCATTCCGGTTTTTCTTTTTTTATAAAACATATTAACATTTATGGACATTTACATTTTATAACAAAGTTACTGCGATAGAAAAATAACTAATAAACAATGACTGGTTAGAAAATTCATTAACTAAATAGAAAAACAAAAAACGAAATTTTACGCTTTTTAAGCCTCATTGTGAGTACATTAGCTTTTTTAATCAATTATCTGTTAAAGGAATGGTTGTCTTCCTAACGTCTGTTATACAAAACCTACTGCAGTTATACTGATGAATTTGAGACATGGTACGGAAAGGAAACTTGGGACGAACTTGCCTTTACTTCTTTGTTATGTTTCAAAAGGTTCTTGAATTCCTTAGATTACCAGTCTACGTGAACAAAGTGGCGTAAACAACTTGTATTATAAAACAGTCCTATTATTCAAAATGGAGAACAAATACATATAATTTTTTTTTTGTTATATTAAAGGTAACTTAGATAGATAACTCGATTATTTGGACACGATAACACTGATAAAACTTGCATACAAAAGTTACATTACAAGAATGATAGCTAAATCACGAAAAAACAGAATTGCACAGTAAACAATAGCAATAAAGAATAAAATTGTGTAACTTTTTAGTATTACTAAGTTTACTGGTGGTAGGATTCCTATGCATGAATCCGTCTAGGTAGGTACCACCCCAGGGCCAGTTATTCTGCCATGAAGCAGTAGTGTGCAAACATTACTTTGAAGGGCACTGTGAGCTAGCGTGAAGTTTCAGCCTATAAATGTCCCACTACTGAGCACAGGCCTTCTCTCATTTCTGAGAGGGTTTTGGAGCTAGGAAGAAGCTAGCTATAGCTATCACTGGGTATATGTGACTTGATGGGCACAGTGTGGTGTCACACAGAAATTTTCTGCTGCCTACTACCACCCCATCTCATACCGTGGGTATCGTAAAAGTCGACAGAGGGAAAATTAAAACCAGAAGGTGGGCAGCAGCATCTTCCTGGAACATCAGATTAAATAAACTGCGGTTGCCTGCCATGCGTGGCAACTATGGCAAAATTCCCTCCAAATGAGAGCTACAAACATTTGTAGCAATCTATGGGGGAGGCCTATGTTCAGCAGTGGACTAGTGAAAGGCTGAAATGATGATGATGTTTAACTCTGCGTGGAAATAGGTAAAGAATACACAATATATATATGCAAAATAAAATCACAATGTACAACAAAATGTTTAATTATTACATTTATTTACTGAGAAGTGACATAAATCACCTCAAAATAGGACTTCGAGTGTAATTTATTCAGGGAATTGAGCTTTTTTTCATCTCTAACCTTGTCAGGTTTCTTTTTCATTCCAGCGATCGCGTACAAATTCGTTAATAAAAAAAAACTAGCGGCATCAAGTCTTCGGGATATTTGAAAAAAAGAAAGAAAGGCGGAAATAAACCTATTTATTTGACACAACATTAACAAGTATAACAAAAAATAGTGTAAAAAAAGACAATTTATAGTGTGGTGTCAAATAGGATCTCGCCTCAGTGATAATCTGTTGTACCCCACAGCACTGGTTTTCAGTCGGATCCATTATTGACCCCACGAACAACCGGACATAGACAAAGTGCAAAAAAAAAAAACTTAACTGTTATTAAAAATAAAAATAATGAAAAAAAATAAAATACAAAAAAAATATATAAAAATACAAAATGAAAAAGTAAACACACATTCAATCATCTCAAATTTGTAGGCAACAATAACATATTATTTTTTATATATGATAACGTGGCAACACAATAATCTATCTATCACGAATAATAGCTATACCTGGACTTTTGGCGGCAACTCGAAAAATGGCAGTAGTGTTTTTATTTAATTTTGTGATTTCTGTGTATATTTGGAGTTTTGATGTTTAATAATGATAGTTAATTATGCAGCAAGTGCTCCTGAAAGTGTACAGTAATTGGAAAATTCAATTCAAGACCAAAATTGTGCTTTTCTTTTTGTCTCCATCAGTCCACATTTCTTCAGTAAAGTCAACTATCAATTCACTGTCGATAAAAATTTTGTATCTTGCTGCTTGAAGATTGTATAATTGGATATGTTACTTGACACTGGAAAATAGTTTATGACTGTTTCCATTAATAAATAAAATAAATAATAGCTATACCTAGGTATTTCTCCAAACTGTGTAGTGTGAAATTAAGATTCAAATTAAGGCAAAAAAGAAATATACAAAATATACATTTGCGTACAAATTACGAAAAAAAAATAAAAAAAAAGAAAACACAAAAATTGTCTTAAATAAAACCGGCCAAGTGCGTGTCGGACCACGCACAGTGAAGGGTTCCGTAGTGAGGAACAGCCTGTACCTGAAAATATTTCATATCTCAAAACCTCCACGTTATATCGGTGTCGAACAAACACTGTCACTTGATGTTAAGTGCAACGTCTGCCCATAATGAATACTCTGTCACCCAGAACATTTCAGTGTGACCCCACACTGCGCTCGTCACCCAGAGATATCAGTTCTTAAGTCCCATATGTAAAGTCATTACACCAGTGCAGTTATCAGTGCCCTTCACACCGAAATACAGTAATGTTTGGTAGGATTCCTATGCAGGAATCCGTTTCGGTACGTACCACCCCAGGGCCAGTTATTCTGCCGTGAAGCAGTAGTGTGCAAACATTACTGTGTTTCGGTTTGAAGGGTACTGTGAGCTAGCGTAATTACAGGGCATAGGAGACTTTAGAACTGATGTCTCAGGGTTATGGGCACAGTGAGCTGTCACACAGAAATGTTCTGGGTGACACAGCATCTGTTGTGGGCAGACGTTGCACTTACCATCAGGTGAACGTTTTTCTCGTTTCATCACTTTATACAATAAAAAAATAAAAAAAAACTACTGCTTCACAGCAGAATACACGTACAAATGTTCTGGAAGACACAGTATATGTCATGGACAGACGTTGCACTTGCTATAAGTTGAACTATATGCTAGTCTCGACACTTTCTTCCATAAAAAAAGAGTTTAGAATTTAAAAAATCTTGTGATGTAAAACATATTTCTGATGTCGATGTAACGGAACGTCCCTAGTACTGTTAATACAAACCGCGCTACGCGGCCTTGCTGGCCACATGTGATCTCGTTAAATTAAAATGGAAAAGAACGTTTTTAACACGAAAAAAGGTCCATTAGAGAGAAACGACATGTAAATATGCGATGCGGACTGCGGCGGGCTCAAAATTCGCCGAAAACATGTTTTTGTCGCAAAACATTTGAGGATCTCGAAGTCGGCTAGTAACAAATTACAAAGTAACAGAACTGACCAAGAGGAATTTTATTTTACTTTCGCCATATTGAGTTTACGGCAGCTATAGGTGGTAGGATTCCTACGCAGGAATCTGTCTAGATAGGTACCACCCCAGGCCAGTTATTCTGTCGTGAAGCAGTAGTGTTCAAACATTACTGTGTTTCGGTCTGAAGGGCACTGACAGCTGGTGTAATCACTGGGCTTATGGTACTTAAGAACTGATGTCTCAGGATGACGGGCGCCGTGTGGTGCCACACAGAAATGTTCTGGGACACAGCATTTGTTATGGGCAGACGTTGCACTTACCATCAGGTGAAAAACTTTAATTTTATGCACCGACAGCTTTTATTGGTTTAAAATAACACCAAAATATGCAATACTGCTCGCGGGAACGCAATGGGGAGTAAGAATTTTTCGACTTGTACCGAAATGGCGGTGATGTGGTTGTCCACCCGTCTTATTTCCTGCGGGGACAAAAAGTACAGCCCGTATGTATTTTATTATGACAGATTGGGTTTACTGCAACTGCTATTTTATATTATGCAGCGTACACACGTGATATAAAAAGTTCAGAAGATGTCCTCCTAGCCGAAGCTATCAACTGAGCAGAAAAAAAAATTATATAGTGCCACGAGTTAAATTATGACCCTTTTTTGGCTTTGCCGTATACGACTTTTGCATAGTTTATTTTATTTTTTAAAACTAACAGGGAAAATTCTAATAGCTATTTTTTGTAAACATCGCACTAGAACTCGTGCATCGTTAGTGCATTATACAGACATACATTTCACAAGAACAACTCATCTTTTTATTGAACATTTTTTCGTCCAAAGATTAAACAATGTTTATATTGCAAGTCTCTGTATATTCCAGCCAGAACAAGAACGCAGAAGAGCTCTATGGGTTCTTAAAAAGTACGAAGATAGCTATAAATACTGAATAAGTCATTGCTTTCGGATATGAGTCTTTTGGGCGATATTTTCTAGTCGGTCTAACATGAAGATGATTTATCCACGCCCGTCGACATTCTTTTGATTTAATACCAACAGTATTAAAAAGGTTTTCTACGACAACAGTCAGGGAATGTATACAAAAAGCAACAGCGTGTAGTGATTAGATATCTATACTAATGTTATGTATATAAAGCTGAAGATTTTGTTTGGTTAAACGCGGTAGTCTCAGGAACTACTACTGGTTCGAATTGAAAAAACTATTTTAGTGTCGGATATCCCATTTATCGAGGAAGGCTATAGGCTATATAACATCACGCTACGACCCTCAGAGCGATTTCTTTTAAATTAAACGGAGTGAAACCGCGTGGTGGCGGCTCGTTAAAAGAATACAACCACTCCATCTCATCCAATGGATCTCGTAAAAGGCGAGTAAGGAATTAAACTGCACTGTGCACTCAACAGCGCCCCACGCATGGTGGCGCTGGGCTCACCACCTATCACACCAAGTGCATTATATTGTTTTGGTGAAACGTGGATTGTGGCAGTCATCTGTTTTTGCAGTGAGTGCCGAGTCTCTGACTACCCCTTATGGGATACAGTCGTGATCTTATGTATGTATGTATGTATGAAATCGCGAGTCACAGCTAGTAGAAAATCATTTTCATTATTTATATAACATACTATATCTATACAAATAAATAATACATGTACAATAATACGGTACATAAAAGAAACAATTTTTTTTTGTCTGTCTGTCTGTTTGTTCGGGCTAATCTCCGAAACGGCTGGACCGATTTTGACAGGACTTTCACTGACAGATAGCTGATATTATAGCAGGTAACTTGGGCTACTTTAATTTTAGAAAAATAATTAGGGTACCGCGCAAAAAAATTAAAACCCCAAAATCCGATTAAAATAGGGAAGTATATCGGTGTACCGGCGATCCGGGTCAGGGTCTTTTTTACGCGGATATAACCACGGGGCGCAGCTAGTTGCTTATATATGTAAAATAATAGATTTCAAAAAGTTCGTCGTTAGGAATGGACCTCCACTAATCTTTGAAAAGGTTTTAGAGCAGGAAAAAGTCTGCCTGCTACCAGCCTGCAGGTGCTCTGAAACTACGTGGCAGGTAGAGGTAAAATATATGTGTGTATACAATGTATGTATACAGTGTAGTGCAGTTCGACGACCGCGTGGCTCAGTGGTCAGAGTACCTGACTTCTAAGCCGCTTCTTCTAAGTCCTGGGTTCGAATCCCAGCCGGAGCCAACATTTGTGCTAAAACATAAATTATTGGTTTGCGGGTCTGGTTGTGTTGTGATTGTCCCCGTGGTAATGACACTGCATCCTAGCCTACCTCCGATCTTATCGCATCAGCGTTACATCGGGCGCGGGTAGGTTGGGACGAGTGAGTGCCTCTGTGTTTGCGCGTACACTTGTGGCACTATAATATCTCCTGCGCAGTTGATGGCTCTCGACAGTAGTCGGAAGTTGTCGCCGTGGTCGAAAGCGGCGAGAACATCACAGTGTAGTATACTTCATTTCTTACTCACAATTGGTCGGTCATTCAATTTTCTGGGTGACACATTTGTAATGGGCAGATGTTGCACTTGCCATCGGGTGAACGTGTTGCTCGTTTCGTCACTTCTTTTCTGTTTTAGCATAGAAACCAGTAAATAAATAAACGTATTTTTGGTGCCATTATAATCACAGAATAATCGGGTTGTTTTTTTTTTTGTTGTTATTTTAACAACAGTCCAAAGATGAGATGGGAATAGATAATATGAGAGTCATAAGAATGAGAAGCCGATAGGTGTCCGGCAGAGTAGAATAGCACCTACCTCTTTCCTACCAAGGTGTGTTATACTGACAGCCTTTGCAAGCAGAAATATGCAATGCTGTCACTATACTGCTCGTGGAAGCACAGTGGGGAGTAAGAATTTTTTGACTCGTCCTAAAATGGCGGCGACGTGGTTTGCCATCCGTCATGCTTCGTTTCCTACATATATATATGGCCTGTAGATAATTATTCTGGATCTGGATGAATTGAACTGAAGAGAAATGAAGCATATCACTAGTCCACTGCTGAACATAGGCCTCCCTCATTGATTGCCACAAAAGTTTGTAGTTCTCATTGTAGCATAGCAGGCGGATTGGCAACCGCAGTTTATTTATTCAGATGTTCCAGGAAGATTCTTCTGCCCATCGCTTGGTTTTGATTTTCCCTCTGTCGACTTTTACGACACCCGCGGGATGAGATGGGGCGGTAGACTCTCTTAAGCCGCTACCACACGGCACGCAACCAAACATTGTTTTAATTATTAATTAAAAGTAATTTTATTAACATTAAACTATCTATTAAGAACAACTTAAGTTTTGCAAAACTTAAGCTACAGCTATGTCTTGAAGAATGCTCCAGTTATTATTTCACTTTTTAATATAAATATTCCCGATAGCGCTTCTTAAAATTTCCTTCCTTATTAAACTAACGAAGACTACTAATCGACGAAACAAAATAACAGTTTTATATGAATTGTACATAAAGATGTAGGTGCTATTCTACTCTGCCGGTCACCGTCATCCTCATCATCATTTCAGCCTATCATAGTCCGACGCTGAACATAGGCCTCCTCTGCATATTGCCACAAAACACGGTCCTGAGCCACCTGCATCCATCGACTTCCGCAAGACCGTGGAGGTCGTCGCTTCATTTATTGAGAAAGCGCCCTATACTGCGTTTTCCGGTACGAGGTTGCCACTCGTGTACCTTTCTTCCCCATCGGTGATCGGTTCTACGACCTTATTGGCTGCCGCTTCAGCTTGCTAATCCTGAGGGCTATGCGTGCCTTTTTTTCCCTCAAAACTTTTTTTTATTTTTTTTTTTATTTCATAAAAGTGACGGAACGAGCAAAACGTTCACTTGATAGTAAGTGTAACGTCTGCCCATAACAAATGTTGTGTCACTCAAAAAATTACTGTGTGACACCACACTGTGCCCGTCACCCTGAGACATCAGTTGTTAAGTTTCATATGCCCAGTGATTACGCTAACTCTCAGTGCCCTTCAAACCGAAACACAGCAATGTTTGCACACTACTGCTTCATGGCAGAATAACTGGCCCTGGGGTGGTACCTACCTAGACGGATTCCTGCATAGGAATCCTACCACCAGTAGCTATAATGGCTATAATTATTTATGAATTTAACGTTATAATTTGAGCTGTACCTTTCAGTTTCAGCAAACGAGTTGAGTGTGCTATAACAGTCTTACCCCCAGCAGATGTTTCACATACTTTTTTTTAAATAGAATCGATAACATTCTAATGAAGGAAATTAAGTATATTTGCTAAGATTTTCCGCATGAAATATATGAAATGGTGTATGTTATCTAGTTTTAGAAGAGCACCGCCCGCCCTCCCTCAGTAACGTGCACAAGCAAACTAACACCGCCACCAGTCACCCTTCATCACCACAATACTACCACTAGGTAATATACACCACTGAAGACGAGACCACGACACGTGTTTCGCCTCAAAACCAGGCATTACAACACTTGATATATTCTCTCTGTCTGTCGTAGAGTCTTCATTTTCTTTCTTTATAATGGATTTCCGCAAAGTAACGCGTAATTCTATTAACTCGATAACATTAGTCAAGAACAATCTAAAAACCATAGAGTAATTGTAAAAAGGATTACGTGTTTTGACTTGTTCAAAATTAGCTTAGCTCTATGTTTAAGTGTTTGTATAACAAACAAACATTATCTTACAGCTTCCTCCACTTCGGTTTCGTCTTCTTTGTCTTGATATTTACACCCATATTGCGTATATTGAAAATGGTACGTCCTTAATTATGTATCTTCAACAACTCCGCTATATTTGTTTACTTGATCGAACGAAAATGTATAGACTTAGTAGAAACTTTACTGAAAGAGAAATGTAATCTTTGACATGCTGCCTCAATAGCGTATTGTGTGTGACGTCTGGCAGTGACGTTAAATAACTACAACCCCTTTCATTCCATTAGTGTCATAAAAGTAGATTAAGGATAAAGAAAAAGCAATATCTCATGATATCCGATCGATAGGGATATATCTAGGTACCACCGCAAGGTCAGTTGTTCTGTCGTGAAGCAGGAGTGTGCAAACATTACTGTTTCGATCTTGAACGGCACTGAGAGCTAGTGCAATCACTGGGCATATGAGATTTAAGAACTGATTCAGGGGGTCGAGCGCAGTGCGGTGCTACACAGAACTGTTCTGAGAGACAGCGTTCATGGGCAAACGTTGCACTTACCATCAGGTCAACGTTTTGCTGGTCTTGTCACATTCTCCTATAAAAACATGTTGCAGTATACGGGAAAAAACCTACTTATTTGGGGAGGCATTATGTGGTAATTTAACTATTCAGGTGATGATCATGACATTAACACTAGTTTAGTTAGTTAATAGAATCAGGTGTTACTTTGTGGAAATCCATTATAATGTAGGAAAGAAAGTTAATTTGCTAATATCCGAAAGCAAATTATAACATGGTGTATATTACCTAGTTTTGAAGAGCTACGCCCGCCCTCCCACAGTAGCGTGCACGAGCAACCTAACACCGCCACCGGGAACCGCCAGTGGGGTTATTGCGTATCCAAAGTGAAGATCACTTATAAAAGTGTTTAACGAATATATGTCTTATAACTGTCTGAATACTGCCTATGATTAACAAAAAAAAACGTCATATTTGATAACCAGCATGAAAACAACTATTTGAAGATATTTGTTAAACACTTTTATAAGTGATATTCACTTTGGATACGTAATAGCCCCGCAGATACCCTTCAACACAAAACAGTCGTACCACGACATGTGTTCCACCTCAAAACGAGGGATGTCACGACACGGCAAGTAACGCAAGTAACGTGTAGGTGAAACACGGTGGCGGTGGTAGTTTGCACGTGCACGCTATTGTGGGAGGGCGGGCAGTGCTCTTCAAAACTAGGTAATATACATCACATTATACTCGTATTTTGCATGCGGATCTTAACAAATTAACTTTCTTTCCTACACTAGTTTAGTTCACTTTCAACGTAATATGTCAAAATACAGTTACACAAAATTTCAAGATTAAATGAAAAAAAATTACGGGGAAGTAATGGTAATATAAGTAATGTAAGTAATATACTGGTGGTAGGATTCCTATGCAGTAATCCGTCTAGGTGGGTACCAACCCAGGGCCAGTTATTCTGCCGTGAAGCAGTGGTGTGGAAACATTATTGTGTTTCGGTTTGGAGGGCACTGAGAGCTAGCGCAATCACTGGGCATATGAGACTTAAGTACTGATATCTCAGGGTGACGGGCGCAATGTAGTGTCACACAGAAATGTTCTGGGTGACATAGCATTTGTTATGGGTAGTCGTTGCACTTTACATCAGGTGAACGTTTTGTTCGTTACGTCGCTCTATCCAATAAAAAAAAGTATTCTATAGCCTGTACGAGTTTTGAGGGCAATCAATAAACCATTTGAACTACTTAAAAGCGCTATTAAACGCAACCGTTCCTATGACTAGCCTTTTAATTCTTTTACTGCTAAAGAAACTTTATACAAGCTGTATCTGGAAATTTAAATGGAAAAGTAATAACGATAAGCTGGCGCACGGTTTTCGAACAAAGCAACTGAAGCTGACTGATTTCGCATAGCTGAAATTGTTTAAATATTATTGATATCCCGTGTGGTGGCGGCATAAGAGAGTCTACCACCCCATCTCAACCCGTGGGTGTCGTAAAAGTCGACAGAGGGAAAATTAAAACTAGGAGATGGGCAGCAGCGTCTTCCTGCAGCATCTGAATAAATAAACTGCGGTTGCCAACCCGCCCGCCAAGCGTGACAACTATGGCACCTTAATAAATAAACACAGTTTATTTATCCTGGTAGGCGAGCATTCTACCACTGAACCACCGATTCAGAATATGGGCAGCAGCATCTTCCTGTAACATCATAATAAATAAACTGCGGTTGCCAACCCGCCTGCCAAGCGTGGCAACTATCGCAAAATCCCCCCAAAATGAGAGCTACAAACTTTTGTTGCACTCTATGGGGGAGGCCTATGTTCAGCAGTGGACTAATGGTAGGCTGAAATGGTGGTGGTGGTGGTGGTAGCAGGAATAAATAATCTTATTATACTAATATTAACCCACAGCTGGGCTTAGGCTTCACGGCTTGCACGGATCCAATTTAATTTCAACACACCCTTATTTACTTTTACTTAATGTTTTAAGGTAAAATATTTATATTCTTTTTGATATATAATATAAACATATCTCCATCTAAAGGCCATCATTTCAGCGTTTCTTATAATTTCGTAATATTTTTTTCTCGTACTTAAATATGTGCCGTGTGGTAGGGCCTTAAGAAAATCTACCAGCCCATCTCATCCCGTGGGTGTCGTAAAAGGCGAGTAAGAAATTAAACTGCACTGTGCACCCAACAGCGCATGATGGCGATGGGCTCACCACCTATCACACCAAGTGCATTATATTGTTTTGGTGAAACGTGGATTGTGGCAGTCATCTGTTTTTGCAGTGAGTGCCCAGTCTTTGACTATCCCTAATGGGATACAGTCGTGATCTTATGTATGTATGTATGTATGGTGGCTTAAAAATATCTACCAGCCCATCTCGCCCCGTGGGTGTCGTAAAAATCGACAGATAGAAAATGAAAACCAGAATATGGGCAGCAGCATCTTCCTGGAACATCTGAATAAATAAACTGCGTAGCTAATCCGCCTACGAAGCGTAGCCACTACGTTAAAATCCCTGCAATAAAAATAAAAGTGAGAACTACAAACTTATGTGGCAATATTTGGGGGAGGCCTATGTTCAGCAGTGGACTAGTAATAGGCTGAAATAATGATGGCGATGAAGCAATTTATCGGTGATTCTCTTTTTTGCTCTAAGCACGATTTATTGACTCATTTTTAAATCAGTTCATGACTCCACTTGTCGATGCACGACCTACAAAAGGCAAACGACTACTACGATCATGCACAAGAAACAGATGGAACAAATAATAGCAGACGTTTTGTTCTTTTTTGTGGAGAAGATAAAAAACAGAGACTTTTTTTTATTTGATATAGTGATGAAACGAGTAAAACGTTCACCTGATGGTAAGTGCAACGTCTGCCCACAACAAATGCTGTGTCACCCAGAACATTTCTATGTGACACCACAATGCACCCGTCACCCAGATAGATCAGTTCTTAAGTCTCATATGCTCAGTGATTACGCTAGCTCACAGTGCTCTTCAAATCGAAACACACTAATGTTTGTACACTACTGCTTCACGGCAGAATAACCGGCCCTGGGGTGGTACCTACCTAGACGGATTCCTGATTTCCACTTTATAATGTGTCTCGTTTTCTATATATGACTTGAATTTACAAAACGATTTAACGAAACTAAATTTTTACGACTTTATCACGTTTATTTTAACTATTTATTACTTGAACTATTTATTTAAAACTATTAACTATTTATTTTTACTATTTTAAAAATTTTATAAATTTTAACTATTTATTTCTAACGCTTTAGAACACCCATGGTCACAAAAGAACTGAGGTGTCAGGATGTCCTTATGTCGTACTTAATCCGGGCTACCTAGCTTTTAGTTATTATTTTTGGTCCGATCTACGCAAAATTAATTTACAACCGCTCGCAATGGAACGCTTTCTTTTTGATTAACTATAGGATCGGAAGCCATTGGTAGTATTTCAATCCCCTCGCGGATTATTCTAGTAGGAATCGGTGTTCTTTTGCAAGGATTTCTGGTCTGTCAAATCTGATAAAATGTTTGGGATGATCCACAGAGCCATAAACTGCAGACTTCCTAGAGCATCGATGCTTCACAGCAGCTATATGTTCTTTTATGCCGGTTTTTATGTATAATTGGTTTGCCCGTATGTTAGAGAGAGAGAGAGACCACTTTCACAATCCAGCTATTCTTTTCCTGCACGAGCTGAGCTACCACGGCTATACTTCACAAAAACAAAAACTGAAACCGAAATTTGGCAAATATAATAAAAATCTATACAAAGCCGAAACCTTATTTTATCTTTTTTTGTTTAGTTTCGTACACATATTAATTTCATCTAGATTAATTTGAATTTGAGCGATAAATAATGGATCGCGCGTATCGCAAATGGAAGAAAAGTACAAAAGGTATCTATTAAAAAAGTAAACCTAATAAAATAAATTATTAAGTTAACTATATTAAGTTAACCTAATAAAATAAGGCAGACAGAGATTTAAAAAATAAAAATGCTTCGTAATTTACAAGACAAAGATTTGTCACTTCGTTTTAGCGAAAAACAAAAATATTTTTTCTGCGAAAGGCTTCTTTACCCTTTTGCATAAGGAAACTTATCAAAGATTTCAACGAAAAAATAAAAAAAACATTTTTCAATGACTTCATGGCGTAGAATTATTTAAATTTTATATTGTGTATTTTGGTACCGTAGTGAATGTTGGGGCTGCCAGGAGAGGCATGGAAATAAGATTAATGCTGTTGAAATGAAAAGTTTGAGAAGTAAAGCTGGAGTGGCTTTGATGGGCATAGTGAGAAACAGCGCGATAAGGGAACGTTGCGGTGTGGTAGAAGAGGTAGTGACAAACATAGGGAAAGGGATGCTTAGATGGCTTGGAGACGTAGAGAGGATGGATGAAAGATAAAAGATGATGATGAAAAAAAAAAAGATTGACGAAACAGATTTATGAGGCGAGTGTGTGAGTGTATGTATGTATTTAAAAAATAAACATTCATTCTCGTCGCAGCAACATGCAAATTTACAATTCAGACTGGTTAGTACCTAAACTTTACATCACGAGAAGCCAACGATTCGTGCAAAAACACGAAAAGTAAGTTTTTTTGCTCCGGTTGAGTTTTACATGTGTTTATGTCTATAAAATGCACTCACTATACAGGAGAAAATTTAGTATGAGGCTTCGTTCTTAAACAAAACCAAATGTTTTTGCAAATAAATACGTTTAGCATTTTTGAACGCATCCCTTTCGCAGCGATATTCAGCGCGGGCAAGACTAACTGCGCTTAGCCGTCAATGCATAGCTTCACAACCGTTTAATCATATATAACAAAATGTGATGTATCTATGTATATATATTATTTCTCATGGATGTGTTTTTTTTCGATATTAAATATCTCCTTAAATACTGTATCAAAATTAATATTTGATACGCCATTTTGAAGATTATTTTTCCCTCTAATGACGTAAAACAAGAAAATGTCTTAAACTTTACGTTTTCGTTAAAACAAATATTTAGTTAATTAATTTAATTGTGGAAAGCGCCATCTGATGACAATATGTTCAACTAACGTGAACGACAGCTGTCGTTTGGAGTTGCTTACATTCTTTAATAAAGGTAGATGGCGCTATCTGTTCATGGTCACGAAATATTCTCTCGGGTTAAGGTAGTTTATTTTTATAAAGAAAAGTGTTTTATTTGTATAAATATTGTCAAAAACCAGATAATACAAAAAAGTTAACTAAGATCATCAGAACGTCTAACACGTTAGTTCCCACGTGAATAAGGGTGCTGCAAAGCTCTCGAAGCGTCGAGATAATAGTAAAACTAAATTCGGTAAAATCCGAAAATTTAGTTTTATTCAATGGATAAATATAACAAATCATAAATAGTATTCACACTATCAAAAAGCAACTTCATTTGTCGATGCATGCCGTTAAAATTTGCCGACGGTTTTTTTTACTTGATAAGACACGTCCAAAACGTTCACCGGATGGTTAGTGCAACGTCTGCCCATAACAGATGCTGTGTTACTAAGAATATTTCTGTGTAGCACCACACTGCGCCCGCCACCTTGAGACATCAATTCTTAAGCCTCATATGCCCTGTGATTACGCTAGCTCTCAGTGCCCTTCTGACCGAAATACAGTAATGTTTGCACACTACTGCTTCACGGCAGAATAACTGGCCCTGGGGTTACCTTCCTAGACGGATAACTGCAGTGGAATTCTACCACAAGTAGGGCTTCGGATTTATGGTCAATAGCTATAAAAACAAATATCTGCCAACACGCTTTCATCGCTAGATGTAATCTGTAATGTGCCTCATATTTTTTTTATTTATTTTTTTATTTGAATCTGCTCATCTTTTAAGGTATTTAAAAACTAATATTACAATTTATTACTATGTATTTTAATTATTTATTGTAAAAACAAGTATAAATGTATACTTTGAGCTGTGGTATGTAACGGACAGGGCGCTTGTCTTAAATTTCATAGCACGTGGGTGACGTGAGTTCGATCCCCGGTACCGACACCTCTATAATTGTTATTAATAAGTGCTGATTCACTGCGTGCTAAGCTGTGAAGGAAAACATCGCGAGGAATACTACATGTCTGAGGAATATGTCACGATGTTTTGCTTCACCGCAGAACTGAAATTACACGTAGTAAATCAACAGTTTTAGAGGTGTCGGCACCGGGGTTCGAACTCAGGTCACTCGCGAACCATGAAATTAAAGCGAGCGCCCGGCCTCTGAGCTATCACATTGAGATAGACTTAACGAGACGATATGACGTAATTTCTCGTACGCTGTCCAGCGGAGTTTCCTTTGTCCGCTTATCGTACATATAGCTAAAATGACGACAGCGTGGCCTAGTGGTCAGAGTACCTGACTTCTAAGCCGCGGGTCCTGGGTTCGAATTCCAGCCGGAGCCAACATTTGTGCTAAAACATAAATTGTTGGTTTTCGGGTCTGGTTGTGTTGTGATTGTCCACGTGTTTCTTACATTGCATCGTAGCCTACCTCCGTTCTTATCGCATCAGCGTTCTTGAATGATAGATGTGGCTAATGGGATCACTTTCAAACCAAAAAGACACTTATGGACTGATTATAAAACTATTCATTTTATCTTAAACATTTTTGAATTTACTTTTTGATGAAACTAAATCATTGTGAAATTTATGTAAAATACGAAAGTTATGTCAGATAACTTCACATGTTATTTCTTCAAGAGATTTTCACGGAATTACTAAAATATGACAATTCAATCTGAACAAATAAGATTGACACTCCAAATTTAAAATAATTCAAACTACATAAACCAAACAGATCAGAGTTGACATCAAAAGAGTATGTATAATCTGAGATTACCAATCAACAAGCGTTACATCGGGCGCGGGTAGGTTGAGTGCCTCTGTGTTTGCGCGTACACTTGTGGCGCTATAATATCTCTTGCGCAGTTGATGGCTCGCGACAGTATTCGGAAGTTGTCATCGTGGTCGAAATCGGCTAGGAGAACATCATCATCATCATAATACCTAAATAATTTTATTTTATTTATTAATTTGCATTCACATAAAATATGGTATATTAAGTAGTGGGAAATTATTTATATGGTGTCACATATTTTGCCATTATTGGCATGTAAGTGTTTATCCATTTTAACTGAAATTTGAAATTTCACTCTATTGTCTAATAATAACATTATTTCAACTATAATGTCAATGCCACTTAACCTAACACATTGTGATATGTCAGAGGAAATCCAATATCGATCGTATAGGTGGTACCACCCCAGGACCAGTTATTCTGCCGTGTAGCAGTAGTGTGTTTCGGTTTGAAGGGCACTGTGAGCTAGCGTAATCACTGGGCATATGAGACTTAAGAACTTATGTCTCAGGTTGATGGTCACTGTGTGGTGTCACACAGAATTTTTCTGGGTGACACAGCATTTGTTATGGGCAGACACTTACCATCAGGTGAACTGCTCGTTTCATCACTTTATCCAATTAAAAAAAAACATATTACATTAACTTATAAATTATTTTATGTCATTAAAAAAAATTCTATTAATCATTGTCGGAGAGTGTTTCTAAAATATTTCACGTCTATAAATTTTTATTGACATGACAATTACGATTCTTTTTATATATGGCACCGTTTAAAAATACCAACATGCAATGTTGGTATTTTTAAACGTGTTGGGTCTCCCGGTCTTAGTCCAACTATTATAGAAAATGGGACAAGGAAGAACAATAACAAAAAATGATTTATTTTTACAGTAACAAGAGACGTAGTTAATAGAAGCAGGCGCTTCTTGCCGTGATAATGCCATGCTTTGAGGCGTAAGCACACGTCGTATTCTCGACTTCTGTGGTGTATTGCCTAGTGGAAATGTTGTTGTGGATGGTATCTGGTGATGGCTCGCTCTGGCGGTATTAGTTTGCTTGCACGCTATGGAGGGAGGGCGGGCGGTGCTCGCCAAAAACTAGGTAATACACGCCATTTTAAGTTTTGCACGGGGATCTAAGCAAATTAACTTTCAATCCTTTAGTAGCAAGAGGTGTAGAATTGATAAACAAAATACTCTGTATCCCAATACTGAACTGTAATTCACCGAGCGTAAAATTATAAGTTATAGAACGTCAGGCGAATATCCCGAAAGCTTTTAATACAAAATGTGCTATCTTTTCGAGTCCGGCCAACCGAGCTATCGTTAAATTAGAAGAGCAAAGATCGTTTGAACTCGTAAAAAGGTCTATTCGGTTAAAGCGGTATGTAAATATACGTGCGTACAGCGATACCTAAATTTGGCAAAAACATTTGTATTTTTTACGCTGAAAATTCTCAAATTTAATAAAACGATTGCAAATTTTCCTAACCTGACTGACAACAGTAATAACTTTTTAAAAAAAAGTTGTGTTTTTTTCATTATCATTGGCCGTTATTTTTTATATTTTAAGCAGTATTTTGGTTTTAGTTTGCATGTGCACGACACTTTTTTTTATTGAATATAGTGACGAAACGAGCAACACGTTCACCTGCTGTAAAGTGCAACGTCTACCCATAACAAATGATATGTCACCCAGAACATTTCTGTCACTACACTGCGCCGGTCACCCTGAGACATCAGTTCTTAAGTCTCATCTGCCGTGTGATTACGCTAGCTCACCGTGCCCTTCAAACAGAAACACAGTAATTTTTGCACACTACTTCTTCTCGGCAGAATAGCTAACCTGATCTACCTAGACGGATTCCTGCATAGGAATTCTACCACCAGTGCCCTAGCACTGCGGGCGGGTGTTTTTAATTTTTCCTGCCTTAGCAAATAAATTTTATTATTTTACTGAATCAAAAACTAAAATCCGTATTTATAACTTAATACATCAACCAGCTCATTATGATACTCTGCAGCATATGGTAGAGTGCTCCACTAAATATATATAGTGTTGTTAACGGGTGTTAGGGACGTGCGAGAGTGCTGGGAGTATTTCTCTGCCAGTCAGCTATCATATGCCCAGTAATTACGCTAACCCTCAATGCCCTTCAGACCGAAACACTGCAATGTTTGCACACTACTGCTTCATACAGAATAACTGGTCCTGCGGTGGTACCTACCTAGATGGACGCCTGCATAAGAATCTTAAAATGGAAAGCCCTATAACAATCTCAATCGCAGTATATATCTTGCAAGTAAGATACTGCACCAGACCAGATTTTTTGGAGGCCATGAGACTCTATTGTATTTCGCAACTGGTTAGTCGATTAAGACTCACATAACCAAGCGCATGTAAAGGGATAGTAGACACTTTTACCACACGACCAATACATACATACATACATAAGATCACGACTTTATCCCATTAGGGGTAGTCAGAGACTGGGCACTCATTGCAAAGACAGATGATTGCCACAATCCACGTTTCACCAAAACAATATAATGCACTCGGTGTGATAGGTGGTGAGCCCATCGCACCATGCGCTGTTGGGTGCACAGTGCAGTTTAATTTCTTACTCGCCTTTTACGAGATCCAACGGATGAGATGGAGTTGTAGTATTCTTTTAACGAGCCGCCACCACACGGCCAATAAATCATCTAAATCAATACATATAGCAGGAAAATCTATTTCATTGTTCTAAAACATGCTTTTTGCTAGTTTTGCAGTATGACGTCATTTGTACAGATACTAGTGTAACAAACCATGCTTATACTTTTTAATTTCATATTTAACCCGACCATTTTACATTAAGGTTTTTTTAGCTCTGAGTAAAGCGAACTTTGTACAAGCGTTATCCGGGAAAATTAAAAAGTAATTACGATAAGCTGGCGCACTCTGCGCGAACACTGTTAGTAGTGGTTGAAAGTTTAGATAAGTTAAATTGTTCAAACTGTCCCTTTTGTAAAATTACATCGGCAGTGTAATGTTGGTAGCATTGCGGTCGTTAATACTTAACGATCGACCTATTTAAAATTAACCCGTTTTAATTGACTCTGAAACGGACAGTAACAGACAGTCTTCCACGATCTTCGTCCAAGACAGATGTTGGGATATGATACCCATAATTACGGTGATATAATTGCTGTTAGCCTTTTTGGCTTTTACAGCTTCATTGGATACTTTTCATATAGATTTCATACTGTGCTCGCACGGGCACGGGCAGCACGGGCCAGGGGCCCGCGTGCCAGGTTTGGTTTGACCCAAACATAAATACATAAATAATACTCCTACAAAAACCTCGAAATTCGGACTATGTCGCATTCACTGCGTGCTTGCGCGACTTGGATATCTCCACAATAATTTTAAGTCGTCTAATGACCGTCCGACGGAGGCTGCGGGCCTCCATTCGGACTGTCGAATTGTGTCGGTAACTCTGGGCGGTGAGAACCGCCCTGGAACACGGGTGTATCGTGTGTACGCGGTGTGATTATTGACTGCTGCGCGCCGCTCTCTACGGCGGTCGCGCGTCGTGGTGCGTGTTATGTTGAAGCTTTTGACGGTGTGTACAGTGTAGCCTGGATCATGACTGACCGTATCGTGGTCAGGGAGTGCTGAGGCGTCCGTGTCGTCTAGCACGTTTCGCGGGCGACGTTTGCGTTCGGTCGCTTTTTTGTCAGATCGGTAATTTGCTGCTTAAACCACCAGCGGGTTTGGATGAACCGCGGATTTTTCGAAAAACCGCCGTGATAATTCTCTGAAGTGTTCAGAGATTAAGGGCATTTCACAGTCGCTGTGAAGGTCTACGTTGCGTTGATACCAGCCGGCTCCGGTGGCAATTCGCAAGAATCGATTTTATATGCTCTGTAACTTCTTTAAATGATTGCCCGTCGCGTGAGCGAAAGCGACGCATGCATAGGCCATTACGGGTCTTATGCAAGTCTTAAAGAGGCAAATGCAAGTTTTATAGAGGCGAAATGTTGGGGAAGGCAAGGTAACACGACACACTAGTGCTCGGCTACACTTATATTAAAGCGTACTTATGCCCTTCCCCGCTACACTACCCACCCCCTCTTACCTCCTCCCCGCCACCGTCTGTCGCCCCGCGGGATGGTCGCGCACGAACTAGTCCCTGTATAGTTCAGACCCATATAGATACACGCAGTCACGCCCTTTTCCAGGCATAGGCAGAGACCACACCCATAGCCCATTTTTCGCCCCCGCGGTAAACGATTGCGAACCACGTCCCTGCCATTTTGTTACGAATCAAATAATCGTTACTCCCCATTGCGCTCCCGCAAGGAGCATAGTGACAGCATTGCATATTATGGTACTATTCTGCACGAAAAAAGGCTTTTCGTACAATACCTTAGTCGCTTTTTACGACACCTCGGTAGGAAAAAGGTCAAGTCAGAGTCAAAATTTCTTTATTCAATTTAGGCTTGTTTAAATCTCTTATGAACGTCAAAATCTACACCGGTTGAAATGACCTTCTCAGAGAAGAACCGGTAAGAAACTCTGGGGTCTTTCTTTTTTCAATGCCATATTACATAATGTAATTTAGAGATTACAGATTACAAAAAAAATACATCATAAATTTAGTAGCCAGGGGGTTTGCAAGTGCAAGGTACGAGTATGAGTTATTTCCACACATCTTTGTCTTCTATATAATGATCTATTTTATAATACACTTTATCTAATAATGTCTTCTTAATAAGTTTTTTAAAATCCATGTTCGATTTTTGTGTTACACTTTTAGGAATTTTAGTATAAAACTTTATACATCGACTAAGAAAACACTTTCTAGTTTTAGCCAATCTAAACAAAGGAACCTCTTGCGTGTCACCTAGACCCATTCTACAGGATACAGTAATTTTTTGGTAAATAAATTAATGTTTTTTCGTACGTACATGATATTTTCAAAAATAAACAACGGCGGAAGTGCCAATTTATTAGTCTCCCTGAATAGTTCTCGTAGCGACTCGCGAAGTCCCAAGTTAAAGATTGCCCGAAATGCTTGTTTTTGCAAAATAAATATTGTTTCCAATCCAGCTGCGGATCCCCACAGTAATAAGCCATAGGACATAATACTGTGGAAGTATGCAAAATATACCAATTTGGCAGTATCTTCATTAGTCAGCTGTCTAATTTTTCTTATTGCAAAAATGGCAGAACTTAATTTCGTAACTATTTTTACAATGTGTGCTCCCCACTGAAAGTTGGAATCAATAGTGATCCCAACGAATACAGTTGAATTTTCAAACTTAAGATTAGAATTCTGTAATTTAATATTAATATTATGCGCTGACTTAGATATTTTAAAGTGTAGACATTTTGTTTTGCCTGCATTTACAACTAAATTGTTTGCCGCAAACCATTTGGAAACAATATCTATAGTTTCATTGGGCTGTTCCAGCGTTAAGTCGTTTCTGTTAACTTTAAACAACAATGATGTATCATCGGCAAAACTATATCAGACATTTTTTGTACCAAATATGGTAGATCATTAATGTAAACCAAGAACAGAAATGGACCAAGGATCGATCCCTGAAGAACACCCATTTTTATTGCACAACCTGATGACATAACACCGTTAATGGCAACTTTGCGAGTTCTATTTTTAAGGTAGGAAGATAAGAGCTCCACAGAGGCTACACGAAAGCCGTAATATTTAAGTTTACATATTAAGTTTTTTTGTTCCACTCAGTAAAATGCCTTTGTGAGATCACGGAATACACCGACTGTGTCATGAAAATCTTCCCAGGCTTGTAGAACATGTGAGGCAATTTTAACACCGGCATTAGTTGTTGACCTACCTTGTAAAGCCGAATTGCATGTTATTTAAAATTTTGTATTTACTAAAATGAACGACCATTTGCTCTAGCATAATTTTTGGTAAGTGCTATACTACTCTGCCGGACATCTCACGGCACATAGTACTCACATAAAATTGCCTATTGTATGTATTTTGTAATTTTATAAGAGTGAGACAGAGATTTAATTAATAAAGTCTTTGTTTTTTTTATTTGATAAAAGTGACGGAACGAGCAAAACGTTCACCTGATGGTAAGTGCAACGTCTGCCCAGTGGGACACAACAATGCGCCCGTCACTCTGATACATCAGTTATTAAGTCTCATATGCCCAGTGATAACGCTAGCTCTCAGTGCCCTTCAAACCGAAACACTGTAGGTAATGTTGGCACAGTACTGCTTCACGGCAGAATCACTGGCCCTGGAGTGGAACCTACCTAGACGGATTCCTGCATAGAAATCCCACCACCAGTGCATAGGAATCCCACCACCAGTAATCTATCTATCCTGAAATCAGGCGTTACTCCAAATATAAAACTGTAATAAAATAAGGCTGAAACTCGAGTCTGGTTGTGTTGTGATTGTCGCTGTCTCTGACACTTCTCCTTTAGCCTACCTCCGAACTTATGGCATGAGCGTTACAGCTGGCACGTGTAGGTTGGGAAGAGTGAGGGCCACTATGTTTGCGCGTACACTTGTGGCACTATAACATCTCCTGCTCAGTTGATAACTGCCGACAGTATTCGGTAGTTGACGCCGTGGTCGAAAATCGGCCAGAAGATCATAATCTCTCTTAATTTTTATTGGTGGCAGCTTAAGAGAATATTCCACCCCATCTCGTCGTAGAAGTCGAGAAAGCGATCGATGTGGAATAGAATAGAATAAATTTAATCAACATATAGTATTTACATAATACTTATTGAAAGTCGTTTTTTTCCTTTTTATTTAACAATTCTCTGTCCTGGAACCAGGAAGACCCCATTTCACCGATCGCTTTGGAAACCAAGTTTTACTTAACTGAGTTTAAATGTATCATTTTCATCGCGGTTTTCGTCTGACCAATTTCAGCGTTTAGAAAAACGAAGTTTACATGAAATATCGTCACAATCTAAAACTAAAACTCGATGCATTTCGTATTTTGCGACATCAAACAGCCTGTTTTCATGCATAGGTTACATTAAAAATATTTTTTGTGTTTACGTAGTTGTGCAATTGACATATAATATTTCGGTGATGTAGTTGCTGTTAGCCTTTTTGGCTTTTACAGCTTCATCGGATACTGTGCTTACGGGCCAGGGGCTCGCGTGCCAAGTTTGGTTTGACCCAAACATAAATACTTAAATAAACTCCTACAAACAAATCGAAATTCGGACTGTGTCGCGTTCGCTGCGTGCTTGCGCGACTTCCAATACGAATATCTCAAACGATTTTAAGTCGTCTAATGACCGTCCGAGGGAGGCTGCGGGCCTCCATTCGGACTGTCGACTTGTGTGTCGGTAACTCTGGGCGGTGAGAACCGCCCTGGTGCAATTGACAATGACTGCTCTCTAAACCCGTTTAAAGAGTTGAACTTCGAAAATTGGGCGTTCTGAATATGAATCGCGTTTAGATTTAACTGCGTTCATTTGATGTCGATGAAATGAAAACTGTAGCATTGAACTAAGTCAAACGCTTAAACTTCGTTTAGCTTGAACTGATCGGGTTTATTATCAACGGTGAAATCTGCCCTAAGAAACCCAGTGCGCTTTTTTTTCTTTATAAAAATGTATTCATTTATAATATCTGATTGATTTGAAATCAGTTAAAAGTGTAATCCTAAATTTTTGTAACATGACTTTGTATTCGCTACACAAAGTAAACATCGCATTTTTCGTTCATCAAAAATGGATTGTTTGATGAAATAAATCTCTGTTTCCGACACCGAGATTTATTTCATCCAACAAAATATCGCTGCTCTGGTACATTGCGAAAGCGAAGCTGAAAGCTGCAATTTGCGTAAATAATTCATATTTCTGTATCGCTCTTGGTTTATATATACTATATATATATAGCTGTGCCCCGCGTTTTCACCCGCGTAAAAAAGCAGATGCCGATGGATGACATAAATATATACTTCCCTACATGAATCGGATTTCGTTGTTTTAATTTTTTTGCTAAGAACTCTAATATTTTTTCAAAAATTTAAGTAGCCTTAATTACCCGCTATAATATCAGTGATTACGCTAGCTCTCAGTGCCCTTCAAACCGAAACACAGCAATGTTTGCACACTACTACTTCGCGCAAGAATAACTGGCCCTGGGGTGGTACCTACCTAGACGGATACCTGCATAGGAATCCTACCACCATAAATCCTTTGCCTTCATGTCCGCAAATATGTTTTCTTTTTATTTGTCTTATTATCTGTTTTTGAAAGCCGTGTGGTGGCGGCTCGTTAAAAGAATACTACCACTCCATCTCATCCAATGGATCTCGTAGAAGGCGAGTAAGGAATTAAATTGCACTGTGCACCCAACAGCGCATGGTGGCGATGGGCTCACCACTTATCACACCAAGTGCATTATATTGTTTTAGTGAAACGTGAATTGTGGCAGTCATCTGTTTTTGCAGTGAGTGCCCAGTCTCTGACTACCCCTTATGGGATACATTCGTGATCTTATGTATGTATATGTTTTTGAAAGGCATTAAAATTTGTTATTATTCTTACTAAATAAATTCATAAATGAATTATTATATTATATTCTTGAAATAAGTTAATTATTAAACAGTTATAGTTTAATAATTGACTTATTTCAAGAATGCAGGTAACAGAGTCAAGTGCACTTAATTGAAAAAGAAATTCTACCTTGGCAGTATCCGGTAAATTTTAAACTCGTTTCTAATTAAAACGATAACTCTATTGAAACTTGTGAGAACAAGGTACTTAATTTAACTTTAAACACTTCCGTGCATCATTAATGGAACATTAATATTAAATTGTATTTTTTTTATTTCATAAAAGTGACGGAACGAGCAAAACGTTCACCTGATGGTAAGTGCAACGTCTGCCCATAACAAATGCTGTGTCACCCAGAAAATTACTGTGCCCGTCACCGTAAGACATCAGTTCTTAAGTCTCATATGCCCAGTGATTACGCTAGCTCACAGTGCCCTTCAAACCGAAACTTACTGTGTTTGCACACTACTGCTTCACGGCAGAATAACAGGCCCTGGGGTGGTACCTACCTAGATTGATTCCTGCATTGGAATCATACCACCAGTGCTGCTGGTAATGCTGGTATATCAGTAATTCTTTATGGACAATAGTGTTAAAAAAAATCTCGTGGTCGACAGATAACTGTTCTGGATCCGGATGTTAGTGCATGTGAATTTCATATCTATAAAATGTACACAGGATACTGGAAAGAATTAAGTGGGCGACATCGTTCTTTCTTAAAAAAATAATAACCTATTTAATCGGTTTTTTAGTGGTAGTAGGACCGCCTAGGTAGTTGCCACCGCAGGGCCAGTTATTCTGCCGTGTAGTAGTAGTGTGCAAACATTACTGTGTTTCGATTTGAAGGGCACTGAGAGCTAGCGTAGTCACTTTTCATATAAGACTAAAGAACTGATGTCTCAGGGTGATAGACGCAGTGTGGTGTCACACAGATATGATCTGACACTTGTTATAGGCAGACGGTGCACTTACCATCAAGTGAACGTAGAGCTCGTTTCGTCACTTTATCCATAAAAAAATTCGAACCCGGGACCCGCGGCGTCACGATACTAGAAAGAACTGAGTAGGCGACATCGTCCTTTTTTAAAAAAAGAATAATAGGTTATTTAATCGGGTTTTTACTGGTAGTGAGACCGCCTAGGTAGTTACCTCCGCAGGGCCAGTTATTTTACGGTGTAATAGTAGTGTGCAAGCATTACTGTGTTTCGATCTGAAGGACATTGACAGCTAGTGTAATTACATTTCAGACTTAAGAACTAATGTCTCAGGGTGACGAGCGCATTGTGGTGTCACACTGTTCTGGGTGACACAGCATCTGTTATGGGCAGACGTTGCACTTACTATCAGGGCAATGTTTTGCCCGTCTCGTCACATTCTACTATAAAAAAAAGCATTAACTATAAGAGGGGCAATGTTCACGTTTGCTTTATTTAGGTAATAAATAATATACATTACCTAAATAGAGACGAACGTTATACATACAAAATAATATGTATTTCGAACCTATGTGTTAAATGTGAATACACGAATCTAGCATTGTATAGCTAAAACCTTAACCCTTGTAGATTAAGGGTCCGCGGCTTGATTAGATATGAACCTCAGGAGAATTCTGTGGGTTGATTACCTTTACCATTGTTGTTATGCAAATCACTCTTTATCCGCTGCCCAACTAGCGCCTTACTATACATACATACATAAGATCACGACTGTATCCCATAAGGGGTAGTCAGAGACTGGGCACTCACTGCAAAAACAGATGACTGCCACAATCGACGTTTCACCAAAACTATATATACAAAATTAAAAAAACGCTAAAACCGTTCCTACTGTACCTACGTACTCACTCACAAAAAAAACATTTCGAGATTTTCTTGAAACGTTCAAGCAGCTTTGCTGGAAATTTCGTAACATGTGCCTTAAGCGAACATAAACGATTGAAATGACAAAGGAAAACCAATTTCTTTTGGTACATTTATGTTAAAGGGATAAGTTTTCTTTGTAAAATATTTCCCCCGACGTCCACCTTCAAAGGTATATAATAAAACGATTGTATCATTTCAGTCATACTTACTTTAGTTTCGAATTCCATTCGAATTGTAACAAAAACTCCGTATTGTTCCATAATCTGTTTGATAGTGATATATTTACCTAACGTTGCGTTATTTAGGTAAAATTTGGAGTCTCTCGCCAAACGATTCAAATGATAAAACAATATCGTTTTTTTAAGCAATGTGACGAACGTGGCACGTGATAAAAAAAGTAAAAGAATTTGTAATATATCAATATAGAAAAAAAACAAGACTTTTTTTGTAATTCGAAAAAGTGATGAAACGAGCAAAACTTCACCTGATAGTAAGTGCAACGTCCGCCCACAATAAATGCTGTGTCACCCAAAACAATCCTTGCCCATCACCCTGAGACATCAGTTCTTAAGTCTCATATACCCAGTGACTACACTAGCTCACAGTGCCCTTCAAACATAAACACAGTAATGTTTGCACACTACTGCTTCACGACAGAACAACTGGCCCTGAGGTGATACCTACCTCGACGGATTCCTGCATAGGAATCCTACCACCACATAGCACGGTGTTCCTGATTAAAATAATTTGTTGTTGTTATAAAATATATAAAATTCAGAGCAAGAAATCAAACGTGTATCGAATGTATTAAAGTAACATATTGTTTTTCGGTCTAAAACAGTTTTACGTCATCTGCTAATTTCAATATCAAACCTGAATCTAAATGAGATATTGTAAACAACAAATCCATTAAAATTATTCATACATGTTCAGCTATTGTAGCCGTTTATGTTTTAGATATTAATTAACCTGTCAAATGCAGGCAATATTCTAAAGGATTACAATTTGTATGGCCGGACCGAATCTGTATCGATTCCAAAATAATAATTGTCAACGGCTCGAATCAAGTCTGAGGAGCAAAATGGCCTCAGCATACAAAGAACTGGTGGCAGGATTCCTATGCATGAATCCGTCTAGGTACGTACCACCCCAGGGCCCGTTATTCTGCCGTGAAGCAGTAGTGTGCAAGCATTACTGTGTTTCGGTTTGAAGGGCACTGTGAGCTAGCGTAATCACTGGGCATTTGAGACTTAAGAACTGATGTCTCTGGGTGACGGGCGCAGTGTGGTGTCACACAGAAATATTCTGGGTGACACAGCATTTGTTGTGGGCGGACGTTGCACTTACCATGAGGTGAACGTTTTGCTCGTTTCGTCACTTTATACAATAAAAAAAAGAAGAGCTGATAAGAAGGCTGAATATACTACAAAATCGTTGTATGGTTACTGAAAGAAATTAGAGTCACTAGTGGTAGGATTCCTATGCAGGAATACTTCTGAGTAGGTACCACCACAGGACCAGTTATCTGCCGTGTAGCAGTAGTCTGTAAACAATGCTGTGTTTCGATCTTAAGGACACTGATAGCTAGTGTAATAACTCGGCAAATAAGAGACTTAAGAACTGGTGTCTCAGGTTGAAGGACGCAGTGCCACGCAGAAGTGTTCTGGGTGAGACAGCATATCTAATGGGCAGCTATCACACTTACCATTAGGTGAACGTTACGCTCGTCTCGTTACTTTCTCGTAAAAAAAAGGTTTCGAGTGTTTTGCGTGTGAACTTTGTCTGTTAAATGCGCCCTCGATACAGTAGAGATCCTTATGTGAAGCATTTTTTTTATGAAAACAGAAAACAAGCATTATCCAAAAGAAGATTTTTATTTAGTATAGATCACTTTCATTATAATTTGATAATGCCATTTTCGTGTCGTGGCAGCTTAAGACAATCTACGACTCCATCTCATCCCGTGTCGTAAAACTCGACAGTGGGAAAATACAAACCAGGAGAAGGGCAGCAGCATCTTCCTGGAATATCTGAAGAAATAAGCTACGGTTGCCAACCCGCCTGCCAAGCGTGGCAACTATGGCAAAATACCCCAAAATGACAGCTCCAAACATTTGTGGCAATCTATAGGGGACCTTTGTTCAGCAGTGGACTAGAATAGGCTGAATTGATGATGATGAATGCCATTTATTTTTAAATGAAAAAATGTTTTAGTAAATGAAAAAGTAAAAAATATGTAAACTAATTTTAGTGTAGATTTGTGCTTTTACAATGCTTTATTATTATATGCTAATAGTTGTTATAAAAGTTCCCTTACGGAAGTCTCACATGTCATTCCTAGTTTTTAACCGACGTCAAAAAGGAGAACCTCCTGTTCTCAATTCCACTGATTTATTTTTTATTTTTGTGTGCATCTTACACGATATGTTCGCCAATTGTGAACCGATTTCAATGATACTTTGTTTAGTTGAATTGGTCATACCCGAGGTTGGTCGCATACAAATTGGTCAAGTTCTGATAATTGGATCCATGACAAAATGATGAAATCTGAAATTCGCATAAGCATGTTTGGAGCTGCTGCGTTGAAGTCGGGTTTTGATTAAATAATATTTAATAATTGTTAATCTAATCACGACATTATTTAACACCTTCGTTTCAGACACTGACTTGGTCATATACATAAAAAATATCAACTTTATATGTGTATTTTTTTATTATTGTTATATTTCATCACCAGCTGTGCCCTACGATTTCACCCACGTAAGAAAACCGAACCCGAGCGATGCCATGTACTTTCCTAATTGAATCGGATTTTGGTGTTTTCATTTTGAATCCTAATCATTTTTCTCGTATAGGCTGGTTTCGATGACATTAAAACGGTTACATTTAAAAAAAAAACATATTAGTAAATAATATTGTTTCCGGTTATTTTTCATTATTTTTTCTTTCAGTGAAAACGAGTGAATCTATTGAATAAATTCGATACATTTTAAAATGTTATTACGAAGAAGGAAAAAATGCAACGTAATCCGCGAAAAAAAATTATGACGTTTATGGACCTAATTCAGTGTCAGTAAGAGTAGGACATAATTGGTTTAAGCGTTTTCAATCCGGGTATTTTCATGTCGAATATGCACCTCGCTCTGGTCGCCCTGTTACGAATAAAATGGACTCCATTTTTTAAAATAAGTGTAGCAAGATCGTCATACCTGTATTTACGCAATAGCTGAATAACTGGAAATTGTCTACAAAACAGTTTTGACCCATTTGAAAAAAGCTCGACATTTTGGAGCCACACGAGCTCACTGAAAGAAACTTAATGAACCGTGTACTCATTTGCGATTCCTTATTGAGACTTACTGAAACCGAGTCGTTTTTGAAGAGATTGATAACTGGTAATGAAAAATGGATCACGTACGACAAAAACGAGCCAAAAAGGTCGTGGTAAAGGTCGGTCAGGCTCCACAGACTGCGCCGAAACCCGGGTTAACTCGCAAAAAGGCGATGCTGTGTTTTTGGTGCGACTGGAGGGGCGTTGTTCATTACAAGCTTTTATCGTCAGACAGAACCATCGCCAACCATCTCTTGGCAGTAGTCATTAGTTTGGCTGGAAGGTGTTAATGCATCCGTCATATAGCTCTGACCTAGCACCTTCAGATTTCCGCCTGTTTCGGTCTCTTCAGAATTCTTTAACTAAAGAATTTTGTTAACATCGAGAGATTACTGCCAAAACTACTTGTCGCGTTTTTTTGCACAGAAGTCCCAAATTTTCTAAAGCAACGGGATCATGTCACTACTTTCAAGATGGCAAAAAACCATCGAACAAAATGGCACATATATACTGTAATTAAATGTAAATAAACTTTGAAAAGAAATGTCTTGAGTTTTCATACAAAATGCGAAGAAATTTTTCCCCAACCATCCATACTTTTATAAGCGTTGAGTAAAAAGCTGTTATTTTGTTATTATAAAAAGACACTAAAATTTTACTAATTTGTATGGATTGACAGTATTGTGACTTCGTGTAACTGAACATTTCATGTATGCAATTAAAAATAGACAAATGGGCTCTAATATTTGTCATCTAATATATGTCATATCTCTCCTTATTTAAATAATTATTCGATGCTAAATATGGAATCGCGCAGACAATTACATTTGTCTTCATTTTGTTCGGTGTCTTGAAGTACAAGATAACAGAATATCTTTATTCTAAAATTGAATTTTCTTCCTTTCGAGCAAAATGTAGTACAAGGAGCGCTTGTCTATTTTATTATAAGCACAAAGCTGTGGCATTTACGGGCAGCTTCCACGAAGTGTTGGTATGGCATACCTCCACCGTTACGACAAAGTAATTCCATACAACATTAATGGTATCGGTTTGAAGGGCACTGAGAGCTAGCCTAGTCACTGGGCATATGAGACTTAAGAACTTATGTCTCAGGGTGACGGGCGCAGTGTGGTGCTGCGCAGAAATCAGACATGTTCTGAGTAACACAGCATCTATTATGGGCAAACATTGCACTTACCATCAGGTGAACGTTTTGCTCGTCTCGTCACTTTATGACATAAAAAAAAAAAAATTTAAAAACACTTACAATGTCTTTTGACAAAAAATACAAGTTCTATAGTGAACATTTATACAACGTGCCCAAAAAGCGATAAATGCGTCCTAACAAAAGCGGCGCTGGAATATCCACTCAGCCACCTGTGCGTTGGTTGGTTGGTGGAGCGGAGTGCGGGGAGCTTCTAACAAATTTTACAAAATTTAGACGTGGGCTTTGGAACTGCAATGTTTATTTATTTATTAATGAATTCATAATTTTTTTTTGCTTAAAATCGCCAAATTACTATAAATTTATTAATCTATAATCCTAATGTATGATCTCTTTTCAAATGTTATTAAATATGCACCTACAACTTAAAAACACAAAAAAAAAACAAACCACAACCCGGGCGGTAGCTGAAAATCACTGCTTTGCTTCCTTGTGGACAATTCGTGCCATGAGCTACGGCCTATTTGTACCATTGCACTCAGGGCGGTTCTCCCCAGGGCGGTTCTCATCGCCCGGAGTTTCCGACACACAAGTCAACTGTCGGAATGGAGGCCCGCAGCCACCCTCGGACGGTCATTAGGCGACTTAAAAATTATTTGAGATATTCGAAGTCGCGCAAGCACGCAGCGAACGCGACACAGTCCGAATTTCGAGGTGTTTGTAAGAGTGTATTTATGTTTGGGGCAAACCAAACCTGGCACGCGGGCCCCTGGCCCGTGAACACAGTATCCAATAAAGCTGTAAAAGCCAAAAATTATATACCATTGCGGTGCACACACTGTGCACAAATTGTACCGGAAAAAGCATTACGTTTCTTATTGTATTTTTTAAATATTTGTGTGTTCTGTAAAAATATAAATAAACAACTATCTATCTTTTAGGTGTGTTGTACTTTAATGGTTTGTAGTCTCTAATAAATAAATAAAAGTAACAGTACATAACGAGACGAGCAAGTCGCACCTAACATACCACGTACACCTTCCAATAACAGTGCAGAAAAGTGGAGAAGTTCTGTGAAGGATCTTACTGCGCCCATCACCAATAAACAGATTCCACAGTATCATTACCCTGTACTTACACTAGCCTCGATAATATTGATAACCGTTTAAACACCACTTCCATAATTACCACAGTATACCAACTAAAATAACCTCATATTGCTGCACTGATTTTGAATGTACTGATTTTACTGGTGGTAGGATTCCTATGCAGGAATCCGTCTAGGTAGGTACCACCCCACGGCCAGTTATTCTGCCGTGAAGCAGTAGTGTGCAAGCATAACTGTGTTTCGGTTTGAAGGGCACTGTGAGCTAGCGTAATCACTGGGCATTTGAGACTTAAGAACTGATGTCACAGGGTGACGGGCGCGGTGTGGTGTCACACAGAAATGTTCTGGGTGACACAGCATTTGTTATGGGCGGACGTTGCACTTACCATCAGGTGAACGTTTTGCTCGTTCCGTCACTTTTACCAAAAAAAAAAAGTAACTCCTGTACCTATATAGTAATGAAGACTGTTATACAAGTTGTAGCCCCATCGTGCAAACGAGCAAAACGTTCAGCTAATGGCAAGTGCAAAGTCTGCCCATAACAATGCTGTGTCACTTAGAACATTTCTATGTACTACCACACTACGCCCGTCACCCTGAGACATGAGTTCTTAAGTCTCATATGCCCAATGATTACGCTAGCTCTCAGTGCCCTTCAAACCGAAACACAGTAATGTTTGCACACTACTTCACGGCAGGATAACTGGCTATGGGGTGGTCCTAGACGGATTCCTGCATAGGAATCCTACCACCAGGAAATTTTTGAATTTCGGATCTGGCTATATCGTGCATGTGAAATGTAAAACGCACCCGCGTTGCAAGGGAAATCCTAGAGTTAGGTAAGGATTTTTTCTATCTGATCTTTTAACAAAGATTAATAAAACCTAAAAAAGTTTTGATCTTTGTCATCATTTTAGGGAATAATGGATTTAATTTTATTCTAGTGTCAAGATACGCATAAATAATGCAGATATCATTAAATTCAAGTGGCCGGAGCAAAAGGATAAAAAATGTTACTTCATTCATAATACAACATCAAAGCGAACACCAAGTACAGTCTGACGTTGGGATCGTTACGGAAAATTATGTATGCGATAACTTCCGAAATATCTCGAATATTCTAGAAGACTTCGCTAACCGCACTTAATCGTATCATATTTTTGGATAAAGACGTTGTTTATGAAAGTAGAAAAATCTTATACTTTACAGCTAATTTAAGATCGCACTAATTTAATAATAACATGCCGTGTGTTGTTCAGAAGTGAGTTAAGAGAATCTACCGCCCCATTTAATCATGAGGGTGTCGTAAAACTCGACAGAGTGAAAATAAAAATCAGAAGACAAAATCCCCCAAAATGACAGCTGCAAACTTTTGTGGCAATCTATGGGGGAGGCCAATGTTCAGCAGTGGACTAGTGATAGGCTGAAATGATGATGGTGATGATGAATAATAAGATTTTATGTTGTTGTTGGAGATTTTAAGCTCATATCTGTCTAAATTTAAAAAATCGGGTTATAAATACCTAGTCTAAAAATTAAACGCGATAAAATCCATAAATTTCGTTTTATTAAATTATTATTCTATAAAATAAACAACATATACCGATCTTAGTCGCGGTCCGTACACAAACTTAGCTGTATTCGAGGTAAATTTTTCAAATTAAAAATCTCAGTTAGGAACTTCTAAAGCTACCTATTAAGAGTTGTAGTAAAATATGGTAACACATTAATCACATCAATATTCCTGCGCCTGGCAATTTTGACGACCGCGTGGCCTAGTTGTTAGTGTACTTGACTACCGCGCCGTAGGTTCTGGGTTCGAATCCCTGCCGGAGCCAACATTTGTGAAAACATACAGATAGTTAGTTTTCCGGTCTGGTTGTGTTGTGATTGTCCCCGTGCCCTGGACAATGCATCCTACCTTATCTCCAATCTTATCGTGTGCGCGTTACTTCGGACTCGGTTGGGTTAGGATGAGTGAGTGCCTTTGTGTGCGCTTACGCTTGTGGCACTATAATATCTCCTGCGCAGTTGATTGCTTCCGACTGTAGCCGAAAAGTGTCGGCGTAGTCTTAAACCAGCAAGTAGGGAGGGCTATCAACTGTGTTTATCATTTTTAACTGACCTCGAAAAAGGAATGGGTTTTTCTATTTTTTTTTTTGTGTCTATATTACGCAATATCTTCGCCAACTTCAACCGATTTCAGTGATTCTTTTTTTATTTGAATTGATTATATTCGAGACTGGTCGCTTACGAATTCGGTCAAGTTCTGATGATGGGTTCTACTAGAAAGTCATGAAACCCTTAAATTCGCGTTGAAGTAGGCTTTTTAATTATGTAATATTAAATAATAATTTTATGTATGTGCGATAATTCTTTGCCACGTAGACAAATTTCGATGATAGTTTTTTTTTTATTACGAAGGGGGGTAACTTATGGGTGGTCCCACTCCCATATGAACTTGGTAAATTTTTCATGATGGGATCATCCTAAATAAGCATAAGCATTTTTTTGAAGTATGTTTTTTTTTAAATAAAATTCCTATGCAGGTATCCGTCTAGGTAGATACCACCCCAGGACCAGTTATTCTACCGTGAAGCAGTAGTGTGCGTAAAATAACTGTTTCGGTTTGAAGTGCACTGAGAGCTAGCGTAATCACTGGGCATATGGGACTTAAGAACTGATATCTTAGGGTGACGGGCGCATTGCGATATCACACAGGAATTTTCTGGTTGACACAGCATTTGTTATAGGCAGACGTTGCACTTACCATCAGGCGACCGTTTTGCTCGTTTCGCCATATTATTCAATAAAGATAACAGAGAGCTATTTATTTGCACACAAAGTTTTTGTATGAATGTAGCGGTAACTTTTGAATAAAAGTGGAACAAAATGGACATTTCCATGAGATAACCGGTTTATTGGCTGTCTATTATAAACCTGGGGAGTCGGTTATTTGAACAAAAAGCAATATACACAAAACCGCATTTACCCACACATGAGCCGCGATGTGACAATTGAAATGTAAAACAATTCAGATAAAACTTCGACGGGTAACAATGTGGTAGGATCAGATTGAAAAGCTATTGGAGCTTCGTTAAGGTTTATGAAAATAAAGGATAATTCTCTCACAGGACCCCGATTATGTAATGTGAAAGAATTATCATTTATTTTAACGGAATATCAAAATTTTCTGTTATTGTAATATAAACCACTTTTCCGCGGGAAACGGGACGGCCCGCCATTTTGTTACGAGTCAAAATATTCTTACTCTATATTGTGTTTCCACGAGCAGTACAGTGACAGTATTGCAAATTATAGTATTATTCTGCACGAATTCAGGTTCCGTACAATACCTTAGTCGCCTCTTACGACGCCTCGGTAGACAAGAGGTAGGTGCTGTTACTCCGCCGGACAACTTTCAGCAATTTTTTTTAATTTTTTGTGGGAGGAGACCTCTTTTAATTACGTACAAAATAGTTACTTTTTTAATAGAAAGAAGTGATGAGGCGATCATATCCTAGACCGGATACCGACCTCCACGTCTAACTATAACAAATGCTGTGTCACCCTAAACATTTGAGTGTGCTATCACTCTTAAGTGTCGTATCCCCAGTAATTACGCTAGAGCTTTATGTCTAAAACACAGTAATGCGGTGGTAACTGTCTATTATTTCTCTCTACTAGAGATCCCCAGATTTTTTTCTCCTAGACAACTTTCAAAATTTTGCTGGTTCCGGTGGACCCCCTGCAGTTACATTTCTACCATATTCCGAAAACTATAACTAACTAACCCAATTTTTGTCACGCCAACGTAGACCCCCGTTGAGTCTCCCGTGGTCCACCTGGACCTGGAACTAAGGGTTTAGACGGACTCCTCGGTGCAGAAATTCAACCACCTGCGCCTCTGCTACCTATTGGCATATTTACTATCACTATTTGTTTAACTAAAGCCATTTCAAGCCGTGAAAATTCTTAAACCCGAGCATTCGATGACTCGGCGACTCTAAAGGCAGATTTCACCGTTGAAAAGAGATAGCTGTCATTGTCAATTGCACATCTATGTAAACCTAATAATTAATTTTATTTCGTATTGTTTATTGTTTTTTTTATTGTATAAAGTGATGAAACGAGCAAAACGTTCACCTGATGGTATGTGCAACGTCTGCCCATAACAAATGCAGTGTCACCCAGAACATTTCTGTGTGACACCTCACTGTGCCCATCACCCTGAGACATTAGTTCTTAAGTCTCATATGCCCTGTGATTACGCTAGTTCACAGTGCCCTTTAAACCGAAACACAGTAATGTTTGCACACTACTGCTTCACGGCAAAATAACTGGCCCTGGGGTGGTACCCACCTAGACGGATTCCTGCATAGGAATCCTATCACCTAACCTATGTATAAAAATAGGCTATTTGATGTCGCAAAATACGAAATACATCGAGTTTTTGTTTTAGATTGTGAGGATATTTCATGTAGACTTCGTTTTCCTAAACGCGATCTATATGGTACTGCTGAACTTATAAAGGTTCGGCTTGGCGCTGGGCCACCTTTCAATCCGGCGAAGCTGTGAAAGCCTTCGGGCTAACAGTGACCATCAGTCCTAAAAAAAAAACTTTTGAAATCGGTTAGAAGTTATCGGTTAAAATTAGACATTTTAACTCAGTGAAGTAAAACTTGGTTTTATTAACACTAGAATTACGGGCATTTACGGACGGGACGGGACGGGACGGGTTTATTACGTATAGGTAGACAAAAAAATAGCAAAAAGTAGAGTAAAGTTTGAGCCTATAAATGTCCCACTACTGAGCATAGGCCTCCTTTCATTTCTGAGAGGGTTTTGGAGCTAGGAAGAATCCGCTACGCTGCTCCAATGCGGGTTGGCGGACTGCACATGTCTTCGAAATATTTTTTATTTCTCAGACATGTAGTTTTCCTCACGATGTTTTCCTTCACCACCGAGCGCGTGGTAAATCAGCACTTAAAATTGCAATTAACAGTTTTAGTGGTGCCGGCACCGGGAATCTAACCCAGGTCACTCGCATACTATGTAACTTAAAGCGAGCGCTCGGCCCCCGAGATATAATAAAATATAGGTGTTAGAAATAAGGAAGTCGAGTCCACAGTGACCAGTTGAAGTCAGACCTTCGAACAAAACGGTTGCGTATTTGTGTATTTTGCGTGTTACTCGTTTAACATTAAATTTTGAAAATGAATACCTCACCTATTCGAAAGAATAAAAGTGGATCATTAATCCATAGCGGAGAGAGACGCATAATTTACAATGTTTAGAAGTACTTTAAGCTATGTGATTTAAATGCGACTGTGGAGATTAAAACAGCAAGTGCATGCGGTGTGTCCGAAAATACTGTTTATCCACGTGATACGCGAAGAAAATACCATGTGAAATTTGGATGACGTCATGGAACTCGCAGAACAAAATTCTTTCCTAATAAATGTAACTGGAGAATCTAGCGATACGGATTAATGATTTAAGTTATTTTGAAGACGATTTGTTTCCATTAAACATAATTAATTTTTTTGAAAACAATTGTTTGAATTTTTTCTCCTCTGTGAATAGACCCTTACCCTGTTGCACTGCTGACTCACTATTTTCTTAACGCGAACGGACTATAGATATATATATTCGCTGCATAATATCATTAAAAACCAATATATAATCGCTAAAGAATAATATTTTTTTATTCAGAATTTAAAGCATAAAATTGAAAACCTGTCAAAGTGACGGGTTTCGTAAATCTAGTGTTAAACTTGGTTTTCAAAGCGAACTGTGAAATCTGTTCTAAGTGAACATACCGAGATCCAAATCTCTAAACCTATTTAAGACTCTTGGTAGTAAAAAAATAGGGTAAATAAATCAGTCAGGGGATAATAGGACATGAATCCATTTATACGTTGTTTCTTAACTTTCTCCGGAAGATTTATGTGCATTAATGGTCAATCGTAAAATGTTTAAGTTTAGACCTTATTGAGGTTTGAATAATTATATGTTTTTAAAATTCTATGGCAACAATCTCTACTCTGTGCGACTGTTTGACCACAGACTATTATTTATTTTACATCGGCAGTATGGACGTGAACAAACGACACACCTAAGTGATTGACATTGTCAGTATGGACGTAAATAATTAATATTTAATTTCATTAAATTTATTAATTTATTTAAACCTTATTTGCGCACACAAAAAATAGATGTACAAAAAGGCGGACTTCGCGGAATTCTACGAGTACAAGGCATTCTCTGCCAATATCAAACAAAAGAAAAAATAACCACAGTAATCTACAAAAAAGTATTCTATGATGATAATAATAACAAATAATTAATATTATATATATTACATATACACACTTACACATAAATATATATATATACCCATCTAAATACACATTTAAATAGCATACGGGTATAAAATAGATCTATGCATATACCCAAACAATATACTTTCGATATGCATATACATGGATGAAAACAGACGTACACATACGAAAAAGGTGTCTGTGTCAAAGGATACTTTTTATCCCGGAAAATCACATAGTTCCCACTGGATATTTAAAAACGCTATATCCACGCGGGCGAAGTCGCGGTCATCAGCTAGTATTATATATAAATCTTAGCTTTCTCGCTACTTCTCTATACAAACTTTAACTATGCCAAATCTCTTACTTTTTCGTGCGCGCAATATGCTTAAAAAGAGAACAAAGTTTTCTTGCCACGTATTAATATATAGATAAAAGATACTTTTAAATCATCATCACCATCATCATTTCAGGCCATCACTAGTCCACTGCTGAACACAGGCCTCCCCCATTGATTGCCACAAGTTTGTAGCTCTCAATCTGTAAAAGCCAAAAAGGCTAACAGCAATTACATCACCGAAATTACCTCACCGAAATTATATATATGGGACTTAAGAACCGATGTCTCACGGTGACGTTCGCAGTGGGGTGTCACACAGAAATGTTCTTGGTGACTTACCATCAGGTCAAATTTTTGCTCGTTTCGTCACTTTATCAAATAAAAAAAAAGACTGTCTCCATGATGCGCGCTATCTCTTTGCCGAATTTCATCAAGATCGGTTCAACGGTTGAGCCGTGAAAGGTAACAAACAGACAGAGCGACACAGAGAGTTACTTTCGCATTTGTAATATTAAGTATGGATGCTGTTGATGTTAGTACCTGTGAACTACTCTCATTAAGCTTTGTTGCACATTTTCTTCGAACTGTGCGCCTTCTAACCAGCGACGTCAAGTTATTCAGCACTTTCTCCACTGTCTTCTCTCGTTTCTAAAAAGTATTTTTTCTAAACCAATTGAAATAAAATTGTGCGTAAATATTATTCTATGTAGTTCCGAGAATTCCCGTTCTGTAACAGGAGAACTTCGATCATAAAAGGAAATCAATTTGTGTACTCGTAGTTGCTTTCATAGAAAATCTATGGACTCAAATCATACATGTTCTATCTGCCCTCTCTCAGTTTTTTTGACAAACATTATTTATTACTTTTCTTAAATTTTTTTCAGAAATGTTCAAATAAATTAAAAATGCAAATTATTAATTTATTTATTTATTTATTTATTATATATTAATTTGAAAAAGAATATTGGTAATGATACAACGATAAGATTAAACGCTTGTACTGGAAGGTGGTTCACGACAAGAGTCGAATGGCGGGTTCGATCCTGCGACACTATTTTATTATCTGTTATCAAGTATCAACTTGAAGACTAAAACTTTGTACCCCTTTTGTGTGTGAGATTTGGCATATTTAAAATGAATATATAATATGTGTTACAAATACATTAAATGCAATAAAGAACGATAATTAATTACGTTCGAATTTCGGCCATTGGACGACCACTAATTATTATTATTATTTAACTTGTAACAAAATGAATGCTATCGTTTGGTAGCAATATAATAGAACCTATCATATTATATTAGGTAAATTCCGCGATTGTTGTAAGCGCAGACTAAACGTCACGAGGTCAGATAAAATGTCACGTGTTACGTCAGACGGCGGAGTACAATTTTAAATATTCCGTCTAGGTAGGTACTCGTACCACCCCAGGCCCAGCCTAGTTATTCTGCCGTGAAGCAGAAGAGTGCAAAACATTACTGTGTTTCGGTCTGAACGGCACCGAGAACTAGTGTAATCAATGAGCATATGAGGCTTAAGAACAGAAATGTTCACAGCACAACATTCGTTATGGGCAGATGCTGCACTTACCATCAGGTGAACGTTTTGCTCGTCTCGTCACTTTCTTTAGTAAAAAGAAGCTACAAAGAATCATTACCTTCACAAGATAAGGTAACTTTTGCCTTCGGGCAGAACATCCAACTAATGTTGACCGCATTTCCGCTGCCCGTATTTACCTTCGTTCGTATTTACACGGTCGGAAACTCTCAAAAGTTCGAAGACTATATTGATCTTGCCCGCGGTAAGAAGCATTGGATATATAGATGATATACAGTTCATATTTACCGATCTTATAGATAAATAAAATGAGGATAGACGAATTTCTGAATTCATACATTTTTAGCAATTTCCATCACCATCCTTTTAAGGCCGTTCGAATAGAGAAATGTTGTAAATTGAAGCAAATTTTATACAACATTGAAGTGGAACAAGGATTATAACATTACCAAGACGAAGACTTGACTTCTTCATGAATGTGTGAATCGATGTCTGGTAATCGAGGTCACCCTGAGACATCGATTGTTAAGTCTCACATGCCCAGTCAATACACCAGCTGTCAGTGCTCTTCAGACCGAAACAGCAATATTTGCACGCTACTGCTTCACGGCAAAATGACTGGCCCTGCAGGTAGGATGGTAGGATTCTTATGCAGGAATCCGTCTAGTTTTTTATATATTCCTTAGTAACTATAATAAATGTGATAGTAACTTTCTCTGTCCCTCCGTCCGTTCTTAACTGGTGGTAGGATTCCTATGCAAGAATCCGTCTAGATAAGTACCACCCTAGTGCCAGTTATTCTGCCGTGAAGCAGTGGTGTGCAAACATTACCGTGTTTCGGTCTGAAGGGCACTGAGAGCTAGCGTAATCACTGGGCATAAGAAAGTTAAGAGCTAATGTCTCAAGGTGACGGGCGCAATGTGGTGCTACACATAAATATTCTGAGTAACACAGCATTTGTTATGGCTAGACGTTACCACCAGGTGAACGTTTTGCTCGTCTCGTTATTTTATCAAATAAAACAAAAAAAAAACCAAGTCGGATTCTTGCATCATCATCATTTCAGCCTATCACTAGTCCACTGCTGAACACAGGCCTCCCCCAAAGATAGCCACAAATGTTAGAAGCTCTCATTTTCGGGGGATTTTGCCATAGTTGCCACGCTTGGCAGGTGGGTTGGCAACCGCAGTTTATTTATTCAGATGTTCAAGAAAATGTTGTTGCCCAGCTCCTGGTTTTTATTTTTCCTCTGTCGGCTTTTACGCCACCCACGGGATGAGATGGGGCGGTAGTATCTCTTAAGCCGCTAACACACGGCGACACCAGAAGTTTCGATTCTGCCACGTGTACTGAGTTGCAGGCGCTCTTTTAAGCAACTTAAATTTTTGCACAAATGATGACGGATCTAAAACAGAGTCATTATGTCATACAATTTGCATAATAGCGTGTGAACGGACAAGACGCGAGTGACGCTGATTACACACTAATCTGTTTACGGGTCCACTAAGCAACTAACTGTTGGAGGATTAGTGAAATTAGTGGCAGGAGGCTACGTAGTTCAAGGGTCGTTTCTATTAACGATTTTGAATTAAATTACTTCTTATTTAATGAAATATGATACAGGTGAAATCATTGTATTGTATGTGGTCAACAAAGATGTTTCGTGAATCAGAACAATAATATGTATGTAGTGTAGCGACATCTATCTCGCTAACAACGCGCTATTGAAGTTTCTGAGTACTATATGTAAAAGTAAAGTAAAAAATGTAAAGTAACAGCCTATAAATGTCCCACTGCTGAGCGGCCCCCCTCTCATTTCTGAGAGGGTTTTGGAGCGGGGAATAGTCCGCCACGCTGCTCCAATGCGGGTTGGCGGACTTCACTTGCCCTCGAAATATTTCTATTCCTCGGATATGCAGGTTTCCTCACGATGTTTTCCTTCACCGCTGAGCACGTGGTAAATCAGAACTTAAAATTGTAGAACAATTTTAGAGGTGCTGGCACTGGGTATCGAACCCAGGTAACTCGCGTACTGTGAAATTAAAGGCGAGCACCATTCCCCTGAGCTGCCGGCGCAAATCATATCACGGGTTTTTTTTTATCGGATAAAGTGATGAAAAGAGCAAAACGTTCACCTGATGGTAAGTGCAACGTCTGCCCATAACAAATGCTGTATCACCCAGAAAATTTCTGTGTGACGTCACACTGTGCCCATCACCCTGAGACATAAGTTCTTAAGTGTCATATGCCCAGTAATTACGCTAGCTCACAGTGCCCTTCAAACCGAAACACTGTAATGTTTGCACACTACTGCTTCACGGCAGAATAACTGGCCCTGGGGTAGTACCTACCTAGACGGATTCCTGCTACCTATATGTACAACGTCTTAAATTACAAGTTGGAGGAGACGTCCTCCTCAGATTGGACCATCCGATCTAGCCGGCAGCTACCCTTTTACTTGGCAACATCATCTGCCAATGGTAAAATAAATATTTGTCCCGTTTCGCTTATGACCGCTGCATAGTGGTCCTAACCAAATGATCCAGACCGGAGATCGGCAGCAACAATAAGTTGCGAGGAGTCCGCCAATAGTGGCTATGACCAAATTTTTTCCAACCTATGTCCAACAGTGGACGATTTAAAAGTTCAAAGTTAAAATTTCGTTATTCAATTTAGACTTGTTTAAAGTTTTCTTTTTCTCAATGCCATATAACATAGTCATTTCAATTATCAAAATCAAAACTACATCATAAATTATTTATTGGTGTAATACGGACGGCCTTTACTCGTGCAGAATAATACCATGATAGGCAATGCTGTTGTTATACTGCTCGTGGGAACGCAATGGGGAGTAAGGATTTTTTGACTCGTATCGGAAGGGCGGCATCGTGGTTCGCTACCCGTCACGCCTTGTTTCCCGTGGGGGCGAATGGTGAGCTACGTATGTAGTCTCCTACCTTCTATATGGGAAAAGACGTAACTGTATGTAGTAACTCATTGTCCGAATATCTGTAGTATATCATTCCGTATAAAAAGTAAAAGTAAAGTTTCAGCCTATAAACGTCCCACTGCTGAGCACAGGCCTCCTCTCATTTCTGAAAGGGTTTTGGAGCTAGGAAGAATCCGCCACGCTGCTCCAAAGCGATTTGGCGGTTTGCACATGTCTTCGAAATATTTTGTATTTCTCAGACATGCGGGTTTCCACACGATGTTTTCCTTCGCCGCCGATCACGTGGTAAATTAGTACATAAAATTGCAATTAACAACTTCAGTGGTGCCGGCACCGATCAAACCCGGGTCACTCGCGTACTATGAAATTTAAAGCGCCTAGCCCCTGAGCTACCACGACTCTTTATTCCGTATATTGTTTCTTAATTATTAAAGACATTAAAGTCATTAAAGACAAATTACGAAATTGTAGTAGAATTGACACTGAAATTTTCGGTTATGCTTGCGTCTAAATTATTGCCGAGCGAACCTTGTATATAAGTGAATATAAATTTACTTCCAAATCACCGGCAGTGGCAGTTTTCCTGCTACACGGGGAAGAGTGAAGCCGTAAAAGAAAATCAATTTATTATTTGTCAGCGTATTCTGTTGCGTCGACTTTCAATTTAGTTTTGTAAATGCGACCATTGTAGGATGAAAGAGTCTCACATCCCCGTGAACTGTTAAGGTTTCTATAATATTTCTCGAAAATCAATTCTATTTCGGTCAGATATGACTGGTACGTTATGAGATTTTTTTTGTATGTTTTCGAACGTTATAATTAACAAGCTGATGTCCACGATTTCGTCCTTTTGTGGATTAAGGTTTTTCTAAAAAACCCAGGGGGGCAAAACTCCATGTTTTTCTAGGATAAAAAGTATCCTTTGTCTGTCTCCAGGATACAAACTATTTCTGTGGCGAAATTCATCAAGATTGGTTCAAAGTTAAACCGTGAAAAGGTAACAAACAGACAGAAGGATTCTTTCGTATGTACTCGTATTGAAATATTCTGTGGGAATCGGGTTTTCCGGGATAATCCTATGCCCGTCTCCTGGATGCAAGCTATCTCTGTACTAAATTTCGTCAAGATAGGTTCAGCGGTTGAACCGTGAAAGTGTAACAAACCGACAGAGGGACAGAGAGAGTTACTTTTGAATGTATAATATTAGTATGGATTAGTACATACATACATACAGTCACGCCCTTTTCCCATGTAAGGCGTAGGCAGAGGTCACTCACGTAGACGACTTTTCAGTATTGCGGAAAACGAGACGTGATCGGTGGCGAACCACGTCGCCGCCATTTCAAATTAAGAGTCAAAAAATTCTTACTCCCTATTGCGTTCCCACGAGCAGTGTAGTGAAAGCATTGCAAATTATTATGTTATTTTGCACGAATAACTGTTGTCCGTACAATACCTTAGTCGCCTCCTACGACACCTCGGTACGAAGGAGGTATACGATATAAATATAAAAATATCGTATACTTTTTAGCTGATGTGTGTATTGTATAGTATTAATGGCGGGTCCTTACTGTGGTTACGTAATAGGCGTAAGATGCTCTTCAAAAACATGCAGGAATCCGTCTAGGTAGGTGCCAACCCAAGGTCAGTTATTCTGCCGTGAAGCAGTAGGGTGCAAACATTATTGTGTGTTCGGTCTGAAAGGCACTGAGAGCTATAATTATACTCGTAATTATAGTGTAATCACTGGGCATATGAGAATTTAAGAACTAATGGCTCAGGGTGACAGGCACAGTGTAGTATCACACAGTAAAGCTCTGTGTGAAACAGCATTTGTTATGTGCAGACCTTACACTTACCATCACACTTTTTATTCGTTTTGTCACTTGGTTCAATAAAAAAACATCGAAGGAAGGTAAGTTACTTTGCTAAGATCCGCATGCAAAAATTTTTTGCGAGCGGATCTTAGCAAAGTAACTTACCTTCATTGTAATGGATTTCCGCAAAGTAACGCCTGATTCTATTAACTATAAAAAAAACATTGTTTTATTTCTAACAGAACCGTGGTAGCTCAGTAGCCGGGAGCTCGCTCTAAATTTCACAGTGGGTGTTTGACTACAGTTCGGTTGTGGCACCTCTAAAATTGTACCATGTGGTCTGCGTCGTAGGAAAAAATCGTGGGGAAACCCGTCTGTGCAATAAAGATATTTTGAGGATATGTGAAATCCGCCAACCCGCTTTGGAGTAGCGTTGCGGACTCTTCCTGCCTCTAAAACTCAGAAATGAGAGGAGGCCTTTAATGGGCTTTAATTTTAATTTATTTTAAAAAAAAATTTAATTTTAATTTTTTTTAATTTAAAATTTAATTAGCCCATAAGGCTTAGTAGTTGACAATTATAGGTTACTTTTTATTTTTGAATACAGAATATAGTTAACGGACTTTTGGCGCCAACTCGAAAAGTGGCAGTAGTGTTTTTATTTAATCTTGTAATTTTCAGTGTATATTTGGAATTTTGATGTATAACATTGATAGTTTATAATGCAGCAAGTGCTTATGAGTGTGTACAGTGATTGGACTATTCAATTCAAGACCAAAATTGTGCTTTTCGTTTTGTTTCCATCGGTCCAGCGAATCTTCAGTAAAAGTCAACTATCATTGTACTGTCGACCGAAATTTTGAAGTCTTGCTACTTGAGGTATACGTGGATATGTCACTTGACACAGGAAAATAGTTTTTGACTGTTTCCATTAATAAATAAATAAAATTATATTATGTAACGGATTTCCGCAATGTAACGACTTTATTGACGCTTTAAACATAAAATTTAGTATGCTACAAGTTTAAACCTAAGCAGGCTAACGTAATTCATTAATGCGCGTCCCGGTAAGCCCGAAAATAAATCAAGTTAAGTGATATTAATGATAGGTGAACAAAGCGGCAAACAAATCATTGCAGTTCGCGCGATACAGAAATGAAAGTGATATTAAAATTACACAGTTCATACGAATACCTTTTTTAAATTCAAGATTCAATTTGTTATATCAAAACAGAACTAAGTTTTTTCTGATCATTGCATGAACAAAAACAATTTAAGTTTTTATTTATTGTATATAGTGACGAGACGAACAACCTGATGCTGTGCCTAGAACATTTCTGTGTTGCACCACATTGTGCCCATCAACCCGAGATATTAGTTCTAAAATCTCGTATGCCCAGTGATCACACTAGCTCACAGTGCCCTTCAGACCGAAACAGTAATGTTTGCACACTACTGCTTCACAGAATAACTGGCCCTGGAGTGGTACCTACATAGACGGATTCCTGGATAGGAATTCCGCCACCAGTGTATTTTTATTATCACAGAAAAATGATGATGATGTTCTCGGAGGCAGGCGAGGATGCAGTGCCAAATACACGGGGACGGTCACAACACAACCAGACCCGAAAACCAATTTGTGTTTTAGCAGAAATGTTGGCTCCGGCTGGGATTCGAACCCAGGACCTGCGGCGTAGAAGTCAGGTACTCTGACCACTAGGCCACGCAGTCACAGAAAAATACACAATGGTAGAATGGAATATAAAAAATATTCCCCTGATGGTAAGCGATCACCGTCGCTGATGAATATCAGTAATACCAAAGGGATTAAAGGTGCATTGCCGGCCTCTGAGAAAGTAGTGGGTCCTTTTCTTCGAACTTCAAAAATGTTACTTCGTGTGCTCTTATTAAAACATCAACAGGTTTAATATGCATTTTCGTATTATTATATAAACTACTAGATGATGCCCGCGACTTCGTCCGCGTGGGTATAGGTTTTTTATATATCCCTTAGTAACTATACGTACATACATACATAAGATCACGACTGTATCCCATAAGGGGTAGTCAGAGACTGGGCACTCACTGCAAAACAGATGACTGCCACAATCCACGTTACACCAAAACAATATAATGCACTTGGTGTGATAGGTGGTGAGCCCATCGCCACCATTCGCTGTTGAGTGCACAGTGCAGTTTAATTCCTTACTCGCCTTTTACGAGATCCATTGGATGAGATGGAGTGGTAGTATTCTTTTAACGAGCCGCCACCACACGGCTGCAACTGTAATAAATGTGATAGTAACTTTCTCTGTCCCTCCGTTCGTTCTTTACTTGTGGTAGGATTCCTATGCAAGAATCCGTCTAGATAGGTACCACCCCAGTGCCAGTTATTCTGCCGCGAAGCAGTAGTGTGCAAACATTACTGTGTTTCGGTTTGAAGGGCACTGTGAGCGATCATGGCGAAATTCGGCACAAAGATATCTTGCATCGTGGAGAAGGACCCGTTTTATTTCGGAGAATGAAATAGTTCCTACGTCATTAAAAAAAATCTATACCTAAATCTATGCGGACGTAGTCGCGAGCTTTAGCCTGCTAATGTCCCTCATCTGAGCACGGGCCTCATCTGAGCACGGGCCTCATCTGAGCACGGGCCTCATCTGAGAGGGTTTTGGAGACGAAAGAGTCCGCCACTGCTCCAAAGCGGGTTTTTTTATTTATTAATTTAAAGGACAAACAACGGTGGTAAACTTCGTAAGATCTTGTTTTGTACATAGTAAGTATTTTTAGATAACGAGACTTACGGACTGCCTACTGCGCCGTGTGGTATCGGCTTAAGAGAATCTTTCACCCCTTCTCATCCCGTGGGGGTCGTAAAAGTCGACAGAGGGAAAATAAAACCTTGTAGATGAGCAGCAGCATCTTCCTGGAACATCTGAATAAATAAACTGCGGTTGCCAGCCCACCTGCCAAGCGTGGCACCTATGGCAAAATCCTCCCCACAGATACAAACTTTTGCAGCAATTTATGGGGGAGGTCTATGTTCAGCGGTGGACTAGTGATCGGCTGAAATGATGATGATGATTTGATGAATGAAGTATTTTTAGTTTACCTACTCAAGTGTTTGCCACTAAAAATTTAGTGCAAATATAGTTACAGGTAACACATAGCAATTATAGTTACTTATAGTTAGATGGCAAGTTGTTTAACAAATAGATATCAATAGTAAATGAAGCTTAACTAGTTTGTTTATGTGTTAAGTACTAGTACTATAGACTAGAATACGGGGCTACAGCGACAATTGCTTATCGGCGAGTGTATTAATATTTTTTTTTAAAACAAAATTTGCTATTATTAAATATATCTACTGACAGAAACTTCTCATTGGTTTGCGGACTTCACATATCCCCGGAATATTCTTTTTCCACAGACATGCAGGTTTCCCCACGATGTTTTTCTTGACCGATGAACACGGGGTAAATCAGCACTTAAAATTTCAGAACAAATTTAAAAGTTCCAACACCTGGATTCGAACTCAAGTCACCACGCGTACTATGAAATTGTCAGGCGAGGGGCTGGCCCGTGAGCTGTCCAAATGATTACTTATTCCAAATTATGACTAGATTTACCAAAATATGGAAGTACTCGTAGGTGGAATACTATATAACTCGTAGGTGGAATATTTCACCTACGAGTACTTCCTTATTTTGGTACTTATTTTAAATATGCTCGGCTTGGTGGGCGCAGTGGTTAAACGATTGCACTACGTGTTCTGCGCTGTAAGTCACGGACCCGATTACAGCCCGAAATATATACTCGTATGAGTATTGTCCACTGATAATTTTTCCTGGTCTGGGTGTTTGTGCTAATGCATTTATGTTTGTGAAATTTTATTTAATTAATCTAATTAATGATCGATCGATTCATTTTAAAACAATTTGCAAGATTATATCGATTGATAAACAATATAAACTGAAATCCTACTGCATCACCGGGGATCGAACTCAGGTCACTATGAAATTCGTAGTGAGCGCTCGGCTCTTGAGACGCCATTATAACCATGGCTCAATGAATAATATAAGAAATCATTTCTAGATGTCTTGTTGATCACCGGTTTGTTATTTTCGATTTGAAGACCGCGTGGTCTAGTGGTCAGAGTACCTGACTTCTAAGCCGCGGTTCGAATCCCAGCCGGAGCCAACATTTGTGCTAAAACACAAATTGTTGGTTTTCGGGTCTGGTTGTGTTGTGATTGTCCCCGTGTTTCTGACACTGCAACCTAGCCTACCTCCTATCTTATCGCATCAGCGTTACATCAGGCGCGGGTAGGTTGGGACGAGTGAGTGCCTCTGTGTTTGCGCGTACACTGGTGGCACTATAATATCTCCTGCGCAGTTGATGGCTCTCGACAGTAGTCGGCAGTTGTCGCCATGGTCGAAATCGGCTAGGAGAACATCATTTTCGATTTCTAAAACTACCAAAGATACCTGTAATTTTAACTTGCGTTAACGTTATTTAAATTTTGTAGTAATTATATTAACAATACCTTACTTGACTTGAGGTAGGCCCTAAGTCAGAAAAAAGAAACGAACTTGAATATTCTACTGGTGGTAGGATTCCTGTGCAGGAATCCGTGAAGCAGTATTGCATTTACTGTGTTTCAGTCTGAAGGGCACTGACAGCTAGTGTAAGTATTGGGTATATGGGACCTAAGAACTGATGTCTCAGAGGGACAGGCGCAGTGTGGTGCCACACAGAAATTTTCTGCACTTACCATAAGGTAAAAGTTTTGCTAATCTAGTCACTTAATCCTTTTAAGGAATATCTTAGAAATAAATCAGATGTATAAATGTAATAAATCCTACTGGTGGTAGGATTCCTATGCAGGAATCCGTCTAGGTAGGTACCACCCCAGGGCTAGTTATTCTGCCGTGAAGCAGTGTGCAAGCATTACGTGTTTCGGTTTGAAAGACACTGTGAGCAAGCGTAATCACTGGGCATTTGAGACTTATAAACTGATGTCTCAGGGTGGCGGGCGCAGTGTGGTGTCACACAGAAATATTCTGGGTGACACAGCATTTTTTGTGGGCGGACGTTGCACTTACCATCAGGTGAACGATGCTCGTTTCATCACTTTATACAAAAAAAAGAATAGAATAAATTTGAATCAACATAGACTATTAACATAATACGAGTACATGTATAAAAAAGTAACTTTCATACTTTTTTTCTTTTTCTTTTAACTACACTGGTTCGCAAAAAATGCTTCTGTCCTGGGAAAAACCAGCAGGAAACCCAGCGGGCAATTTGATTTTTCTTTTTAGTTACTTAAAATAAATGTACAATTACCAGATTATTAATATGTAGAGATAGCTTGGCAGCGATCACCTCATCCCCAGGGGTTATCATCATTCATGTATTATTTAATATTATAATATACATTTTTAAGAAGTCTTTGTTTAATAAAAAAAAAACTTTTTGATTGAAAGACCCTGTGAAGTCGAGTAACGGCCATTATTAATTTGGTATTTACATTATGAACATCAATTTTTTTTATTAAATTGTTTTATGTTCTCATGTACATACAAAACGTTTTCACATATATAGTGACCAAGGCGTGCCCAAGGTTAAGATATTAAAATCCTAAAATTTATCTCTAAGATACAGCCAAGATTATAAATAGCTCTTACGGCCCTTTTTTGCAAAACAAAAATAACTTCTAAGTCAGTCGCATTTCCCTATAGCAAAACACCATAAGGCATATGCTATGAAAATACCTAAATTAAACTAATGTAATCTAACTAATCGTAACTAAACTAAATTCTCTTTAAGTATAAAAAGGCAAAACGCTTGCCATATTTCGCATTTGGAAGGGAAAGAAACTCATTAGTGGGGACTGAATTAATAAAATTAAGCTGTTAGTCTGTCAAATATAAAAAATATATATTTACACAAATCCACCAACAAACTAAGTATACCTTGAGGAGAAATTTGGTTAGCTTTATCTGCGTTTCATTATGAGTTCGCATAATTTGCGAAATAATGTGGCTATGGGGAGTTATTCCTTTCTTTATGTCGTAAACGGTTAAATTTAGGTAATGGTTTTTCATCTTCTTTAATGGAAGAAAGTGACGAACATCATCATCTATTGGTAAGGATAATGTTTGGTGCAAGGACCAATAACAGTTGCAGTGTCTCCTACACATTGAAGTTTATCGGTAGTAGGATTCCTATATACTCCTATATATTCCGAATAGGGGGCAAACGAGCAGGTGGCTCACGTGATGGTAAGTGATCGTCGCCGCCCATGAACACCTACAATACCAGAGGAATATAGTTATATACTTTTTTATTTAGGAATACTTTTCCTGTATAAATAAAATATTATGCATATATGAATTTTGGCTGAGATTCTTATCCAGAAACCAAGATTATAGAGGCATTTACTCTGACCATTTGATCATCGGTAATCTTAAATGATGATGTTCTCCTAGCCGATTTCGACCACGGAGACAACTTCCGAATCCGAATGTCGAGAGCCATCCACTGCGCAAGAGATATTGTAGTGCAACAAGTGTACGCGCACATACAGAGGCACTCACTCGTCCCAACCGAACACGCTCGATGTAACGCTGATGCGATAAGATCGGAGATAGGCTAGGATGCAGTGTCAGAAACAGGGGGACAATCACAACACAACCAGACCCGTAAACCAACAATTTGTGTTTTAGCCCAAATTTTGGCTCCGGCTGGGACAACCAGGACCCGTGGCGTAGAAGTTAGGTACTTTGACCACTAGGCCAATTACTGTCAATGTTCGTGAGTTTATTAGCCTTACTTTCACAGGGGTTGTCCCTACTATTAGAGGTTTTGATCCGTGTGGTGGTGGCTTAAGAGAATCTACCACCCCATCTCATCCCGTGGGTGTCGTAAAAGTCGACAGAGGGACAATAAAAAACAGGAGTACGGCAGCAGCTTCATCCTGGAGCATCTGATTAAATAAACTGCTTTTGCCAACCCGCCCGCCAAGCGTGGCAACTATGGCAAAATTCCCCCAAATTAAGGGCTTCAAATGTTTGGGGAGGCCTATGTTCAGCAGTATACTAGTTGTGGGCTGAAATTATGATGATCATTAGAGGTTTTGTGTTCATAGAAGCATGTACAAAAATAAACAGCATATTCACTCGATGCTAGTAAATCTAATTTTGAGTAGCACAAGAAACATAGTTTAGTAGTGTTTTTATCCAGATTGTTCAGGCTACTAAATTCACATGTGTACCTATGTGTTAACAATTCTCAGATTGCACACGCTATGTCAGTGCAATACCATTTCGACGCAACTTAATTACACTACATGTAGAGATACATTGCAGCCCTTTTATCTGAACATACAGTCAGGTACCCTGTGCAAAGGTTGATTTGTTTACAAGTGTCAGACAATATCGCTTTGATTTGCTTTGATGATGTTTCATCTGTCTCTGTATTATTATCGCATTGTCTGTACTTTACCAAACTTACTATTTCTAACGTTTTTAGATTATAGATAGAAGTTTGATAAAGATAATTACTTAATACTAATAATGTTAATTTAATATTTGTTGATAAGCCGAGGAAACTCAGGAGGCTGACGCTTCCTTTTAACTTCTTAGCACACAACCAATAAGTTTTGTTTCCCGTTGCAAAATACAAAATGGCGTACATTACCTCGTTTTTGAAAAACACCGACCGCCCTCCCACAGCAGCGTGCACAAGCAAACTAACACCGCCACCGAGAACCGCCACCGGATACCCTCCACCACTACAACACTACCACTAGGCATGGGTGGTCTCGACTTCACTGATGTATATACATCAGTGAAGTCGAGACCACGACACCTCAAAACGAGGCATTATCAAGTGTTATTAACTCTACGACACACAAACGACAGAGCTCTGCTGCTTGTGCACGCTACTGTGGGAGGGCAGGCTGTGCTCTTCATTAACTCATATCTTGCATGCTGATCTTAGCAAATTAACTTCCTTTCCTTTATTATAATGGATTTGCGATTCCAATTTATATATACTGTTTCAAGAATTTTTACGTACTGATTGACCAAATACTCGTCGAAGAATGGAAACATCGGATGGAAACCTGCCCCTCTGAGGAATAGATTTTTTTTAATAGAAGAAAGCGACGAGACCAATAAGACGTTCACCTAATAGTTAGTGCAACTGCATATAACAAATGATACCCAGAACATTTCTATGTGACACCACACTCAGGTGTACCACCAGTAAGATGACAAATGTCTATTCAACCACAACCAACCACCAACTAACTTTGGCATGGCGATCTCTTCCTGGCGCCGAACCCCTTTCTAAAATTAGCTTTTACAATTATTAAATTTCTAGTCTATTATGAAATGTAATTTAGAATTATTGATTGTAAAGATCTTCACTGACAAAACCTCATAATATTTTTTGTATAGAAGAGGGGGAAAACGAGCAAGCAGCTCATCTGATGGTAAGTGATCACCGACGCCCAAAAACATCCTCAATACCAGAGGAATTACGGATGCTTTGCCGGCCTATGAGGAAGAAGTAGGCTCTTTTGAAGGTTCCTATATCGCATCGGTCCGGAAAAAACTCTGGTGGTAGCAAATTTCACAAAGTGGCCGTGCGTGGCAAAAAAAAGAACAGCTCCAACCATCAAGGCGATGTGGAAATATGCCAATATTTATTAGTAATTGTTTCAAAGTCAAAGTCAAAATTTCTTTATTCAATTTAGGCTTGTTTAAAGCTCTTATGGACGTCAAAATCTACACCGGTTCAAAAATTACCTTCTCAGAGAAGAACCGGTAAGAAACACTGGGGTATTTCTTTTTTCAATGCCATATTACATAATGTCATTTACAGATTACAGATTTCGTTCGTTTAACTTACTATTATAAATTATCTCTACATGATTGAAATTTTATTATATTGGTATGATGAAATTGATAGAACACAAAAATATATTAAACTCAATAACAATGTAAAACAATAATTAGAATTATTATGACGTGGGGTTCGATTCTTAGCCTCCCTCAGATCTTCGAGCGCGTTACATCTGGCGCGGGTAGTTCAAGAAGCCTCCGTTTTTGCGCGTACAGTTGTGGCACTATAATATCTCCTGCTCAGTTGATAGTTTCCGACAGTATTTGGTTGTCGCTGTGGTCAAAAATCGGCCCGAAGGACAGCATTCTACAGACAGTACGTCACTCTAATGTGTAAAAGTAAAGTAAAGTAAAGTTTCAGCATATAAATGTCCCACTGCTGAGTACAGGCCTACTTCATTTCTGAGAGGGTTTTGGAACTGGTGCCGTGGTAGCTCAGGGGCTAGGCACTCATTTAAAAGTTCATAGTACGCGAATGACCTGAGTTCAACTCCTGGTGTCGGTACCACTAAAATTGTCAATTTTAAGTGCTGATTTACCACGTGCTCGGCGGTGAAGGAAAACATCGTGAGGAAACCTGCATGTCTGAGAAATTAAAAATATTTCGAAAACATGTGTAGTCCGCCAACCCGCAGCGAATGCGTGGCGGATTCTTCCTATCTCTAATGTGTATAATAACGACGACCGCGTGGCCTAGTCAGAGTACCTGACTTTTACGCCGCGGGTCCTGGGTTCGAATCCCAGCCGGAGCCAACATTTGTGCTAAAACACAAATTGTTTGTTTTCGGGTCTGGTTGTGTTGTGAATGTCCCCGTGTTTCTGACACTGCATCCTAGCCTACCTCCGATCTTATCGCATCAGCGTTACATGTAACGCGGATGCGATAAGATCGGAGGTTGGGACGAGTGAGTGCCTCTGTGTTTGCGCGTACATTAGTGACACTGTAATATCTCCTGCGCAGTTGATGGCTCTCGACAGTATTCGGAAGTTGTCGCCGTGGTCGAAATCGGCTAGGAGAACATCATATCATAATAATATAATTTAAATTGAACTCAAGCTTACTGTGGAAGTTTTAAGATGCGTATTAGGCCCGACGTGACTTTATTATTTATTACGGTCTAGGAGCAATACTTGAGACTAACGGATTAGCATAAGGTACCTTAGGAGCTGTGAAAGTGTAAGGAACTTAATTATACAAACTTTTACCTTTTCAGTTGACAGTGTGAAAGTTTAGTACATTTAACTATTATGACCCGATACCTGAGGCCGTGATAGCTCAGGGGCTAGGCGCTAAAATTGTTAATTGCAATTTCAAGTGCTGACTTACCACGTGCTCGGCGGTGAAGGAAAACATCGTGAGGAAACCTGCATGTCTGAGAAATTAAAAATATTTCGAAGACATGTGAAGTCCGCCAACCCGCATTGGAGCAGCGTGGCGGATTCTTCCTAGCTCCATAACCCTCTCAGAAATGAGAGGAGGCCTGTGCTCAGTAGTGGGACATTTATAGGCTGAAACTTTACTTTACTTTTACTTTACCTGAGGCGTGGTAGCTTATGGCTCAAGAGCTCGCCTTAAATTTTATATTATTCGAGTTTTTTTCGAGGAAGAGACGAGCAAAACCTTCACCTGATGGCAATTGCAATGTCTGCTCATCATAAATGCAGTGTCACCCAGGACATTTCTGTGTTTCACACTGCGTCACCCTGAGACATCAGTAGTTAAGTCTCGTACGCCCAGTTACACTAGCTATCCAAGTCCCTTCCCCACAGGTCTGTCGAGGAATGTGGGCGTATCCGGCAGACTAAAACGCCCACCTGTGCTAGGACCTGCGCAGTAGAGCGCCGTAAGCTGGGATAACGGAGTCCTGGGTTGAGCCGATCGCCACTTGGGGTATAAGTGGCGTTAGGCAACACGCCCTCTTTGTTCCCGATTTCAAGCGAAACGGTTGCGCTGTCTGTAAGCGACGGATAGGGAAATGGCCCCGTGTCCCGTCAGAAGGCCACAGGCGAAGAGCGTTGGATCCGCAGACGTTGCCCTAGGTGACCAATGCTGTGGTAAAAGCCTTGCTGTCGGAGCGAGCACCTGATGTCGCGCTGTAAGCCAGCTCTGCATCCCTTTATCCTCCCGGTAATCCTTACGCCTGAAAATACCAAGTAGGACGTTTCCAAAGGTGCGGGCTCCATGAAGGGTGGGAAGCCGGGGGGACGAATTGTTTAAACACTAATGGATGGTTTAAGGCCTAAGAAAACCCATACAACACGCCTGTGTCGCAGGTGCAAACCATAGATGCCAATCTTAAACATGGTGAGAACATTAGCATGCTGGTGGTCCCATCAATAACCAAAGCACCTTCCAACGCTGGTGGTCCCTCGTGTAAAACTGGGGACGTAAAGCTATTGAAGGGAGAGCGTAGCGCAGAAGGTCGACACGTGGTGAAAACCAAGGGCAATGACAAGAAAGCCAACGCACAATAGGGTGACTCAGCAACGGGTAATACCAGCACTGGTCCCCTCACCTCGGCTGCCAAAGTTCCTTTGGAAGCACAACGCACCGAGGACGCATTCTCTTTTTTTTATTGTGTAAAGCGACGAAACGAGCCAAACGTTTACCTGACGGTAAGTGCAACGTCCGCCCACAACAAATGCTGTGTCACCCAGAATATTTCTGTGTCACACCACACTGCACCCGTCATCCTGAGACATCAGTTCTTAAGTCTCAAATGCTCAGTGATTACGCTAGCTCGCAGTGCCCTTAAAACCGAAACTCAGTAATGTTTGCATACTACTGCTTCACGGCAGAATAACTGGCCCTGGGGTGGTACCTATCTAGACGGTATGTGCCATAGATACACTTGGAGCTGTTGAGCCGTAAATGCAAAAGGGTAGCGTCCGCAAAGGCGTCACACCGGCCCGTTGGCCCCCACGAATCCACCTCTGCCAAGAGAAGGCAGAAAAAGACAGCCAAGTCTGCCAGCCAGCCATTGCCGACCGCGTCGAGCTCTTGTGCCGGTGCCAGCGGGAGTCCCAAGGCGGGAAGTGGTGTAAACCAACGTCCAGCCAAGGGATCGCCTAATGGTGCCGGTGTAGAGTCACCGGCAAAGAAGGGAAAGGCTGCCAATCGAACGGGCAAAAACGCACGGGCCGTCAAACGAGTGCTCTACGAGACGACAACGCCGAGAGGCGAACGCCAAAAAGTACGACTGGAGCTCTCGCGACATTGGACGCGTGTTGTGCTACTAGACCCCCTGTATCGAAGTACCAAAGTGGTTGCCATTCGGTGCTGAAAAACAGAGTGACGGGTTCGTGGTAGTCTCGATCCCGGAGGATCAAATCCCGGCACTGATCAAGGCTGAGCGCCGCCTTGCATGTGTATGTGGGGCGGTGTACGTCAAATTTCAAGGTCGTGGCGGCAAATTTGTCGAAACTCCCCCGGATCGTGACTCTTTTTTTTGTTTTTAATATTAGAGGAGGCAAACGAGCAAGCGGCACACCTGATGGTAAGTGATCACCGCCGCCCATGAACATCTACAATACCCGAGGAATAGCAGATGCGTTGCAAGCTTTTGAGGAAGGAATAGGCTCTTTTCTTGAAGGTCCCTAAGTCGTATCGGTCCGGAAAAACCGCTGGCGGCAGCAGATTCCATATGGTGCTTGTGCGGGGCAGAAAATTGCGCGAAAAACGCACTGTGCTGGAATGCCAACCATCAAGGTGGTGACGATGGAATTTGGCGCTATGCCGCAATGTGCGATGGTGAAAATCAGCGGCTGGAATTAATCCGACCAATTCTTCGGAACACTCCCCATGGTAGATCTTATAAAAAATGCAAAGGGATGCAACATCTCTTCGCAAAGCGTGAAAAAAGTGGATCAAGCCGATCAGATAGAACATGGTCGTCGACGATTCGAGCCGCTCTCCGTTGAATGCGGTCAAATGGAAGTAGCTGACAATGGGGCGCCCCCGCCCAGAGATGAGAACAGTACTCCATGTGCGGCCGAACCTGCGCCTTATAAAGTTGCAAGCGTTGGGCCGGCATGAAGTACTGTCGCGCTCTACTGAGGACGCCAAGCTTTTTGGAAGCCAATTTGGCCTTCCCTTCCAGGTGACCGCGAAACTGAACGTCACTCGATATGTCGACGCCAAGAATACCGATACTGGCTGAGGCAACGAGGGGAGTGCTCTCAAAATTAGGTGATACGACAAAGGGTTTCTTTTTAGCGGTAAACGCGCAAACCTGTGTCTTCTTGGGGTTGAACTGGACTAGATTTAGTCGGCCCCAATTCGAGATTTTGTCTAACAAAAACTCGACTTCAGACACAAGTTTGTTCCGGTACTCGTCAACGTGTTCCCGAGAAATATTAGCACGGCCGGTGTATACGGCATCACCAGTGCTGTCATCTGCATAGCAATGAATGTTACTAATTTGCAAAATATCATTGATATGCAGAAGAAACAGGGTTGGTGATAGCACACAGCCTTGTGGGACACCAGCATTCACAGACTTAGAGTCCGAGCATGCACCGTCAACTACGACCTTGATGCTCCGGTCTGTGAGAAAACTGGTGACCCAATTACAAAATTTGTCGGGAAGCCCGTAAGAAGGCAGCTTCGAAAGAAGCGCTTTGTGCCAGACCCGATCAAAGGCCTTCGCTATGTCCAAGCTAACTGCCAGGGCCTCCCCCTTACTCTCGACTGCCTCCGCCCATCGATGAGTGAGGTACACTAGAAGATCACCAGCCGAGCGACCCCGACGGAAACCGTACTGGCGGTCGCTAATCAGCTGGTGCTCCTCTAAGTACCTCAAGAGCTGGCAGTTCATAATGGACTCCATAATTTTGGAGAGCAAGGAGGTGATGGCAATCGGCCTGTAGTTGGACGGATCTGAGCGGTCGCCTTTTTAGGGATCGGGTGCACCACAGCTGTCTTCCATGACTTCGGGACGACGCCTAGAGAGTAGGAGTACCGGAAAAGACGCGTTAAAACCGGTGCCAACTCAGGAGCACACATCCTAAGCACAATAGGTGGGATGCCATCAGGCCCACTCGACTTGTTGATATCTAGGGAGAGTAGTGCTCTGCGCACTGAGCTTTGCCAGAACCTGATGTCGGGCATAGAGCACCCACACCGCGGGATGGTCGGCGGTGAGCTCCCCCTGTCGTCAAGAGTCGAGTTGGACGCAAAAAGAGAGCTCAGAAGATCGGCTTTCTCCTTTGCGTCATGGGCCAGTGAATCGTCCTCCCTGTGCAGAGATGGTAGTGATGGCTGACAGAAATTCCCTTTGACAGCCTTGGCGAGAGACCAGAACGCACGGGTTCCCGAAGGAAGGCGACCTAGTCTCTCGCCAATTCTGCCAATGTGCTCCGACTTTGCTTTAGCAATTACTCTTTTGAAGGACCTGGAAGCAGAGTTGTACTTCTTTTTAAAGTCGCTGGTTTTTAAATCCCGAGACGTCGATGCATAAGCCCAGGCCCGGTAACACTGCTGCTTTTGGCGAGATGCCATTCTGCAGGTGCCACCAAACCAAGGTTTAGACCTACCGCCGACGGGTACCATAGAGGATGGTACGAAGAGTTCCATTCCCTGAAGCACCACATCGGCGACAGACCCGGCAACGACGTCGGGATCATCCAGCGAGAAGCAAACCTGCCCCCATGGGTAGGATGCAAAGAAAGACCGCATCCCATCCCAATCCGCCGACCTATAGTGCCATACATGGCGCGAACCTGCAGATCGCGATCGCATTGGGCACATGATAGGCACTGTACTCCGGATCAGACAGTGGTCCGAAGATCCCAGAGGGGCATCGACGGAGATCACATAGCCGTCCGGATGAGAGGTCAGCAGAAGATCCAGCAGGGAAGGTGTATGATCCTCAACATTTGGTACCCGCGTCGGCGAAGTAACCAGTTGTGTCAGATCATATGACAGGGCAAAGTCACATACAGATCTCCCCGCATGATCGGTGGTTCGCGATCCAAGCCATTCGGCGTGGTGGGCGTTGAAGTCGCCGAGTATCACGATCTCTGCGGGTGGAATCTGCTGTACCACAGAATCTGCAGCCATTTGGATGTGGTCGATGAGTCGGTCAGTTTCGGTATTACCGCTGTGGGACCTATAGAGGCACCCATAGACACGAGGGTGGTCGTCGCTGTCTATGCGTAGCCAAAGGGTGGACAGGTCCCTACCTTCAAGGCTGCCGAGGCGTTGAGAACATATATCCTCTCTGACGTACACACAAACCCCGGCCCGGGGCACAAAGGAATGTTCCAGCTTGTACCCCGGGTAGGAAAGATAAGAGGTATCCGCCGGAGAGGATATCTGCGTCTCGGTAAGAAAAAGCAAGGCCGGCTTTGCCGTCTCCAGATGGTAGTGGATGGCATCAAGATTGAAATGTAGTCCCCTGATATTGCAGAAAACCACGGCAAGCGTGGTAAGGGGTGCCGTAGTTTTTTGCTACGTTTGCCTCGAACAGTTGGGGAATGGAGCGGAACTTTGCCCCCCCCCCCCCCCCCCCCCCCCCCCAGAATACGAGGGGCAGCCTGAGCACCCACGCTCAGGTAGCGACTGGTAGCCCGACCGCGGGTGCCCAGAGGGGGATTCTCCAGCACCGATGGTGCTGGTACCCCCCTGGGGTAGATTTTTTGTTTCCGCTACCATGTTTTGGGGGAGGGGGTGGGTGGGCCTCCGGTTACCTGCACTCACCAGACGAAACGCAGAAGTTTGTTAAACATCTACTTCACGTCGGTATTCTGTGAGGTTGTGGTACTTCCCCGGTCGAGCCGGCCCATTCATGCAACAACAAAAGCTGATGCGTGGCTCTACCACTCTGCGGGCACCTAGGGCTTAACCAGCACCGGATCAATTGCCCCACAGAACTCCCAGTCGGCAATGGAGAGTAATGCACCCGTAGTCGGGTCAGAATCACCTGCCCACTCTGAGACTAATGATCACCTCTCTGTAGAGGATTCGCACTGCACGATTCCATCAAACTCTGACACGGTAGAGGATGATGCAGCTTAAGGCCTACTGGCGGGGCTTTACATTGGCAAGTATGATGCAGGCGCCCTCTGTGAAGATGTCCCCTTCGTCGCCAATTAAAATTTTACAGACAAACCTCCACCACAGTGAAACTGCGAGGGCTCAGATGCGCAAATGGATGGAGGTTCAACACACGGCCATAGCCCTCATACAAGAGCTGTGGGTCAGGGCTAGCCGCATACGGGGCCTCTTTAACTTAGGGGGTAAGCTATACTGCACTAACGATCACGACTTCCCAAGAGCGTGTATCTACACAACAAGCAACATAAAAGCACAACCTCTTACAGATTTCTGTTCCACAGTCCTGTATGTCATAAGGATCAAAAACGAACAGGAACCGAACGTGGTTATCGCCTCGGTAAATATTCCGAAGGCTGATGCACCACCACCATACGACCTTACCAGGCTAGTAAATTACTGCGAGCGGACTGGACTGGAGGTCGTCCTAAGAACTGACTGCAACTTACATCACCCACTCTGGGGGATAGATACAATCAACGACAGAGGTACGACCCTAGTTTAATATCTATTTACTCCAAACCTTATACTGATTAAAGTAGGTTATTAACCAACATTCGTAACAAGACGAAGTCGCATAATTATTGATGTAACACTCGCCACCAAAGGTGCCGCCGAACTCATCTATGGATGGCATGTGTCCAATGAGGCTTCGTGCTCCGACCACAATTAATTCTATTTGAATTACAGGTCAATATTCCATCAACACTCCCAAGACGTAAGACAAGACTGCAAGACTGATCGGGTCAAATATAAAAATACTCCTATCCCCAAACTTGCGGAGATCCAAGTTACAGACAGACTGAGGACAGATGGAGGATACGACATGTGTAGAGGAAAATGTAACAAGTCTAACCACTAATATGTAAGAAAGCTACTACGACGCTTGTCCAATGACCAATCCTGTTACGAAGCCTAGTATACAACCCTAGTGGGATAATGAACTAGAGCGGACTGGTGTAGACTGGAACTTATACAAAAACGCTAAGTTCGAGTATAAAAATGCATCAGGTATCGACGAACTGTGGGATGGCGCAACTTTTGCATTAAAATAAAAACCTGTGAACAAGCAAATCGGGCAAGGAAAATCTTGGACCAACAAACCACCTCAGGGCCTAGCCCGCTCCGCAAACCCAATAATGCATACACCATATCGCCAACTGAGGCAAAACAAATCCTGCTAGAATCACATTTCCCGGGGTGTAGACTAGTTCTGGAAATAGACTGGCCAGAGGAAAGAACAATCCCAAACAACCATGACTGGAACTATGCTCATCACATAGTAACAGAGGATAAACTCCAATGCCATAAATACCATACACAATTTTCACTCATACAAGGCGGCTGGACCTGATGAAATCTTCCCTGCTCTTCTTTAGTGGGGATGACACTTGATAATTAAAATACTAGCCGTAATCATGCGAGCATGCTTGGCACATAGATACGTCCCAAAAGGGTGGATGAAAGTGAATATAATCTTCATTCCTAAACCAGGTAAAAGCGATTACACAAATGCCTAACCTTTCAGACCGATCAGCCTCATATCCTTCCTGCTTAAAACAATGGAAAAGATATGTGAAAGAGAACTGATAGGAAAGAGACTAATAAACAAACCTCTGCATAGCAACAAACACGCGTATAGCTCAGGTAAATCGACAGAATCGGCACTCCATTTGGTAGGTAGCCAAATTGAGGAACCCCTTTGGCAGAAAACTGTTTGTCTTGGCACCTTCATTGATATACAAGGAGCTTTTGACAAAACAAACTTCACCAGTATAGGCAACTCCCTCGTCAAACATGATGTGGAACTTAATAGGCTGGGTAATAAACACACTAAACAAACGACTAGTGAGAATAACAGGTGAGAGTAAAATTGCACTAATAACCAGAGGCTGTCCACAGGGAGGTGTATCATCACCATTCTTATAGAACATAGTCACCAATAACCTCATCACAAAACTAAATGTAAATCATTTTTATACAATAGGGTATGCAGATGACCTAGCAATTATAATATCAGGCAAGCAAGAAATATGATCTAACAGTAAGCCCAAATAAAACTGAAATGGTAATTTTCACTCACAAACGAATGCTGAATACTTACAACTTACCCAGATTACTCAGCACTGAAATAATATATATATAATATTGGACAGCAAACTAAACTGAAACAATCACATAGAAAATAAGATCAACAGGGCGCTTTTTGGCAATATAAAAAAATGATTGGAAAACGCTGGGGTTTGTCACCAAAAATCGTTCTCTGGCTGTACAAAATGATCATCCGCCCAATGATTTCCTACGGAGCAGTAGTATGGTGGCCCAGAACGAAACTTACCACTGCTAGAAACAAATTGCAAAAATATCAGAGACTAGCGTATTTGGCCACAACGGGATGCATGAGCACAACCCCCTCAGCAGTCCTTGAAGTCATGTTGGATCTGCCACCACTGTATCTGTATATACAACAGGAAGCAGCTTTGGCGTCCATAAGACTAAAGACTCTAAATCTCTGGACCAACGACAAGACCCCACACACTAAATTACTTACAGAACTCTATGCCAGTTCATCAGGCTGTGAATGAGAGAATTTATCTTTAACAAAAGGTTCAAAATACATACATACATAAGATCACGACTGTATCCCATAAGGGCTAGTCAGAGACTGGGCACTCACTGCAAAAACAGATGACTGTCACAATCCACGTTTCACCAAAACAATATAATGCACTTGGTGTGATAGGTGGTGAGCCCATCGCCATCATGCGCTGCTGGGTGCACAGTGCAGTTTAATTCCTTACTCGCCTTTTACGAGATCCATTGGATGAGATGGAGTGGTAGTATTGTTTTATCGAGCCGCCACCACACGGCTAAACATACAAAATACAATTATACGAAGATCATCGCACTGAAGAACTGAATCCACGAGAACTCAGGATCTTTACAGATGACTCCAAAACAGAGACAAGTACCGGTTCTGGAACTTTCTCAGGGACCTAAACATTCGAATATGTACATCACATGATTTAGACAACACTGTGTTTCAAGCAGAGTGTATGGGTATTATCAAAGCGGCATCGGCCATAGCAGCAAGGAAAGATAAAGACCAATCTATAAGAATACTCTCCGACATCATGGCGGTACTAATGGCCCTCGACAGCAATGTTATGAATTCAGGCTCATTCATGAATGCTACCAACGACTAAATGAGGTATGTCAATTCAATAAAATAACCCTTCAATGGATTAAGGAACACAGCGGATCTGGAGGGAACGACGCTGTGAACGAGCTTGCTCAGGGGGGGTTCCAATCGGTGTGCCGTGGGACCAGAGCCCACTTCCTCTCAGGTATGTTCGTACGCTAATTTGTAATCGCTCTAGAAACCGACATGCACATCTCTGGACAAACCATCCAGAGTGCAGATAGGCCAAGGAAGCTTTGCCTGCTATAAACAATCGCATCTCTAAGGTGATACTCCGTCTGAAAAAGCTCCAAATCAGAATAGTCAGTAGCGCCATAACAGGACATCTTTCAACAAACATCTGTTTTCTTTAGGTGTCTCCGACAGCTCTCTGAGCACAGCCTGCATGGAAGAGGATGCAAAGGCGGCCCATGTCCTGCTGGACTGCGCAGTGTTCGCAGAGTACCGAGCTAAGTATCTCGGTTCGCCGAAATCTCTCCCCGAGGTAGTGGGCAGCACAAAAGGTCTGCTGCGGTTCGTGGAGGAGATCGGTTGGCTCGAATGACCAAAATATTCCTGCCCAAACGCAATTAGGATTCCTATTACTGGTGGTAGGATTCCTATGCAGGAATCCATCTAGGTAGGTACCACCCCAGGGCCAGTTATTCTATCGTGAAGCAGTAGTGTGCAAACATTACTGTGTTTCGGTTTGAAGGGCACTGTGAGCTAGCGTAATCACTGGGCATATGAGACTTAAGAACCTATGTCTCAGGGTGATGGACACAGTATAGTGTCACACAGAAATTTTCTGGTTGACACAGCATTTGTTATGGGCAGACGTTGCACTTACCATCAGGTGAACGTTTTGCTCGTTTCATCATATTTAGTAATAAAAAAAAAATACGCGCAAAGACGTGGAGTTGCGGAATTCAGTCCGAAGGAATCTACAAGAGATAAATATCACATTCGCAACACAACCAGACCCTTAAACCATAACACAACCACAACCAACCCAGTGTTATTGTAAAAATATTGTCTCGGTTTGGGGTTCGAACTGTAAACCGGCGGCCACGCGGTCGTCTTATGATATAAAACATCATTGAGCACGACATGAAAGATTATCATTTATATATACAACCCAGCAATTTAATTAAAATGACTGGTATTTAACGTTTTTGACAACTTTTTTAGTTAAAAGTAAAAATGGTGTTTCGGACATTTGTTTAATATCCTAAAAAGTTTTTGTCAAAGGTCATCATTTAATAGGGATTCGTTTGAAATTATAAATAGCCACTGGGCAATTTCGACTCAGTGATAAATTAACTTATATAAGGATTAAAATAGTGTCTGTGACAACTGTGTGTTTTTCATACTTTGTGTCTGAAAATTTTGACTTCAAAATTTACGTAAATTAATTATCAAGAATCATTACATACTTCGCATAAATACATACATACAGTCACGCCTTTTTCCTATATAAGCGGTGGGCAGAGAGGGAAACGAGACGTGCCGGGTGGCGAACCATGTCCGTACATCGTACAATACCTTAGTCGTCTCTTACGACACCTCGGTCGGAAATGGAAGGTGCTATTCTCCTCTGCTGGACACCTATCGGTTATACACGCATAAAGAATCGCGAAATGTTAACGATCGCGTGACCTAGTGATCAGAGTAACTGACTTCTACGCGGTGAGTCCTGGTTTCGAATCCAGTCCGAAGCCAAAATTTGTTCCAAAACTTATATTGTTGGTTTTCGGGTCTGGTTGTGTTGTTGATGTGTGTCATAAAACTACTATAACATAAAAATACACAGATACCTGTGTGCCTAGTTTCGTCTCTGCCAGAACAATCAGGTAATAACGGCGGTTGATTGTAAAAAACATATTTATGTTTTGAATTACCTACCTAGTACCACCAATATTTTCGTCTCAGTAATTAACGAGATGGTTATTCCGCCATCTGATTTAACCGGACTTTCTTTTAGTCGACTTTTATCCGCCAACACGGCAGGAATGTTGGAACTTAAAATAATTTACGCAGTGTACGAGTCAGTGCGTACATTTTGCAATATTATGCATTTATGGTTTGTCAACGCTTATAGCATTTCATCTACTTCAAACCAAACCAATCCCTTCTCCGTAATATACCACTCTCGCTGTGACATTGATATCTCTGACATTCTCTGTGGGAAATGAAATTCTAGGAGCAACCCCTTTGGTCCTTCGTGCCAGATTAAGATTATCCATACATTTAGCTTTATAATAAATTGAACCGATTTAGAAATTGGTTAAGAATAAAAACGTATATCCACTTTAAAGTCCTAAATGGTCCTAAACGAAGTCTATTAGCGTTCCGAAGTTAGACGTTATGATATATTATAAACATATAATTGACATAACAAAAATCTGCGTATCAGTAATCAAGTGTATTCCTAAATTGACATTATTAAAATTTTCTTAAAAAATAATATATTACATTACGATGTTATTGTTTTCTTTTCGAAGCATTAACCTACCTATTTATTATATTATATAAATTTTGCCTCTCAAATATTGAAACGGTATATTTCATTTCACAATGTAGGCAATTCACTCCAGACCCTTAGGTCCTTACTTTAAAAAAAATCTACCGTTCAAACAATTATAGTTATTTGTTATTCTGTCGTGAAGCATTGTTGTGCATAAATTACTTAAGTACTTAAGAACCAATGTCTCAGAGTGACAAGCGCAGTGTAGCATCACGCAGAAATGTTCAGGGTGACGCAGCATTTATTATAGGCAAACGTTGCACTTACCATCAGGTGAAAGTTTTGTTCGTCTCGTCACTTTTTCCGATAAAAAAAAAGAAACGAAGCTACAAAACGATTATACAGCAGAAAACAATAGTGTGAAAACATTACTTTGTTTCTCTGAAGGTCACTAATAGCTACGAGTAGTAATTACTGGGCATATGAGATTTAAGACTGAAGAAAGGCGTCTAAGGGTCACGAGCGCGGAAATGTTTTGGGTGACACAGCACGATTTGCTCACTATATTCGATAAAATAAGTACCCAAAGCGACAGAACGTTGATTTTGCAGACTCGCATTGCGAACGATAATTTTTCTGCCTTGAGTATCGTTTACTCTAAATTATTTCAATCAAGAAGAACCAAAAACAAATATTGTTTGTTTTCGGGTCGATTTCCGGGTTGATTTTCATTGTTCCCGTGCCACTAACACTGTGTCCCAGCCGACCATCGATCTTTCCGCATGAGCGTTATATCGGGCACGGGTAGGTAAAGACGAATGAGTGCCTCTTTATTTGGGAGTAGATTTGTCGCACTATAATATCTCCTGCGCAGTTGTTAGCTTCCGAGAGAATTCTGAAATTGTCACTGTGGTCGAAAATCAGCGAGGAGGACATCATCACCTGACCAAATGTGGAATTGCTGTTTTTTATAAATCATTCGAATTAACAAAGACTAGCAAACTCGTGCAAATATTTCCGACAGTATCGTGATAATGAACAGAAGGCACCATCTACCTTTGTTAAAGAATGTTAACAACTCCAACCGACAGCTGCAGTGCATGTTAGTTGATCAAATTGTCAACAGATGGCGCTTTCTTCAATTATTAATTAATTAAATATGTTTAATATTTTTTAACTAAAACTATTATTTTAGGATATTTACTTATTTTTCGTCATTAGAGGAAAAAATTATCTTCAAAATGGCGTATCAAACATTCATTTTGATACAGTATTATGGGAGTTATTTCATACTAAATAATAAAACCTTGTTTTATAAATAATATAGATAGATAACCAGAACCTACAGGTTAAAATATCTTCTATAATATGGTAGTGCTCAGTAGCAAATATAGCAAAGTCACACAGCCAACGTTGACAAAGGCTTCTAACGTCAAGTACCGCTTAAAGTATTTATACTCTAGAACGCTAAGAGCATCTTTGTACAGTACTTTATTGCCATTGTGAAACATAGTAGTTGATACATTACAGTGTTATTAGTGTAGCTGACGACCGCGTGGCCTAGTGATTAGAGTACGTGAGGTCTACGTCACAATTCCTGGGTTCGAATCCCAGCCAAAATTTTTGCAAAAACACAAATTGTTCGTTTACGTGTCTGGTTGTGTTGTTTTTTTCCCCGTGTTTCTGACACTGCAGCCAAGCCTACCTCCGATTTTATCGCATGAGCGTTACATCGGGCGCGGGAAGGTTGATTCAGTGCTCCAGCCTCTGTATTTGCGCGGACCTGTAATATCTCCTGCGCAATTGATAGCTTCATATAGAATTTGTTAGATGTCGCTGTAGTGTGTAGTAGTAGTGTAGTAGTGTCGAAATCGGCCAGGAGGACATTACCCAGAAAGCTTACTTATTGCCTTGCAGTTATAGAATTATTCGCCATCAGCGACTGTTATATGATTATAGAAAACTCATGTACTAGATAACATAACTACTAAATGTTATTGTTAATAGTAAAAAGAGACGAGGCGAACAAAACTTTCATCTGATGGTAAATGCAACGACCGCCCATAACAAATGCTATGTCACCAAAGTGCGCCCATCACCTTGAGACATCAGTTCTTAAGTCCGACCGAAACAGCAACGTTTTTACACTACTGATTCACGGCAGAATATTTGGCTCTGTGGTGGTAGGTTATACGGATTCATACACGGGAATCCTACCCCCAGTAAAGGATAATATAATTATTTAATCAAAAAACTGACTTCAACGCAGCAGCACCCAACATGCTTACGCGAATTTCGGAGTTTCATCATTTTCTCATGGATCTCATGATCAGAATCTGACCATCCTTACGATATCCCCTTTCTAATAAAAAAATAATCATTAAAGTCAGTACACAAGGAAAGAAGTTATGCCCGAACATTTGAAATCTTTTTGGAGTCGGTTAAAACAAACACGCGGACGAAGTGAAAAAAACTGTGTTTAATACTAATACTAATATAATACAACCTTTAGAATAATCCGAAGAAATTTTCCAGGCCACATTTTTTTATTGGATTAATTGATGAAACGGGCAATCCTTCACGTGATGGAAAGTGCAACGTCCCATAACAAATACGGTGTCGTCCAGAACATCTCTGTTTGACACCACGCTGCGTCCTTCACCCTGACACATAAGTTCTTAAGTCTCATATGTGATTACACTAGTCTACTCTCATATGTAATATAGCTGTAATTACACTAGCTCACAATGCCCTTCAAACCGAAACACATACACAGGCAGAATAACCGGCTCTGGGGATGATACCTACCTAGACCGATTTCCGCATAAGAATCCTACAACCAGTAAAAACTATGTAACTTTAAACTATCGAAATATTAAATTAGTACATTTTATTTATTATTATAATATACCGTTACTCAAATTCTCTCTTTATAATATTAAAGCCTGCAAAATACAGCGTGACATTTCTTTTTAATTACAACAAACAGTTGCTCTGCCGACTTATGATAGGGAAGGAATCGAGAACGGTTTAAAATTAAAAGGCCTTTATTTCTATTAAAGGAAGGCATAAATTCCTTTGCGATATATTAAATTAATGAAAGACAAAATGTTATCATTTACAGCCTATTAACATGTAGTGTATTCAATGGGCAATTAAAAAAAACCGACTTCAAGATTCAGACAATTTAAGAGTTTCAAGTTTTTCTCATGGATCTCATCATCAGAACTTGAACAAAATAATTCGGGACAACTCTTACTTTCTAAAAAAAAAATCATCATTAAAATCGGTACTTGAACAAAAAGTTATGCTCGAACATATATAAATAAAAACAAAAAAATATATACTCGCACAGCCGATTTTTTTTTAATTATTGGATAAAGTGATTAAACGAGCAAAACGTTCACCTGATGGTACTCGTAAGTGCAACGTCCGCCCACAACAAATGCTGTATCGCCAAGAATATTTCTGTGTGACACCACACTGTGCCCATAACCCTGAGACATAAGTTATTTAGTCTCATATGACCAGTGATTACGCTAGCTCACAGTGCCCTTCAAACCGAAACACAGTAATGTTTGCACACTACTGCTTCACGGCAGAATAACTGGCCCTGAGGTGGTACCTACCTAGACGGTTTCCTGCATAGGAATCCTCATCATCATCATTTCAACCTATCACTAGTTCACTGCTGAACATCGGCCTCCCTCATAGATTGCTACAAAAGTTTGTAGCTCTCATTTTTGGGGTGAATCTTGCCATAGTAGCCACGTTTGGCAGGCGGGTTGTGGTAGGAACACGAGAAACCTTTTCTTTTTTGAAGTCTGTTAATAAACAGTGTAGACCACAGACTTCATTCTTTTAGCGTGTTGGAGTTTTTAGGTAGTTTATCAAGTACCTCAACAATTGGGGGCATTCAACCCCAGGCTAGTTATTCTGCATCCATCCATTCTCAAGGTCACAGGTCTCAAGGATACTGAGACTTAGTGTAATCACTGGGCATGTGAGAATTAATAACTGAATCCTCAGGGTGACTGGCGCAGTGTGGTGTCACACAGAAATGTTCTGGGCGACATCCATCTGGCCAGGAGGACAATCGGGTTTTTAAATAACTGTAATTTATTAAACATTTTCAGATTATTTTTTAAACACTATAAAAATCGTTTTCTTAATTTCATTTATTTTGAAATTAATGCCGCCTGCACCGAAAGGCGGTAAAGGTCCCCCAAAACTCTCCAAGACTTATTAAGTATGCAGTCGACGAAATCGCAAAAAACGTTTTAATGTTAGGCGCGCTTACAGCTTCATTTAATTATTATTTCTTCCGAGTTCATTGTCGTCGTAGAAACAACGTAAATATAAATATAAGGGCTTCGTTTGTTAACCAACTTTACTGTTACATGCGCATTGCTTTAGTTAGTATGTCATAGTGCCTAAAGAATTAGTGCAAACACAGGCACTTTCTTGTTGTCACCTACCTGTATCCGATAGAAAGATGACATCCTAAGGTCGGTGTATTACAGAGTAGTATATCCTCTCGATCCTGAGCACGGTCGTCCTCTCGTTTCTGGGAGGTTTTCAAGTGTGAAAGAGTTCGCCACGGCAGATGTCCTCAAAATATTTTTATTCCTGTTGGGCACGTAGTATAGCAGTGCTAAAAATTGCAGAACGATTTTAGAAGTGACCGAAGATCGAACGTTACTGCGCTAAGTTAAAGTCGAGGCCAAAGCCTTTGAGCTGTCACACCTTTTTTTATTTTGATTTACCACGTGCTCGGCGGTGAAGGTTAACATCGCGAGGAAACCTGCATGCTGAGAAATAAAAAATATTTCGAAGACATGTGCAGTCCGCCAACCCGCATTGGAGTAGCGTGGCGGATTTTTCCTATTTCCAAAATCCTCTCAGAAATGAGAAAAGCTCAGCGGTGGGACATTTATAGGCTGAAGCTTTACTTTACTTTTTTACCTTTTTTTTAAGATCAGTGTATAAGTCAAATGGGATAAGAATCCATTAAAATTAAAAACTGAAAATCTATTATTTTTTGCGCAAATATTGGCTCCCATTGGGACTCCCACCCAGGCTGCAAGATTTGACATGCAACCATCGACTTCTCGCGAAACCCTGCAGGGAGTTGCTCCATCCAGTGAAGGGTCTACACTGCCCTTTCCAGTACGAGGTTGCCACTCCAGAACATTTCTTACCCAATTGTTATCGATCATACGTTCTATATGACCGGCCCATTGTCACTTCCGCTGGTTAATCTTATGGACTATATGGATTACTCTAGTTCTGATACAGATATCATCGTTAAAGATTGTAGGATTCCTATGCAGGAATCACTGTGAGCTAGCGTAATCACTGGGCATTTGAGACTTAAGAACAAATGTCTCAGAGTGACGGGCGCCGTGTGGCGCCACACATAAATATTCTTAATGATACAGCATTTGTCGTGGGCGGACGTTCCACTTTCTATCAGGTGAACGTTTTGCTCGTTTCGTCACTTTCTACAATAAAAAAAGAGAAACTCCGAGCATTTCCATAGCTCGCTGAGCGACTGAGTTTGCTCTTTCCTCTCCTTCCTCTCGGTCCTTATGCCATTTTTTTTCATTGGAGAAACGGTCAAGACAGCACAAAGTTTCACCTGGTAAGTGCAACGCCCGCCCATATCAATGCTGTGTTACCCGGAATATTTCAGCGTGGCTACACTGCGGCCGTCCCCTGCGACGTATGTCTAGAAACTAGCTCTCAGTGCCATTCAGACCGAAGCACACTAATATTTGCGCCCTACTGCTTCATGGCAGAAGAACTGGCCCTACGGTGGTACCTACCTAGACGGTTTCCTGCATAGGAATCCTACCACTAGTAAAAGTCATTACTGTATGACGGTAACTGCATATGAAACACGAGCAAATACAATATACAATCTTACATATTAGACATACAAGATTGAATATCATATGAAAATTGTATGCAACTGGAAGATATTTCAAATTCAGAAAACTGATTCCAACCGATTTTCTTCTATATAAATCACCGTCTATGGCATCGCTACGTAACGTTATTCTGTTCCCAACATGCAATATTCCTCATGCATTGAATTTATAAAGATTCCAGTCAGTTTTGCGGCACACCTGCTGCATACAAATTTTTACAATATGCCAATGTGATTGTTTTAAACTGAATAAGTATTTTAAAGGTTTTGTCTCTTCAAATGTCTCTTTGCTGGGATATATGATGCATGTAAAAGTATTGTATGTTTTGAAGGAAAGGAAGTTAATTTGCTGGAACTGTGTGTTACAGACAACCCTCAATGCAGAGCCTGTATGGAGACGGACGAAACGGCGGCTCATGTCCTGCTGGACTGCCCTACGGTCGCCTTAGACCGGGTCGAGCATCTCGGCTCGCCGAGATCGCTCCCTTAGGTCAAGGGGAACATTAAGGGGGGCTGCGATTCCTGAAGGAGCTTGGTTGGCTCAAGTCATATGATATTCCTGCCAACACGCAAAATACGCGCTAGACGTGGAGTTGCGGAAACTGGCCCGTTGCAATCTACAACCTACGATCAACAAGTTAATATTCTAAAATCCGCATGCAAAATATATTGCAAAATATCTGCCACTAGGCAATATACATAACTGAAGTCGAGACCACGACAATGGTTTACTTCAAAACGAGGCATTATCAAACACTTGCGGGCGGTGCTGTTCAATTTTCGCAAAGTAACGCCTGATTCTATTAACTATATTTATTATTTATTTAAATGTGAAATAATATTCGCGTAATTATAAGACACCATTAAACGATATAAGTCATTAAGTTGACAAAGGAGTGGCTTTTTTCTAAGCTTCATAATGATTTCTTATAATTACGCGAACAATACACATTTAAATGAAACTAATTTTACAGATTTTATCGCGTTTAATTTTATTATTTATAACCCGACGTTTCGAGTGCTTTACAGCACCCATGGTCACGGGGGTACTGAGGTGACAGATGTCCCGATGTCATAGTTAACCCAGAGTACCTTCAGCTTTTAATTATTATTCTTGGTCCGATCTACGCAGAAAGAGCTCACTGTGTCTTGAAGTCTTGCAGTGGTATACTTGTATACTCCTGCATCTTGTAGAGGGATGTTACACTTGACAGATGGTAAAAACTGACTTATCTTCTTCGGCGGCTCTCTTACGTAAGGCAAAGAAAAAGATCAGTTAAAACCCGCGTAAAAGAACATATAGCTGATGTGAAGCATCGTCGCCCCAGGAAGTCTGCAGTCTGTGACCATGTTCTGGATCATCCCAACCATTACATCAGATTTGATAAACCACAAATCCTCGCAAAAGAACACCGATTCCTACCACGGATGATTTGCTAGGCTATTGAAATTAATAAACATCCTAATTTTAATAGAGAAGATGGTTGGGTACTACCACCAGCTTGAGATCCTATAATTAATAAAATTAAATCAAAAACCAAGCATACCACTGCAAGACTTCAAGACACAGTTAGCTCTTTCTGCGTAGATCGGACCAAGAATAATAATTAAAAGCTGAAGGTACTCCGGGTTAACTATGACATCGGGACATCTGTCCCCCCCGTGACCATGGGAGCTGTAAAGTACTCGAAACGTAGGTTTATAAATAATAAAATTAAACGCGATAAAATCCGTAAAAATAGTTTCATTTAAATAAGTTACTTCAGGTTAAGTGGACATGAATGTCATTCTAAGAAAATGCCCGTCCAATAATATGTCGTGGAACACAAAGAGATCGTATCCAATAATAACTCCTCGCATTCCAGTTTTCCATTAACCAATTTGCAAAGAAAAGAGAACTCAAGCATGTGAAACGTTCGAGTTGTCTTTTCGTGTTTGATGATCGGAAATTTTGTGCAATAACATGCGCAATATTATGATCTTAAGAGAAAGATTTACTAAGATAAGAAATGACCAAGTATCTGATCTAGTGGTCAGAGTACTCGTCGCCGCGGGTACTAGGTTCGAATCACAGTCGGAGCCAACATTTGTGCAAAACGCAAATTATTAATTTTCGGGTATGGTTGCGCTGTGATCGTCTACGTATTTCTGACACTGTATCCTAGCCTACCTCTGATCTTATCGCATCAGTGAGCGCGGGACAGTTGGGAAAAGTGAGTGCTTCTGTATTTGCGCCTACACCTGTGGCACTAAAATATCTCCTGCGCAGTTGATAGCTCACAAATCGCAACGCAAATCGTTCAGTCTTGAGACCTGATTGCTGCAGAATAACTGACACTGCGGTGGTAGCTATCAAGACGGATTTCTGCATGACAATCCTACTTCTGTAGATATGTTATAGCTTCAAATCAATCAGTTTCCTTGTTTTTATAAATGAGAGTGTAGAGACGAGCAAAGTGTTTACAAACCTGCTCATAACAAATGATGTTTCAGTCAGTCCATCTTTTAACATCAGTTCTCATATGTCAGTGCCTGTCAAACCCAAACAGTGTTTGCACACTACTTCTTGACGGTAATTTTCCATGAAAAAAAAATACTAGACTTTTGAGAGATGCTTAAGTTTCGGCCCAGCTACGGAATTAGTCTATTAGTCTTAGTCATAATTCTCAGTCATAATATTTCGCAAATTAAGCTGACCCCTATACAAACGTCAAGTCAAGGCCTTCTAAGGTCTATTAAGTATGCAGCAGACGGATTTGCGTAAATATTTTTTTTTATTTGACGCCCTGACTGTTTAACTTTATTAATTCAGTTCGTACTAATGAGTTTCTTTGCCCGACGACGACTGCGAAAAAAGGCAAACGTTTTGCCCTTTTCAGATTATACACTTTGTTTATTTAAATATAATAAAAATTTCCGTTGTAATGTGAAGTTTGAATGTATGTTTATTTATAAAGTCATAAGGTCTATAGCTATTATTTATCAATCAACTCACGGCATGATGTGATTTTGATGATAGTGTAAGCAATGGAAAATAAACATATATTTTTAGACGAGCAAATCGTTCACTTGTAAGTGCAACGTCTGCCCATTTCAATTATCAAGCCAACCAGAACATTTCTGTGTGGCACCTCACTGCGCTCGTCAACCATAGGCGTCAATTCTTAAGTCTCATATGCCCAGTAATTAGCTATACGCAAATACTTGCACAGTACTTCTCGACGGTAACATAACCGTCTAGATGGATTCTGGAAGCGAGACATACTTTCATAATTATTCATCTTGATTCTTTACCGAGAATGAATGTGGGGGTCTACTGACATAGGCGCCGGGAGGGGGTGCAAGGAGGTGCATTTGCATCCTCCTGACGAAGACGTCGCGCCAATCTTTATCGTCGTATACAGGTGGATAAAACGGGGTGGCTTAAGCAATAAAATCTACGTATTCAAACAAAGCATTAATTGAAGGCCGTATCACTCGCTTCATTAGTTTAGACATCTTGTACCACGTGGTAGCCCCAAAAGAAATTTAGATGCACCTTCCTGAAAATAATCCTAATATCCTAAAAAATAAAATATTTCCTACTAAGATTTCTCCTATATGGTTCCACATGCACAACTTCCACATACACAAACACATACCAGCTATCTGTAGCCCATATAAATATTTGTTCTTTGCAGAACTCGAACCCGCGATCCATAGTACCGACAAAACATCAAATTGTTTGCAACATTGAGTAGTAGTAATTATGTTAGCCGATAGGTATCCGGCAGAGTAGAATAAAACCTACCCCTTTCCTACCGAAGTATCGTAAGAGGAGACTAAAGTGCGGTTGTGAAGACAGCCTTTCATCATCATCATCATCATCTCAGCCTATTACAGTCCACTGTTGAACATAGTCCTCCCCCATAGACTGCGACAAAACACGATCCTGAGCCACCCGACATCGACTGCCCGCAAAACCGTGCAGGTCGTCGCTCCATCTAGTGAGAGGTCGCCCTACACTGCGTTTTCCGGTACTAGGTTGCCACTCGAGAACCTTTCTTCCTCAACGGTTATACGTTCTACGAGCTATATGGTCGGCCCATTGCCACTTCAGCTTGCTAATCCTGAGAGGTATGCGCCTATATTCGTGCAGAATTATATAATAATATGTGTCACTATACTGCTCGTGGGAACGCAATGGGGAGTAAGAATTTTTTGACTGGTATTAAAATGGCGGCAACGTGGTTCATTACCCGTCACGTTACATTACCCGCGAGGGCGAAAAGTGGGCTACCTGTGTGGCCTCTACCTTCCCCTTATATGGGAAAAAAGCGTAACTGTATGTATGTAATTATGTTAACTAGTGGTCGCCGAATGGTCGAAATTCGACCGTAGCTCATTAACGCTTTTTTAATTGAGTTTACTTTTAACACATATTGTACATACATTTTAGTTTTATGCACTACTTCTTCATATAAACTTTAACTATTGTTATTATGTTGGCGGATGATATTGCCAAGGAAAAGGGTAACCACCCGCCAGATCAGGTGGTCTGATCTGGGGAGAACGTCTCCTCCGACTAGTAATATTAAGATGTTGTATATATAGTTCGCATGTCAGAAAACTTTCATAGCGCGATTATGGAATGTATGAAATATTTCTTGAGCTTCTCATGTGGCGACATAGATGTCGCTAGACATGCCACTGGTGACACTACATAGAACAATCTACATCCGTCGTACTAATTATTAATAATGAGTAATATAAATAAGAGTATAATAATTATAATTGAAGTAAATAAGAATAATGAATGTATTAATTATTATACTGCACTTTATCAACAATTATAAATAAGTAACTTGATAAAATAAGTTGTTGTATTGACTAACGTGACTACGCTGTATACTCTGTCGTAACTGAGTGAAAAGAGCAAAGAATTGTTGATAACGTATTCGTAACGAACGTTACTCTGCCCTTACACTAAGTGATTCAAAGTATTCTGACTCATATCTGTAATATTCCGTAACGCTATGCCAAATCTAACACTCCTCCGTGCGCGTAACATGCTTACAAAGTGGTACAATGATTTCGCCTCAAGTATTAGATTTGCAAAAGAGAAGTTGAAAAAAGTCCATAAATATCCCACTACTCTGTGATCACTTAAACGATCTGCTGTGCGCATTTTTTCTCTTACTTTTGAGAGGGATTTGGAGGAAAGAGCAACAAAACTCCACTGCCACACTACTCCAATGCAGGTATGCTTACCTCGACTCTGCCGACCAGCATTGGAGCAGAATGGCGCAATCATTAACTTCACGAGTTATCGAAATATTTTTGAGAGATGTAGGTTTTCAATGGCATGATGCTTTAATTTCGTACCTGGAACGGGAAGAACGTACGTACGTACCGTCCAGCCATAGACGGGGAGGAGCGTTTAATGTGCGAGATGTCTGATACTGCGCTAGGGAATAGTAGGTCGATAATATCAGACTAAAAATGTCCAACTGCTGAGCACGGGCCTGGTTTAATTTTTTATAGGGTATAGGAGCCGGAAAGAGTACGCCACGCTGCTCCAATGCGGAATGGACCTCACATGTTTTCGAAATATTTTTATCAGCTCAGACATGCAGCTTTCCTCACGATGTTTTCTTTCACCGCTTAGCACGTGGTAAATCAGCACTTATAATTGCAGCACTATTTGAGCGGTGCTGGCACTAGGAGTCGAAGTCAGGTCACTCGCGTACAATAAAATTTAAAACGAGCGCCCGGCTGGTTTTCCACGGCTCCAAGCATATCCTGGATGAAGCAGAGAAATATAAACGTTTCGCTTTGGGGCGTGCATTTGGAAGTGTTTGAATATTTTGATAGATGACGACAGCGCCCAGAGGCCAGTGGTTCCAGGGCTCGAATTCCAACCGGGGCCAACATGTCCGACATTTATGTCTGTAAAAGTAATTTACGATACTGGAGAAATCCTAGTGTGATACGTCGTTTTTTTAATCTGTGCTGCTGGTTCGTTCGTTTGTTCTTAATTTTTTTCGCTGTCCAAAATATAACTGGAGACCCCATAAATTGCGCCCCGGACATTTGCATTTTAGATTTATAGTATATATAAGATGTGATAAAAGCGAGTGGTGAACAGGAAACGGATAATTTATTTAAAAAAAAAAGCTGATGTCGTCGTATAAATTTCAACCATTATTTTAAATAAACGCGAGAATATAATGATTTCTTATGTTAACGCGAATACCACACAATTAATAAAACTATATTTACGGATTATATCGCGTTATAAATATAATCTATATCTATACAAATAAATAAAATTGAAGTATTTTTTTTATTTCATAAAAGTGACGGGAAAACGCAACGTCGGCCTATAATAAATACTGTGTCACCAACAACAGTGTGACACCACAATGCGCCCGTCAACCTGAAACATCAGTTCTTAAGTCTCAAATGCCCAGTGATTACGCTAGCTCTCAGTGCCCTTCAAGCCGGAACACAGTAATGTTTGCACAACACTGCTTCACGGCAGAGTAACTGGCCCTGGGGTGGTACCTACCTAGACGGATTCCTGCATAGGAAATCTACTACAGTAAAATTTTGCAATAACAAAATAGCAGCTTTTTAGTCAATGCTTATGAAAGTCTATGTTGTACTTATAAGCATAAAAACGATTTTTAAAATGTTTGTCTGTCTGTCTATATGCCTGTCTGTCTGTCTGTCGGTTAGTTCCGGCTAATCTCCGAAACGGCTGGACCGATTTTGACTGGACTTTTTATGCGGGTAAAACCACGGGTCACAGCTAGTTTATACTGTTTATAACCCGACGTTTCAAGCGCTTTACAGCACCCATTGTTACAGGGTGACCGAGGTGACAGACGTCACAGGGCACAGTTCACAGTTAATCCGAGCTACGTTCAGCTTTCAATTATTATTTTTTGGTACGATCTACGCAGAATAAGCATACTGTGTCTTCAAGTCTTGCTGTGGTATTCTGGGTTTTTGATTTTATTTTATTAATAATAGGATCCCAAGCTGGTGGTAATAACCAACCATCTTCTCTGTTTTCTTGCAGGGATTTCTGTTCTATCAAATAAAAATATACGCGATAAAATCCATAAATCTACTTTTATTAAAAGACAGAAATATCAGTATGTATCCCTAAAGTAAAAGCTTATGTGTCCGATAAAACAGTCTATAGTGGTGCAATAGTGAGTGAAAGAGTTCTTTCTCTTACTTTTGGTAGGATTCCTAAGCGGAAATCCGTCTACGTAGGTCCCAGGGCAGGGCCAGTTATTCTGCCATGAAGCAGTAGTGTGTAAACACTACTGTGTTCTGGTTTGAAGGGCACTGAGAGCTAATGAAATACCTGGCCTTATGGGACTTAAGAACTAACGTCTCAGGGTGTCGGGTGACATGATTTGTCATGGGCAGACATTGCACTCAACGTTAGGTTCACCTAACCTAACCTTTTTGCTCGTCTCGACTCATTACTAAAAGCATTTTATACATTTAAATTTGAATTACGTCAAACTAACGTTTGTTAATCGATAGAGCCGTGGTAGGTAGAGGCCACTCACGTTATCCACTTTTCGCCCTCGCGTTAAACGAGATGTGACGGGTGGCGAACCACGCCGCCGCCATTTTATGGGGATATTTGATTATGGGAATAAAGGGTCTCAATAGTCACACAAGACTAAAATTATGTCTATGGTTTGTACAACATTTATAAAAGTATAATTTTGCATGTTCTTAAATTAATGTTTCCTAGGCGGGTAAAAAAAGTCACGCCTCGTTCTTATTTGGGTAAGCAGAGACCACATCTTCCACTTGCTATGATCCTGATACACATCTTTCGCTTCTGCTAATTTCATTAACGTTTAAAAAATCGTCGGTTGTGGGTATTTTGATGTGGCCTTTCATTAAAACGTCTTCTATCTGATTGTCATACGTTCGCCTACGTTACCGGTTTGCCCATTCACACTCGCCGCATAAATCTGTTTCGTCAATCTTCTTTCATCCATCCTCTATACGTGTTCAAACCAACTAAGCATCGCTTTCTCTATCTTTGTCAGTAAATCTTCAACATAACTGCAACATTCCCTTATCACGCTGATCCTCACTTTTTTCATCAAAATCACTATTTACTTTTCAAACTTCTCATATCCTAGTAAAGGAGAAAGTTAATTTGCTGAGATCCGCATGCAAAATGTAAAATGGTGTGTATTATATAGTTTTGAAGAGCACCGCCCGCCCTCCCTCAACAGCGTGCACAAGAAAACCAATACCGCCACAGATACTCTCCACCACTACAACACTACCACTAAGCAATATACACCACTGAAATCGAGAACACGACACGTGTTTCACCTCAAAACGAGGCATTATCAAGTGATATTGACTCTACGACAGTCAGCCGCCAAGTGAGCGGCCCGGTCAAAGGGCCGGGTGCGTCACCGGTTCTGCCAGACCCAGCATTCACTACCTAGTGTTGGACCTACGAAAACATAAGTGTGGGAACCCGTACTCATGTTTGACCGTATGTGCCTTTTTAAATACGTTCTGGCTACTTATGCAGTTATTCTAAACCACATCACAAATGAAAAATTAAAAACTTTAGAGTCATATAATGTTGCTGTGTGTAAAAGGTTTTTAAATATTAATTAATATATCACTATAGCTCTCACAAATATGCAACCGGAGCAGTCTCTTCAAAGTTAAAAGGGGATTAAATATTCATACAAAGCAATGTGATACTCAAATTCTTTTAGCATTGCAGCCTGTTAAGCCTATTAGCGACTCCATAAGAGACTAATGAAAAAAATAATGAAATAAATGTTTAGCTTTTTTTCCGGAACGGATACAATGTTCACAATAATACGCCACAGGATAAAAGAATGATCAGATGTGTGATACTGTAGCTTGCTTAGTATTTCTATGCAGGAATCCGTCTAGGTAGGTACCACCCCAGGGCCAGTTATTCTGCCGTGAAGCAGTAGCGTGCAAACATTGCTGTGTTTCGGTTTGAAGGACACTGAGAGCTAGCGTAATCACTGGGCATATGAGACTTAGGAACTGATCTCTCAAGGTGATGGGCGCAGTGTGGTGTCACATAGAAATGTTCTGCGTGACACAGCATTTGTTGTGGGCAGATGTTGCACTTACCATCAGGTGAACGTTTTGCTCGTTTCGTTAGTTTATACAATAAAAAAAATGCTTTCGAAAATGGCTCGGCTGGCGCAGTGGTACATGACTACTGCGCCATAGGTCGCGGTTTAGACTTCCGAAGGGGCAAGTGCTTGTATGGCCTACTAGATATTTGCTCCGGGTCTGGGTGTTAGTGCATGTGGAATTTATGTTTGTAAGACGCGCACGCACGACTCTGGAGAAATCCTAATTTGGGGCCAGGTTTTTTTTAAAGAAAAAGAAAGAAAAAAATCATTTCACAAACATTAAGAAGTGTCCGTATTTATTTAAAACAAATTGAAAATATTTTTTATTTAATTAGAAAGAAAGAAAGAAAAAAATATTGCGGATATACGCCACAGACACAAATACATAAAATTATGCACTAGACATACAAGTAAACAATGTATTTACAGACAAACAGAGAGAAACATTAAACGACATCAAAAAACATTTAACAAAACTCGTGTACAATAATATTGTCACGTCAATTAATGGTATTAAAGACATTTATTTCGACACTTCCATCTACACACATAATACATGGTACACATAACATAAGGTATATATAATACAAAGAAAAAATTTAAAGAAAAATAACAATGTAAAGAAAAACCTATCATCTCTGATTTGTCTCTCTAGGGCAGTGATTCCCAAAGTGGTCTCTATCGACCCCTAGGGGTCTATGACAACCTGCAAGGGGTCTACGTCAGCGAAAAAAAATTTGGGGGTCCTTAAAATGAAAATGGGGGTCCACGGTAGTGGATCTCAACACATACACTGATAGTACCTATTTACTTACATCATACTATCTTATAATATCAAAACATATACATTATTTATAAAAGTACATATGAAGATACAAAATTTTATTTTGAGTAGTTTTAATTTAAATTCAATTAATAAATGTATAAATTAACAAAGTTAAAGTTAAGTTTTTAACACTAAACTTCACTACAGTTAGAAATTTACAGGAAATCAATTTCAGGTAAGTAGGGGGTCTACCCAACACGGAAAAAAATGGCAAGGGGTCTACGACACAAAAAAGTTTGGGGAACTCTGCTCTAGGGGATGAATTGTCAATAAATCTTTCTTAGTACTAACTTTCGTTATATAAGGAACTCCTGCGCAAAATTTAGAACTTCTTTACCCACCGGTAAAAGCTGTGCGTCGCCTGACAATCAGTCAGTGTTCAACTATTATTAAGTAAAACTAAAAGTAAAATAACAGCCTATAAATGTCTCACTGCTGCGCACAGGCCTCCTCTCAGTTCTGAGAGGGTTTTGGAGCCAGGATTTCCACCCCGCTGCTCCAATGCGGGTTATCAGACTTCACATGTCTACGAAATGTTTTCGTTCCTCACTATGTTTTCTTTCAACGCTGAACACGTGGTACTCGTATATTAGCACTTGATATAACAATTTCGGTGGTGCCGACACCGGGGATCGAATCAGGTCACTCATCATCATTTCAGCCTATCACTAGTCCACTGCTGAACAAAGGCCTCCCACTCGCGTAATATTCATTAAAAGTAGTAGTACGTGTGTGACCTGCTCATGCGAGCGCCCGCAACCTGAGCTACCACGGTTATTAGAGTGGTATGAAATTCAATGCCATCGCCCAGATATCGCTATCACAGCTGATAGAATAATTCAAGTCAATATTGTATTACCGGTAGTCGATAATTCCCGCAGGCTCTCCAAAATAGCAAGCTTTCGGAATATACATTTATTCTAAAGAATTTTGCATTGCTATTAACATTACTAATATTCCTGTTAACCACTTCCTGTTAGCTTAAAAGCTTGTGCTAGGAGATGGTTCACGTCAACAGTCGAACGGCGGGCTCGATCCTGCAACGTCATGTTTCCCAGTCCGTACCTTAAACCATAACCACTTACCATCAGGTGAGCCGCTTGCTCGTTTGCCCCCTATTCCATAAAAAAAAATTGGACTCCAAAGAATTTCAACACATTAAACACAGAAGGATGTTGTCCACCCAAACTGTGCCTCGCATGCTTGGATAAGGCTATCCTTATTCTGGGGTCGCCTGGTTCCAGAGCAGAATTACTAACGACTAGGCTCGCCCCGCAGCCATTGGCACGGCAACCACTGTCTTGGCGGAGAGGAAGGGATAAGGAATAGGTAAGAAATGGACATGGATTAGGTAATGCGGAAACTGGGAAAGGTAGTATGAGGTGTAGGATGCTACTATCTTGGAAGGAGCAGGAGGAGACAGGAATAGCTGTGGATGCCGTGGTCATTTACCCGGCACTTTATCGTATTTACCGGACAAGGCGACTAGGTTACGTACTTTCATGTAATTATTCTGGTGGTAGGATTCCTATGCAGGAATCCGTCTAGGTAGGTACCACCCCAGGGCCAGTTATTCTGCCGTGAAGCAGTAGCGTGCAAACATTGCCGTGTTTCGGGTTGAACGGCACTGAGAGCTAGCGTAATCACTAGGCATATGAGACATAAGAACTCATGTTTGTAGGTGACGGGCGCAGTGTGGTGTCACACAGAAATGATCTGGGTATTACCATCAGTTGAACGTTCGTTTCGTAACATTATCCAACAAAAAAAAATGTATGATTTTTCACTTGAATTCGTGTTATGCCGCGGACGCGCCCTCAACTGTGCATCGCTCTACCTAATCAAATATATTTTAATCAACATAAATAGGTTCATAATATGTGTGTGGTAATTTAAACTATGACCTCATTATCTAGATTTCTATGAACTACTTTCATCCAGTCTATTCAGAAGCTATTATCTTAAATTACTTTTAACATTTACCGTTCATTAAAATAATTGATAACTAAGCTTTTAGTACAAAACCTAAATAACCTTGTGTAATACGTAAACACTATTGTAAGACTTACCCATATTTCAAAGCTATTTATTTAATTTTACAATATTAATTAAATATATAATAAAGAATATTTTGAAACGGTAAGGTGATATTGACAATGTGAGATATCAAAAAATATAATTTATTAACATCATCTAAATACATACATAAATACAGTCACGCCTTTTTTCACTCTCGCGGCCCACTTTTCGCCCTCGCGGGAAAATTTTGGCACGAGTGAATACTCCCTATTACGTTTCCACGAGCAGTATATTGACAGAATCACATATTACGGTGTTACGAATAAAGGCTCTCCGTACAATACATTAGTCACCTCTTACGACACCTCGGTAGGAAAGATGTAATGCAAACGTAATTTTTTTATAAGAAGACTCATACTGTCAATAACTATTAGCAGTGGGATCGCCAAAAAGATAAATTTATTTCGTAATCGCTGCTCTCCGCCGGCTCAAAAAAAATTGACCCAATCGGCGGTGAAGGAAAACATCGTGAGGAAACCTGCATGTCATATTTCGAAGGCATGTGGACTGCACGCGCGGCGGATTCTTCCTAGCTCCAAAACTCTCTCAGACATGAGAGGAGGCCTGTGCTCAGCAGTGGGACATTTATAGGCCGAAACTTTACTTTACTTATTGTTTAATCACTTCCCAATGACATTCATTGGTGCCTTGCTCTTCACGTGTACTTTTATTGCATAATGCAATCACAATTTATATTAAGACGTAAAAATTTCCCAGTCAAAAAGTGGTTTCGGCCGATTTTATTTTAGATAAATCCTCATCTACCGCCTACGTTATTCTGTCTCTGACACGCAGTATTCCTTAAACATTGAATTTACGAGTATAAAGGTAGCAATCAGTTTCGTGGCACATATTTGTGCATACAGTATTTTGCAATACGCCAATGTGATACAATTTTTTTGTGAAAAAAATATAACTAGAACTTCATATTTTTTCTTATGTAAATTGCTTCTAATTTAATAGATTATCTATTTAGTAAAATAACTGATGTTCTAAAGTTATCTTTCGCCGTAAAAAAAATTTGCCATTCCGTGTTATTCACCCATTATTTCAAAAACTTTTGTTGTACTCTTAGTAAGATCATGTAAAAAGTGTGCAGTGTGGTGGCGGCGTAAATACAATCTACCACCCCATTTCAGCCCGAGGGTGTCGTGAAAGTAGACAGAGGGAAAATGGAAACCAGGAGGTGGGTAGCAGCGTCATCCTGGAATATCTTTATAAAGCCAAATTCCTGCATAGGAGTCCTATGCAGGAATCCGTCTGGGTAGGTACCACCCCAGGGCCAGTTATTCTGCCGAGAAGCAGTAGGGTGCAAACATTACTGTGTTTCGGTTTAAAGGGCACTGAGGGCTAGCGTATTCGCTGGGCATATGAGACTTAAGAACTGATGTCTCAGGGTGACGGGCGCAGCATGGTGTCACACAGAAATATTCTGAGTGGCATAGCATTTGTTATGGACAGACGTTGCACTTACCATGCGTGGAAACTATGTATGACAAAATCGCCCCAAAGCCAAAAAGAGCTACAAACTTTTGCGGCGATCTGTCGGGAGGCCTACGTTCAGCCGAGGACTAGTGTAAGACTAAAATGATGATGTAAAAAGAATCATGTATTAATAAAAATACAAAAATACAGATATATTTCGTCATAATCATAACAGATTTATGTCTTTATTCAGATATAAATGTTAAAAAAATACTAAAACTATTTATGTTACTTTGAACAATGTTACGAGTAAATGAATTTTGTTGTTTACTGAACTCATAATTTTGTTATTTAGTAGTGGAAACTGTTTTTGTCTATTTTTATGTCTATTTGTAATTTAACTTGTAACTAAGCTGTTTGATTTCTAAATAAATCATACAAACAAATACTTTATGGTGTTGGATAGTATTACTCTATCATATACGTCAAATTCAGATGCACCATGTTGACAAACGATGGTCCACCAGCGTAGTGATGTAGAAAAGTTGATTAAAATTTGCCGAACTGTGAGGTATGAAATGTATTATTGCACTTTTTGCACAGCTCATCAACCATTAATTTTATACGATAGAAACACCGTTCTGTATGCATATCTTACGCTTTCGCCTCGGCTATAAGGCTCTGGAACGATATACCTCTTGACATTAAAAAAGCTCCCAATAGGTTTGCCTTCAAAAATAAAGTCAGGGAATACTTCAAAAATTCGCAACAAGTATGAGTTAATTCCATTGCATATAAATCGACGTTATAACGACGTAATAAAATGTTTTCTTTCTGTTCCTCTTTGATAATAATTATCTAGTAGTATATTTATATCTACATTTATATAGAAGTTATAAGTACTTATGTATGTATATATGTATGTGTATATGTATATATATTTGAATGTGTATGTATTGATATAATTATGTATATTGTACAACAAGATTAAAAATATACGCAGCGCGTATATTTCTTTTCTTGTTGTTCATTTCTTTTCTTTTTAATGTTTTTTTCTTTTTGGTTGACTGGGAGGGAATGCTTTCAGGCACTCAGACATATGGCGATATGTACAGCTTCAGTGCATAGAAGTTTAAATAAATAAATAAAAAATGGGTTGAATGCTGTCTGGACAGAGAGTCAGCCTCTTACCAACTAAAACCTTATCTACGCTGAAAACGGGTCCCGGAATCTCCTTTCGGCTAACAATAGCCCTTACCGATAGAAGTAATGATTAGTCTTATTATATAAAAAAGATTTTTAAATATTAATTTTTAAATATTAGTCTTATTATACAAAAAAGATTTTTAAATATTAATCAACATGATCACTTAAAGCGATGTCAGTCCTACAAAGACAAATAATGAGTCCGATATAAGAGCCGACGATATTAATTTAGTATTTTTCAAAGCGGATTAACTCACATATTAATATTTATAATGATTTATAAGAGATGAAAAGGTATGAGAATGAAGCTTTAGGTATCTTTAAAATCTCCAAAGAAAGAAGGATTTTTTGAAACAAGAAAAATAACTTAAAATTGCAATAACCTATTTTAGAGGTGCTGGCACCTGGGATCGAATCCAGGTCACCGGCGCACTATGAAATTTAATGCAAGTGTGCATACCCTGAGAGATATTGTGTGTCGCTGATAGTGGCAGACTTTTTATAAAATATATATTTTCGGCAAATGCCATTAACATAATTTCACTACGTTATATTTTGTATAAGGGTAGATAGTCTAGTAAAAATAATAGATAACGTTATCCAACCCCTATAACTCAAAACCTCAGCTCAAACTTACAGCATTTTGAGGCGATTAACCTCAAAATTAGCATACAGGGTCTTTATCTGTGACCTTATGTCAAAATTGTAGCCTCTTTAAATTTGGCTTAGACTGGAAGGTAGCTTGTGAAGCGACTTTTATTTGGCTTAAATTTGGCTTAGACTGGAAGGTAGCTTGTGAAGCGACTTTTATTTGGCTTAAATTTGGCTTAGACTGGAAGGTAGCTTGTGAAGCGACTTTTATTCAGTACGTAAAAGTTTACATGACTATACATTCAGATTGACTAAATTATACTTTAACTTTATCGACGGAACAGCCCCGTAGAAAGGGGTGGTCAGGTAAGGTAAGTGCAAAATATGGGCATAACAAATACAGTGTCCCCCAGAAATTTCTGTGGTATACCACTCTGCGCCCGTCACCCAGAGATATCAGTTATTAAGTCTCATATGCACAGTGCACTACACTAACTCAAACCGAAACACTGTGACGTTTGTACACTACTCTTCAGTTCAGAATATACCTATAACGTATACATACTATTGTGGCAAAAGGGAATAGTAATTTTTTGATGGGAGAAAGGGACGAGAAAAGCAAAACGTTCACCTGATGGTAAGTGCAACATCTTCCCGTAACAAATGTTATGTCAATCAGAACTTTCCTGTGTGGCACCACACTGCGCGCATCATCCTGCGACATCGGTTCTTAAGTCTCACATGCCCAATGAATACACAAGCACTCAGTGCCCTTCAGACCGAAACTCAGTAATGTTCGCACACTACTGCTTCACGGCAGAAAAACTGGCCCTGCGGTAGTACCTAAATAGATTTCCGCGTTAGGTATTCCACTAGTAAAAAAGTGCTCTTCACTTGTGTTTTAAACAGCTATACCTTTTAAACCTCACGAATTGCAGAACGTAGAGAATTCCACAGTGTTAATAAATGTACAGCGAAGGGATGAGGGCTCTCCCTCCTCAGTTGGAGAATCTATAATTATATATGTTTTATATATGTTTTTATCTAAGCACAAATCATTTTTACGGCCACCACGGTAAACATTCTGCCGGAGACGTTCGTTAGGTAACCAAATCCGTAAGGTAGAGTAAATAAAATTTCAGCGCGCAAATTTAGACTCCGTTCCTGGCACAAATACTTTTTTTGGATATAGTGACGAGACGATGTTCACCTGATGGTTAGTGCAGTCTGCCCTTAACAAATGTCACCTAGAGCATTTCTGCGTCGCACCACACTGGGCCCTTTTCCCTGAGATATCGGTTCGTAAGTCTCAAATGTCCAGTGATTACACTAGCTCTCAGTGCCTTTCAAACTAAAACAATAATGTTTGCACACCACTGCTTCACGGCAGAATAACTGGCCCTGCTGTGGTACTTAGACGGATTCGTGCATAGGAATCGTGTCACCAGTGATAATGTGTCTGGTATTGGAAACGCCAATCTACTTGCAAATCATTGATGATTTGCAAGTCCTCTCTGAAGAGATCTTTAAATACATTAAACACATTACATCTTGGTATGCCACACAAAATCAATATTAAAGAGACTTCAAAAAGCTTCTCTTTGATATTTTATTACCTTAAATATGGCTTTTACATAAGCAGCCAGCACGTATTGATATCAAGTCAGTACGAGAGATGTTCTCCAGAGGAAAAACCTTTAGAAAAAAATTTATATTCCGACAGCGAGCATCGGAGAGCATTGTATGAATTTTTGAGAGCCTCTGGGAATTATCGACTGCCGGTAACGCAATAAGCGAGATTTAGTCGAATTATTTTGTTATCACTGGTAGCGAACTTTTTCCTCTAGGCATTTTTACGATTTATACGATTACTAAGCTATTTGTCACAACAAGAATATAAAACCACGTCACGTATGAACGAACTTTTAAAATTTACTTTTCCTAATAAAGGAAAGAAAGTTAATTTGCTTAGATTTTGCAAATGTTGCAAGCAGATCTTAGCAAAATAACTGTTTTTCTTTACACTAACTCTATGTTAAACTGAGAAAACTACATCGTTGTGCTGTTCAAAACGTTTGGTTCAATCCGCAGTGTTTTAAGCGACCGATTATAAATTTTGCGTGCGGATCTTAGCAAATTTAGTTTCTTTCCTTTATTAAAATGGATTTTAATAGTTGTAGGATTCCCATGCAGGGCTCCTTTTAAGTAGTGTGCAAACATTACAGTGTTTCCGTCTGAAGGCCACTGAGAGCTAGTGCAATGTCTGTGAATAAGATATTTAAGAACTGATATCTCAGGGGAAACCAACAGAACACAGACAGTCGACACGGGGAAAATGAGAAGCAGGAGATGGGCAGCAACATCATCCTGGAATATCTGAACAAAAAAAACTGCGGTTCCCAATCCGCCTACCAAGTGTGACAAAATTCCCCCAAAATGAGCGATACAAACTTTTGTCAGACAGGCAGTCTATGTATCAATTTGGAGGACATAGGCCATGTTCAGTTGTGGACTAGTAACAGGCTGATATGATGATGATGATGACTGCGATATGCGCTCGTACATATATAGTATAAGAGTTTATTATATAACAGTAACCCATGTATATTACATTATATGTTTATGTAAATATATAAACAAAATTAGGTGAAAATAATCTTTATTATTAAATATTTAACAAAATACCCATAAGTCACGTCCGGGCATTTGCATTTCAAATTTAGTGAACACGAAATGCAAAAAAGTGAGTGGGGGAAGCGGAGAGAAATGGACTATGTATAAACCGATGTTTTCTGTAAAATAAAAGTTGACCCGTTATTCAAAATAAACACGAGAATTCTTAATCTGCATTACATGTAGCAGAAGGCGGGTTTTTCTGCCATAGCGCTAAGATTTTTTTTTAATTTTAAGATTAATGATTGCAGGAAAGATATTTATGGTTGACTGCGTAATGCCCAATGGCACTATTGTATACAACTAATGATTTCTTATATTTACGCGAATACTACACATTTAAATAAAGCTAGATTTTTCGGATGTCGGGTATCCGGTGTCAAAGGTAAGGTACTCTGGCCAATCGGTCGTCAATTTGATCGTCGATTTTCAACCACGGCAACAACTGAATACTGTGTATGCGCCACAGTAACACAGATGCACTCACGCGTCCTTAATCACACGCGTCCAATGTAACGTTCATGTGATAACATCAGAGGTAGGCTAGGAGGCAGTGCCAGAGCCAAGAGTACAACCAGACCCCATATTGACATTTTTTGTTTTTGCACAAATATTGACTCTGGCTGGGAACCTAGGACCCCCGGCGTAGTAGTTGTGTGCTGATTAACTGATGAAGATCATTTAACGCACATATGATATATAGCCGATAGGTATCTGGCAGAGTAGAATAGCATCAACCTCTTTCGAGAAGAGGTATCCCAAGACGTGATTAAGGTCTTTACGAACAGCCTCTATTCGTGCAGAAGAATACTATTGCAGTGTTGTCACTATGATGCTTGTGGAAACGCAAAGGAGAGTAAGATTTTTTTTGACTCGTACCAAAATGTCGGCGACATTTAGTGGAGTTTCCCGAGGCGGAGTTTCCCGGGAGAAGTGTGCTACGGGTGCGGTCTCTGTCAACCCCTTTTATGAGAAAAAGGCGTGACTGTTTTTGTATGATAAGTCGTGTGAGCGTTATATGGAGCGTGGGTAGATTAAAATGAGCGTGTGGTCCATATAAATCTATCCACAATCCAATAATTTTTGTTCATAATACCACTACTGTTAAGCCTGCCCCATAGATTGGCACAAAGAACGGTCTCTACCCACCAGCTTCCATCTACTCTCCTCCAAACCGTGCAGGTCGTCTATACATCTAGTCGGGGGTCGCTCTTCACCGCGTTTGCCGGTACGAGGTTGCCACTCCAGAAGCTTTGTCCTTTATGATATCGGTTCTACGCAGGGGCTTAACAATGTGGTGGCACGAATGGCAAAGTACCACAGGTGCTCGTTCTGGTATATGATGCGATGAGTTTGAATTCTGGATTACATTTAAGTGTGAAACTTTACAGCCACACGATCACAGCGCCACCTACCGGGTCGAATTTTGTAATTAGCATGTGCTAGCTGTTAACGATACTCTACAGTTATATATACGACTATACATTGGATAACCATCGTTGCCAGTGATGGTCTCCGTCGTCAAATTTCGTGGACAATACTTTGAACACTAGCCGTCGACCATGCGCAGTAATAACTATATACTTATTCTGCTAAACATAACGGTAGAACTATATAGTTATTCTGCTATTCGGGGCGGAGACAAATCCAACAAACCCAAATCCTTAGGGCTATGAAGGTTACTCTAGTTCTGCAGCGGATATCATCGTTGCAGATCTATCGCGCAGAGAAACCCCGACCGTAGCTCTTTCCATAACTCGCTGAATCACTTTGAGCTTTCTTAGGTGGCCTACAGTGAAGTACCACGCCTCGTGTTCGTGCGTCGCCACTGGCAACACGCGCTGGTTTAATTTTGTTTTAAGACATTGAGGTATACTCGAGAATATGTTACGCAGTTTCTCACTGCCGAATCGAGTTAGATCCGTCGAGTTAGATTAGTCGGAAAATCTGTTCCAGGTATACATATTCATCGACAGTTTCGAGCGTTCCCAACAACAACCAGTATAGGGCACTGCGAGCTAGTGTAATCACTGGGCATATGCGACTTTATAACTGAATGTCTCAGTATTTACGCGAACACTACACATTTAAATGAAACTAATTTTACGGATTTTATCGCGTTTAATTCTATTATTTATAATAATATTAAAACAGTTAACAATGTATGACATCGGGACACCTGTCACCTCAGTCCCACCGTGTCCATGGGTGCTGTAAAGCACTCGAAACGTCGGGTTATAAATAATAAAATTAAACGCGATAAAATCCGTATAATTAGTTTCATTGAAATGATGTCTCAGTGTGGTGCCACACAGAAATATTCTAGGTAAAATAGCATTTGTTATTTGCACTTACCATCCGGTGAACGTTTTGGTTGTCTCGTCACTGTATCCAATAAAAAAAAGGTGTGACATAGACGTTATACAAGATCTTCGTCTTATTAGTAATAAATTCTTAAGTATTTTCTTTTAATTGCAGAGATAACGTCTATAGTTCCGTCTAGTGTGAGTAATAAAGCAGTGTACGCAATCCCATTCCATTCCACTTCATCTTAATTATTTCCAATCCAACCCATGACTATAAACGAGTAAATGAATACTTACCAAACATCTGCTTTTCCAATTTACCCTCGACGATAAAAACTCTACAACTTTTACTATCGTTGTAATGGCGCTACCGAATATAATACGGCTAGTAAAACCGCTCTTCATTAGGGATGCAATCAATACTGATGTCGACAGAAATAGCGAAATTTTTAACGAAGACTGACATTTATCGACATGTGCTATATTGGTCACTTGGTAGTTGTATCTTTTTCTTTTATAGTATACAGTGACGAAACGAGCAGAACTTTCACCTGATGGTAAGTCCGCCCACAACAAATGTTGTGTCACCCAGAATATTTCTGTGTGACTCCACACTGCGCCCGTCACCCTGAGATATCAGTTCTTAAGTCTCAAATGCCCAGTGATTACGCTAGCTCACAGTGTCCTTCAAACCGAAACACAGTAATGCTTGTACACTACTGTTTCACGGCAGAATAACTGGCCCTGGGGTGGTGCCTACCTAGGCGGATTCCTGCATAGGAATCCTACCACCAAAAATTCTCACGAGAGGGTATACAATAATTCGTACATGATTAGATTAAAAGCCACCCTCATCTGTGAAGGCACTGCCTTCAATAGTAAATTCTCAACTTGGCTGTCGGTTTAATGAGGTTTTTTAACATAAATATTTTTTATTATAAAACTTCTGAAAAAACAATATTTTTTTGTGTCGATATCGCCCCTTTGCCGATAAATTGGTGAAGCCCTATCCTTTATTTATTATCAGGTGTTGGCCATATTTTTTATTTACGGCGGCTCAGACCCGCTCCGTTCACTATTAGCTGAAACCAATAAAAGTTTTCTCGCCTCTCATGAATCTGAAATCGTTAGAAAAACTATAAAAATGTTCTTCTTCTCTGCATCCAATTTAGGTAGAAAATACTCATTTCAATTTTTCATCTTCTATTTATGGTTAGAAGGAACTGTTTATTAAGAATGAATTACTAAATGCAGTAGTAATTCATCAATAACAAGTTCATTCAATCAAACTAGTGATTCAATTAAAACGGCATAATTAATATATAAATAGATTTTGTTTATAGATATGTCTGAGTTAATGATATTCAGAAAATAAAACGTAGTGGCATAAGTGATTTCCGGTTACATAATTTTAATATAAAACTTACCCAGGTCTTCATTTTCTTCGAGATGACAGAAACCATTGTCCATGACAATTGCCAGTAATAGCACACTCCAAGCAATTTTTCCACCTGTCACATCCGCCATCTTGAAGTTCAGAGATTCATTGTCACTTTGTCAAACTTATTATTTTCGTGAAGCACTAGATTTATAACTAACAACTGCGATTGTTTGGATTACCTGCAATTAAAGATACTTGTATTAATAAATATACAATTGTAGTTAATAATCGGGATCGCACTACAAGGAACTACTTCGATTTTATTTTATTTATAACTAACTTGCGCCCCGTGTAAAATAAACCGACCACATGAATATGCCACGCGTTCTCGGTAAGGTTCGATTCTCAGCGTGCGGATCCTAATGGCCATAGCATAACGTTTTATAGCCTAAATCCTTGCTCTTAGTAGGTTTGTTCTTATATATTTTATAAGTCTTTTCTTAGTATATGTATAAAATTTTATAATAAAATTGCTAAAAGTGTAACACAAAAATCGGACGGGGATTTAAAAAAACTTTATTAGATAAAGCGTATTATAAAATACGAGTAGATCATTATATAGAGGACAGAGATGTGTGGAAATTACTCATACTCTGCACTTGCGAACCCCCTGGCTACTAAATTTATGATGTAGTAATAAATTTTATGTAATTTATAAATGACGTTATGTAATATGGCATTGAAAAAAGAAAGACCCCAGAGTTTCTTACCGGTTCTTCTCTGATGTCATTTTTGAACCGGTGCTGATTTTGACATTCATAAGAGCTTTAAACAAGCCTAAATTGAATAAAGAAATTTGGACTTTGACTTTGACTTTGATAGCTTTCCCCAATAAATGGGCTATATAATGTTGAAAGAATTTTTCAAATCAGATTAGTATTTCTTGAGATAAGCGCGTTCAAATATAAAAACTCTCCAGCTTAATGATAGTAGTAATATTTGAGTCTAAATGTTGTCGTCGTTTCAGTCTATCACAAGTCCACTGTTGAACATAGGCCTCCCTTTGGAGGGATTTTGCCATAGTTGCCACGCTTGGCAGGCGGGTTGGCAACCGCAGCTTATTTATTCAGATGATCCAGGAAAATGCTGCTGCCCATCTCCTGGTTTTCATTTTCCCTCTGTCGACTTTTAAGACACCCACGGGATGGATGGCAAATTATAAAAAAATATTTAATCAATAACCAACTACAATGCATCAGCTCCAATCATGCTTGTGCTAATTTAAGAATTTCATGATTTTCTCATGGATCCCATCATCAGAACCTGACCAAATTGGTATAGGACCAACCTCAAGTAAATTATTTTGGTTAACTGCAAAAACAGAAAAAACCTCTGAGACATCAGTTCTTAAATCTCATATCGCCGTAATTACTGTAACTAACTGTAGCTCAATCAGAAACACAGTTGTTCCGTACTTCGATCATATATAGATATAGATATACAGGGGCCAACACTTGTGCAAAACACACAAATTGTTGATTTTCGTGTCTGGTTGTATTGTGCATATGCAAAACGCGATATAGAAGTTCTAGTCTGAAATATTAAAAAAAAAGATGTCGTCACGGTCGAAATCAAACCGAAGAACACCGCATACATTATTGAATATAAAATCTAATATGCACATTAAAATGAAAAATGCGCACGATAAAATGAAAATTTCCGAGGGCATTTTTGCACGCTGTCCATTCGGACAGATTAACGTGTGGACAAACATACTTGCAAATGTATGTTAATGCTCCCCTATCACTGTCCAACAGCGGTACCTTATTTGCATTGTATTGAATACTGAGTTGAATGGTGCGCGTATCAACTGTTAGCGGGTAGCGTTTTAACGGGTTATGAGAACTTATTTGTAAAGGATTAAAAAGCTTTCGCTTTTCATTCTCTCGTGAATGAATGAATGAGGAGGAAATCAATGTCAACGATAGTAGAAAAGTAAGAAAAAGTTGATGCTTTGGGAAGATAGTTTTAAGATTGTGTTTGTTCTTGTACTTCATCATCATCATCATTGCAGCCTATCACTAGTACCCCATAGAATGTCACTAAAATTTGTGACTCTCATTTTGGGGGAATAATGTTGCCAATGTCGAGTAATAATTTAATTATAATAAAGACATTTCGATCGACAGTAAATGATAGTGGACTTCCAACGGTGATTGTCATAGTTGCCATGCTTGGAAGGCGGGTTGGCAATCGCAGTTAATTTATTCAGATGTTCCAAGAAAAAAAATCGAAAATCTAAAATATATGGACATTGCTGAAAATTAACTCTACTGAAACATTGCGCCGTCACATGTTGAGTCGTGTTTCGATTTGACTCCATAACACTCACGTCATTGGTAAACTAGATAAGTAAACAGCTCTATATCATCTCACTTGACAGCTCTGAGTTATGTTACATGTATCTATTCTGCTAATGCCAGTATATGAGGTATATAAAGTAAACTAAATTAACAGCCTATGAATGTCCCACTGCTGAGTACAGGCCTCCTCTCATTTCTGAGAGGGTTTTGAAGCCGGAAATAGTCCGCCGCGCTGCTCCAATGCGGATTGGCGGACTTCACAATATCTCGAAATATTTCTATTCCTCGGACACGCAGGTTTCCTCACGATGTTTTCCTTCACCGCTAAGCACGTGGTAAATCAGCACTTAAAATTGTAGAACAATTTTAGAGGTGCTGGCACCGAGGATGGAACCCAGGTTACTCGCTTATTTTGAAATTAGGCGCAGACTCGAAAAGTGGCGGTGGAGTTTTTATTGAGTTTTTTGATTTCTGTGTATACATATTTGAAAGAAGAAAGAAAGGATCCCATCAGAAACATTAAAATGGAAAAAATATACCGTAAAATGTTGGGAGATCCCATGTAGGGACAAGTTTGTAATTTTATTAACATTGAATTCCAATTCAACAAATTTGTTTGATGTAATACAGAGTAAGTACATTCGACAATAAAGTTATAAGCAGCAAACAGGCATCTGGCTTAGCATTATATACTTTTCGTTTTTTCTCCATCAGCCTAGCAAATTTTCATTTCCATCAACATTCATCAATCCAGAAAATCTTCGTTGGAAGTCTGTCTGACTGTCGATCGAAATGTCTTTATTATAATTGGCAAAAAATGGCCGAATTTGGTAGCTAATTGTCAGGATCAAAACAGAAGAAGAAATGTCGTATTCATTTAATCATTCGTTCTTCATTCATTCACAATGACTCACTTTTAATGTTCTTCTAAAATCAAACCATTTAATTTGTTTTATATTGTATTATTGTATTGTATTATTAATCATCTCTTTCACAAAATTATTATGACATGTAGCTAGTATTAACTTTTTTTTTTCAATTATGATAAAATTTGTTACAGTTTGTATGCATAAGCAGTTGATGTAAGATAGTATTTATAAATCTTTTTTTTTGCATGCATTATTGTAACTCCTGTTGGTTATCCTTAATAAATAAATAAATAATCCAGTATCATAGCTAGTGTGGTAATGATACTTGGCTTCATTACAGCTTCGATAAATGGGCGAACATTTCATCCGAAAAATATTCCTGTAATATTTTACGGAATTAATTGAAATATAGTATTTAATTAAACCCGTAAAATATTAAACCTATTATTAAAACATCATGCCTGATTGTACCATCTGTAAAGCGATCGTATCCGAAACGAATAAAACATTACATGTGGTTTAAATAGAATTCAAATCGAAATAAAGTCAGCTTTAATGAAGAAAAGTAAGTTACTTTGCTAAGATCCGCATGCAAAATATAAAAATGGTATATATTACCTTAGCAAAGTAACTTACTTTTCTTCATTATAATGGATTTCCGCAAAGTAACGCCTGATTCTATTAACTAAAGTCAGCTTTATCAAATATGCGAATGTAGGGTTATTGACTACAGTAACCCTGGTCGCCTAATGGCATAGTTCATCTCTTGGGCTAATGTGTCTCTTGTAACGCAATTTTTTAAGTAGCAGATAATTCCTCGTCCTCTATCAAAATTGGCCGTGTGATTGCGGCTGAAGAGAATATACCACACCATCTCATCCCGTGGGTGTCGTAAAAGTGGACACAGGGGAAATGAAAACCAGAAGATGGGCGGCAGCATCTTCCTGGACAATCTAAAAAGTAAAAAAAAGTAAAGTAACAGCCTATAAATATCTCACTGCCGAGCACAGGCCTCCTCTCATTTCTGAGAGGTTTCCTCATTATGTTTTCCTTCACCGCCGAGCACGTGGTCATCACTTAAAATTGAAACTAACAATTTTAGTGGTGCCGGCACCGGGTAATGAAGCCAGGTCACTCGCGTACTATGAAACTTAAAGCGAGCGCCTAGCCCCTGAGCTACTACCGCTCTTCCATTCATCCACCATCTAAATTAACTAAAAACGTTACAAAACTATCATGTCCATTTTTTTCTGGGATCATGCTCACTTAACCGGTAGATGTCCGGCAGAGTAGAATAGCACTCTTTTCTACCGAGGTGTCGTAAGAGGCGACTAAGGTATTGTACGGGCAGCCTTTATTCGTGCAGAATAACACCATAACATGCAATATTGACACTATACTGCTCGTGGGAACGCAATGGAGGATAATAATTTTTCGACTAGTACCAAAATGGCACTACAATCGTTTGTTGGGAGTGCGAAAAGCCTCTGCCTACCCTTTATATTTGATAAAGGCGTGACTGTATATATGAAGGTGACACCACAGTACTGGTTATTCTACCGTTAAGCAGTAGTGAGCGAACATTTCTGTCTTTCTGTTTGAAAGGCACTGCTAGCCACTGCAAATACTGGGCATATGGGAGTAATTGTACATATGGGAGCACAGTGTCGTACCAAGCAGAAATGTTTTTACTGAAATACGAGTAGCAATTATTTGCAGAGTTTGCTTTTAAAATTTACGATTTCATCGTCTCCTTACTATATTCTATAAAGAAGAATGTTATTCCGCCAGTATGCGGATACCAGATTTTAGAGACATATCCATTTGTCGACTTTTACAGTACCCGAGAAATTAAATTGGGAAGTAGATTATCGTATGCTGCAAACGCACGGCAAATAAAACAACTATTATGAACTTCATTCAACAGGGTTGCCCTGTTCACCTCGGCCATTGAACAATGTAATGCTCAAAGGATAAAATTTAAGCAATCTATTGAAAGCACATCTATTTTATAAAACAGAACAATAAAACCCGCTTTGGAATGAATAATGGAATAATTTTCATGTTATGTTAATTCATTATACGCTTTATATTAGCTTCACTTGTATGTTTGTATGTTTGTATGTTTGTATGTTTGTAACCGACTCCTTAGGGCTCGATTTTCTCCTACTTTGAACGATCCGATTTAATTTAAATTTTGCACACCTGCCAAAGACCGATGACAATACAATAATTCGAATAAAAAATAAAAAATAATACTTGAAAAAACTAAAAAAAACACGCTTTTATAGAAGATCCAACTAAATTACTCAATAGATGGCGCTAATATATTGCCTGTTTTAGAGGCCATCGTCTTAAATTAGTTTGTAATCAAATAAATAATAGATTAATAAAACACGCTTTTATAAATAAACCAATCTAAAAAGTAGAAAATAAATAATAGTTTGAAAAGCCTAAAAATACGCTTTATATAGAAAACCAAACTAAAAAATAGAAAATTAATTTGAATAAAGAATAGTGTGAAAAATGCTAATGAATATAAATGAATAATAGTGTAAATAAGAAAAAATGTTTTATTTAAAAAAAGCGTGGGATGCATGGTGTCAATAGTTATAAATATTTCAATGACAGATATGAGAAGAAGGATTATTATTTCGACGATATCTTAAAACGCACCCCACGCTTTTTTTTAAAATAAAACATTTTTTTCTTATTTACATTACTATTCATTTATATTTATTAGAATTTTTTAACACTATTCTTAATACAAATTCATTAAAATTTGTTCTATTTTCTATTTTTTTAGTTTGGTTTTCTATATAAAGCGTATTTTTTAGTTTTTTCGAACCATTATTTATTTTAATGTTTATTTTTATTTGAAATAACGCCCTCCTTAACGCCTATGTACACTGTGTGAATAAATATGACGTCACGCGGGTGGCTGACAGATCGTTAGAATTTTCGACTTGTAATAAATAACGCTGTCGAACATAAGTACATTTAATATTCTTATATGTATGAAATTACATTTTAGGGATAGTCGATTTCCTTCTCGAATTTTCGCCGTAACATTCGCCCGCTTAAACGTCCTGTCGTGATATAAAGTCCAAGGTGTTTAATTTACCGATCTACAGTCCATCCGTTGCACCACATAAAAGAACGTATTCTTGCAATTACACCATTTCTACAAAATCCTCCAACCGTTGTATCGATGCAAGTAAAATATGTTTCATTCCATCTAGTTCTTCTTTCCTACTGATGTGGAATCGGTATTTTACATCATAATCATCATCATCACTTCAACCTATCACTAGTCCACTGCTGAACACAAGCCTCCTCCACAGATTGCCACAAAACACGGTCCTGGACAACCCGCAAAACAGTGCAGGTCATCGCTCCATCTAGTGGGGGATCGCTCTACACGAGAACCATTCTTCCCCAACGTTTATCGGTTCTACGAGCTATATGGCCAGCCCAGTGATTGCAAATAAATAATTATTTGATCAAAAAACCTACTTTAACAATAACCTTCTTAAGCGATTTTAAAACTTTCATGATTTCCTATTGGATCCAATCATCAAAACATGACCAAAATTACATACGATCACACTTATGGTATCCTCTTTTAAACAAAAAAAGATATTTGAACCGCCTCATTGAGAAACGACGCGAAGAGAAAAAAGAATAAAGACTGAAATTTTCTCTATTTTTATTTTCCTTCTCAATCTCAATATTTTGTACGCATGATTGATGAACTGATCAACGAAACGCAAATTGGATATATAAAACATGTTTAATTTGGCATTCAGAGTGCCGAACGTCTGGCTTTGTAAGATATCGATTCAGCAGCGAGTCAGGTCGTCCTTTGCTACGGACTGATTTGTGCCGACTTACAAATTTAGACTTTCGGATTTTTTGCCTTTTTTTGGTACTGTCTCGGGCAAGAGTTATAATTTTTATGATTTAAAAACTCCAGCTATTTCATTTTTGATTTATTTCATTGCGACATAATGAATCGATTCCATGGCGGTACATAATATGTCCACATTATCCCATGAGTGAATTAAGAATATGACGAAAACGTGGCCCACTTCTGAGCACAGGCCACCTTTCATTTCTGAGATGGTATTGCAGCCAGAATCCGCCACGCTGCTTCAATGCGGGTTGGTGAACTTTACATCATCATCATCATTTTAGCCTAACACTAGTCCAGTGATAGGTTGAAATGATGATGATGATGATGACTAGTCCACTACTAAACATAGGCCCCATAGATTTCCACAAAACTTTGTAACTCTCATTTTGGGGAAATTTTGCCATAGTTATCGCGCTTAGCAAGCGGGTTGGCAACCGCAGTTTATTTTTTCAGATATTCCAGGAAGATGCTGGCACTCATCTCCTGGTTATTTTTTTCTCTCTGTCGACTTTAACGATACCCACGGAATGAGATGGTGTGGTAGATTCTCTTAAGCCGCTATCACACGGGAGCTTCACAAACTTTACATATCTTCGATAAATTTTATTCTTCAGACGTACAGGTTCGTCTGCGATTTTTCCCTTCACTGCTGTGCACATTGTAAATGAGCACTTAAAATCGCAGAAGTATGGAAGAGGTGCCTGCACCGGCGCTAAAACTCAGATATTTAAAACAAACAAATCTACGTCTCCTAAGGAGAGTGGGAAGAACCTTAGAAGTAACAAAAAACGTCGCCGATGTTAAGAAAGCGGTGGATAACAGAAATTGTATGGACTTGTTTACGTTACATACATACATACGAGTACATACGATCACGACTGTATCCCACAAGGGGTAGTCAGAGACTGGGCACTCACTGCAAAAACAGATGACTGCCACAATCCACGTTTCACCAAAACAATATAATGCACTTGGTGTGATAGGTGGTGAGCCCATCGCCACCATGCGCTGTTGGGTGCATAGTGCAGTTTAATTCCTTACTCGCCTTTTACGAGATCCAATGGATGATATGGAGTGGTAGTATTCTTTTAACGAGCCGCCACCACACGGCTTACAAAACTATCATATTAATATTTTTCTGGGACATACTCACTTAGCCGGTAGGTGTTGGACCTCTTTTTTACCGAGGTGTTATAAGAGGCGACTAAGGTATTGTACGGACAGACTTTATTCGCGCAGAATTACACCATAACATGCAATACTGATTCTATACTGCTCATGGGAACGCAATAGGGAGTAATTTTTTTTACTCCTACCAAAATGCTGGCGACGTGTTTCGCCACCCGTCACGTCTTGTTTCCCGCGAGGACGAAAAGTGGGCTACGTAAGTGGCTTCTGCCTGCCCCTTATATGGTAAAAGGCGTGACTGTATGTATGAATTTATGTACATACTCACTGCGAATAGGTAATCGAAAAGGAAATTATTTAAAAGAAAAATGAACACAAAAGTCATGTTATGATTTATTTAACGTATTTGTACTGCCGATATTTCAAATACAAGATGTATTCAAGATGAAAAGAGATATTTCCAATTTCAAACATTACAGACGTATTCGCATTAGACGAAACACGTCTCTGTTCGAATACGGATTCTGGCAATTTGTCTTGATAACTCATGAGAAAAGAAAAAGTAAAATATTAGTCTACAGAAATTTCCGTGAGAGCGCCATTTCCGGGCATTCCATTGTTATCTGAAGCGTTCATTACGCGGTGAGGAATGAGAGAGAAAAAATTAATGAAATTATGAATGAATGGTGCACTTCTAACGCCGCGTTCTGATTAAAATAATGTTACAGTTTCCTATATTCAAAGTTTTGAACATGAAATCCGACTTTATTTAGTCTTTTAAAAAGCGGCATGAAGTGCTTTGTAAGGTTCGTCGGCAAGTTTCAAGAGTCAGTAGCCGATTCCTTTACAAGGTCCCCCGACCTCCACTCCTTTCCTTTCTAAATATATACTCGTAGGTCTACAACAACGATACTCTACATATTTTTGTGTTCATTTAAATGTATTACCGAGTTATTGACTAACATTTTTTCTATTTCGGTTTTTCTTATCGTTTTGTTTCTAGGTATTTTATTCTAATGTGGTTCAGGACTATTAAAAATGTACTCGGACTTATACTCCATTGGTATACATTCTGCTTGTATGCATGCTTGTATACAAGTAGGCGGTTGCCTTTTCATGCTTAGATTCTATTGAATTCGACAAGCGATTAATTCTACTTTACTGTGCGTTCGGTCTGAAGAGCACTGTGAGCTGGTGTAATCACTGGGCATTCGAGATTTAAGAACTGATATCTCGGGGTGACGAACGTCACAAAACATGGTGCCATACAATAATGATTTAGGGGACACAGCATTTGTTTGGGACAGACGTTGCACTTACCATCAGGTGAACGTTTTACTCGACTGGTTACTTTATCCAAAAAAAACGACTTTTTCAGACGAATAACTTATGACCGTAAACCGGGATCCAGTTTGAGGGCAACGGCAAAGAAGATCAATGCTGAATTGATGGATAGGGTGCAGACTATCTAGAGCGTCGACGAAGAACATATAGCTGATGTGAAGACATCAGCTATATGTTCTTTTACGCGGGTTTTTATACATCTTTTTGTTTGCCCTATCTACGCTGTTGATATACAAAAATCGTCCTCGATCGATCATAGCATAAAAATAAAGACAACGTCACAAATTCCGATTAAATTACATTATTTTTATCTTATGCCCACGGCAAGTTGGCAAATTTGGCTTTCAAATAAAAACGACTATCGTTCCACGTCGTTTTGACAGTCCTTGCGTTGACACGGCTGGTTAACCGAAATAAGCCCACTGTGTGCTCTTTTTTTTGAGACGCTGACTATGTACGTATGGCTTTAGTATATCAATGTTTTTTGTAGTTATATTTTCGGTTATGTCGGATACTTTATTTTTCAGCGAACACGATTGTTTTCATTTCTATCCCACAGTAAATCTCCGAATACTGCCCTTTGCATACCCGACGTCGCAGGTTAAATTACTTAAAATTCTGAGCCGAGGTAGCTCAAGGACCGGGCGCTCGCTTTAAAAGTACGCGAGGGACCTGAGTTCGATCTCAGGTGCTGGCGCCACTAAAGCGGTGACAAAATTGTTGGTTTTGGAGTCTGGTTGTGTTGTGTATGTGAAGGAATCCGTCTAGGTAGGTACCGCCCCAGTGCCAGTTATTCTGCCGTGAAGAAGTAGTGTGCAAACATTACAGTGTTTCGGTTTGAAGTGCACTGTGAGCTAGCGTCATCACTGGGTATATGAGACTTAGGAACTTATGTCTCAGGGTGATGGGCACAGTGTGGTATCACACAGAAATCTGTGTGACACAGCATTTGTTATGGGCAGACGTATTACTCGTTTCGCCACTTTCTTCAGTGAAAAAAGCAATCCATACTATAAATGCGAAAGTAACTCTCTCTGTCTCTCTGTCTGCTTGTTATCTTTCAACGACGCAACCTTTAAAGCGATATTGACGAAATTCAGCACAGAGATAGCGAGCATTAGTATTTATATAATAAATAGCTGAAACCCACGACTTCGTCCGTGTGGATACATCATCATTAGCCTATCGCAAGTCCACTGCTGAACATAGGCCTCCCCCATAGCTAGCCACAAAAGTTTGTAGCTCTCATTTTGGAAGGATTTTGCCATAGTTGCCATGTTTGGCGGGCGGGTTGGCCACCGCCGTTTATTTATTCAGACGTCCCAGGAAGATGCTGATGCCCATCTTCTGGTTTTAATTTTCCCTCTGTCGACTTTTACGACACCCACGGGATGAAATGGGGAGGTAGATTCTCTTAGGTCGCCATCACACGGCGAGGTGGATATGTGTTTTATGTTAAATATACCATGTGAATTGTTTCATTTACCGGGTTAAGAAGTATCCTGTGTCCGTCTCCAGGGTTTAAGCTAGCTTTGTGCCAAATTTCGTCAAAATCAGTGTAGCGACATCTATGTCGCCACATGAGAAGCTCAAGAAATATTTGGATATGTCCATAATCGCGCTATGAAAGTTTTCTGTGATGCGAACTATATATACAACATCTGAATATTACTAGTTAGAGGAGACGCCCTCCCCAGATCAGACCACCCGATCTGGCAGGTAACTACACATTTCCTTGGCAATATCTTCCGCCAAATCAGGTAAGCGGTGGAACCGTGAAAACGTAACAAACTAACCGTGGGACAGAGAGAGTTACTTTCGCATTTATAATATTAGTATGTATAAGTGATGTTCTCCTAGCCGATTTCGACCACGGCGACAACTTCCGACTACAGTCGAGAGCCATCAACTGCGCAGGAGATATTATAGTGCCACAAGTGTACGCGCAGACACAGAGGCACTCACTCGTCCCAACCTACCTGCGCCCGATGTAACGCTGATGCGATAAAATCGGAGGTAGGCTAGGATGCAGTGTCAGAAACACGGGGACAATCACAACATAACCAGACCCGAAAACCAAAAATGTATGTTTTAGCACAAATGTTGGCTCCGGCTGGGATTCGAACCCAGGACCCGCGGCTTAGAATTCAGGTACTCTGACTACTAGGCCACGCGGTCGTCCTATGTATGAGTATGGATAAGTTATTCAATTATTTTCATAATACGCAACTATATAGGGTTAAACCCTCGGTGCCGATGCTAATAAATTTCTAAATAGATTTTTAATTAAGAAAACAAAAGCAGCATTTTGCATAGGAGCAGAAATCCGTCTCGGTAGGTACCACCCCAGGGCCAGTTATTCTGCCGTGAAGCAGTAGTGTGCAAACATTACTGTGTTTCGGTTTGAAGGGCACTGAGAGCTAGCGTAATCACTGGGCATAATGAGACTTAAGAACTGATGTCTCAGGGTGATGGGCGCATTGTGGTGTCACGCGGAATTTTTCTGGGTGACACAGCATTTGTTATGGGCAGACGTTGCACTTACCATCAGGTGAACGTTTTGCTCGTCCTCACTCATCCAATAAAAAAAATGTACAGAATTTCAAACCCTCCACAGAAATGGGAGGAGGTCTATACCGTATATATATATATAGCAGTAATATAATTTTATCTCAATGATAAATGAAATGTTTTTTTTTTCAGGTAAAAGCTGTTCCACAACGACTATCTGAGTATCGTTGTGTTTCACCATCATCTAATTTTCAGCCTATCAGTAGTCCACTGCTGAACATAGGCCTCCCCATAGATTGCCACTAAAGTTTGTGGCCCTCATTTTGGGGGAATTTTGCCATAGTGGCAACGCTGGGCAGGCGTGTTGGCAACCGCAGTTTATTCAGATGTTTCAGGAAGATGCTGCAGCCCATCTCTCGGTTTTTATTTTTCCTGTGTCGACTTTTACGACACCCACGGGATGAGATTGGGTAGATTCTCTTGAGCCGCTACCACACGGCTACGCTATTGTGGTTATAGACAAATATCACTAGCACAAGACAACCAACAATTTGTGTTTTAGAATAATTGTTGGTTCCGGCTGGGAGTTCAACCTAGGACCCACGGCATATAAGACAAGTAGTCTGGCCTGACGCAATAAACTTCTTTTTACGCTTGAATTTCTAGTAATTGATTAAACCTTACCGCTTTCTTACATACAAAATCATTAATTATGTTATAATTGTACCTAAGTTAATAAAAGTTCTTGGAATGATTGGAAAATATTACACGACTAGAGAGCTTTTTGAACTTCTGCTTAACTTTGGAAACACATTTTTATTGTATAAGAAAAAAAATGTCTTACTAAAGTTACACTTTTAGTTTCTTATTTGTTTAACATATTCCTTTCGTAACTATAGTGTAAAGTGGAAAACTTACATAGCTAGCCTTACACCAGTCTGCAAAATGTTTTCCAGAAAAGGCTAAAGCTTTTTCCAACTGCACTGTGTTTAGTTTTTCACATACAAACAAAATCTCGCACTTGACAAAAGTTCGCTGAAACACGTTCCGGAAAACTCGAGAGAAACGGGGGCGAGACGACCATCCCTCCCGAAAGCCCGATGCGCACTGGGAGAAAATCAACGTTTGCACCTTCAACGGGCTGCCGTAGTATAACCCAAACGATTTCAGGAATGCGCTGCGACTTGTTACGTGTGTGCGTGAATGCGCCTATTCAATTTCTCTGGTTAACTTTATAACATACTAAAGCCGAGCGTTGAGATTGTATAAGCCAATGAAAGTTTTTCCTTAGCAAGCTAACGAGCGCGATGTAAACAAGCTTTGAATTTTATTTCTTAGAGCCAGTTCATACGGACGTTGTTGAACGTTTGGCTCGTTTCGCTACTTAATCCAATAAAAAAGACGACTTTAATATTAAAAAGTATACGATTTGTATTAATTTAAATATACGATTTTTTTTTAATTTTTAACCACTTTTACTGGTGATAGTATTCAGCAGGAATCCGTCTAGGTAGGTACCACCAGTTATTCTGCCGTGAAGCAGTAGTGTGCAAGCATTACTGTGTTTCGGTTTGAAGGGCACTGTGAGCTAGCGTAATCACTGGGCATTTGAAACTTAAGAACTGATGTCACACAGAAATATTTTAGATGACACAGCATGTGTTGTGGGCAGACGTTGCACTTACTATTAGGTGAACGTTTTGCTCGTTTCGTCTCTTTATACAATAAAAAAAAACTTAAACATGAAGTTATAAAATACCTTCATGTTTAAGTGCTTAAATTTTTTATATGATTTTATTGGATTAAGTGGCGAAACGAGCAAACCACAGTTCAGTTCACAGAGCAGTTCACCTGATGGTAAGAACGTCTGCCCATAACAAATGCTGTGTCACCCAGAATATTTCTGTGTGACACAACACTCCTGTGCGACCGTCTACCTGAGACATAAGTTCTTAAGCCCCATATGCCCGGTGATTACGCTAGCTCACAGTGCACTTCTAACCGAAACACAGTAATGTTTACAAACTACCGCTTCACCCGAGAATAACTGGCCATGGGGTGGTACCGACCTAGACGGATTCTGGCACAGGAATCCTACCGCCAGATCCTTTTCATAATTTAATTCATATTATTTTTAAAGTGTTTTATTTGTTAAAGGCGATTCGTAAAAGATATCTGTTGTCTGGTCAATATAGCAAACGGCACAGTTGATTTTTTTTAAATATATTTATTAGGAAAACCAACAGCGAAAATACAAATATATGCATAAGTGTTGTAACAAAAGTAAAGCTAATGACAGGTTTTCCTTATTTAACATCATTAGTAAATAAGAATACAAAAGAAAGTAAACGTGCCAAATCTGTTTGTACCTGTGCAAAAAACAAAAAAAAATGGGGGATTTGTCAACCTTTTACTCCACACGAAAATTCCCTACATATACGTACATACACATTATATATACGTCCATCTTTATGGACTATTGTATTAATGAATATATAGTAATGTAAAATAATGATTGTCCCGAACTACTTTCCTCACTGAGTTTTCGCACTAATTAGTGAGTTTTAAAGAACCGTCACATCAACACGAAATACGGAGGCAATATCTTCATGATACGTGGTAGTACGTCTTTGAATGCTATCACACAAAAGTTTCATCCAGATATCTTCTCCACACCAACAGTAACTGTTCTCGATAGAACAATAAAAAGATGAAATTTAAGGAAATTATATTTTATTACATTATGTACTTTATAAATTATTAGGTGTGTGCAGTAGGCAGTTTGAGTTGCGAGTGTGGAAGTTTCGACACGTCGGCGACAACCTTTTTTATTATAAGTAAGTTTGGTGGATTTTGATTGGCTGATATGTCATATGAGTAGCGATGTATGGAAGTGGATACAAATTGCAATGTGGAGTGTTAGGCTTTATATAAACAATTATAATATGAGTTAAATAAGCGTTAAGCTTGGCGTAGACAGTAACTGTTAGTCATAAACTCGCACTAAAGCTATTTTGGTTTTTTTTATTGAATAAAGTGACGAGACGAGAATAACTTTCACCTGACGGTAAGTGAAACGCCTGCCCATAACAAACGCTGTTTCACACAGAACGTTCCTGTGTGACACCACACTGCGCTCGTCGCCCTGAGACATCACTGAAGTCTCACATGCCCAGTGATTAAACTAGCTCTCGGTGCCCTTCCAACCGGAACACAGTTGTGTTTGCACACTACTGCCTCACGGCAGAATAACTGGTCTGCGATGACACCTACCTAGACGGATACCTGCATTATTTGACTTTTATTAGTTGGCATTTACTGCGTAATTCAACAAACTGTACGCGAAGATTTGTAATCTAATTATAAAAGGATTTGTGTTTTATTAAATCTGTTTGCCCTATGTCAGAGAGACTACATTCACGATCTAGCTTGTGTACTCCTGCATCTTGTAGAAGGATGTTACACTTGACAGATGGTAAGAACTGACTTATCTTTTTCGGCAGCTTGAAGAATGTTTTTATGTAAGCCTGCTTCAAGATATAGCCAATCTTGTCGGTGACCTCTCTGACATAAGGTAGAACTGCAGGTACACGCTCGACTGTGGCCGGTTTCACTCGGTCACAGCGACGTAGGCGCGGAAGCTGAAGTTTGTTGTCGTGGAAAACTTTCTTGACATGCTGAAGCTCGGTGGCCAGGTGTTTCTTGTCAGAGATCCCTTATGCTCTCTGAAACAAAGATTTTCCTACGGTAGCTAACTGTAATGGATGGTGTTGAGATTCACCGTTTTAATACCAGTTAGTATGGGTTTTTTTCCTGTCGAAACGTCCTCCGAACGCGGTGAAATCCGTTGAAATTAGTTTTATTTAAATGTGTCATATTCTCGTAAATATAAGAAATCATTATGTGAACACAATGATATGTATTACTGTCACTATACTGCTCGTGGGAACGCAATGTGGGGGTAAGAGTTTTTTGAATAGTACCAAAATGGCGGCGAAGCGGTTCGCCACTCGTCTCGTTTCCCGCGAGATCAAAAAGTGGGCTACGTGAGTGGCCTCTTCCTACCCCTAATATGGGAAAAAGGCGTGAATGTATGTCTGTATAAGTTAATCCTTGCAATCAATGTGACTGTTAATTATAATAACAACAAAAGATTATCCTGTCTCTTTCAATGTTTGTCCAGGCTTTCAGAAACTATTAAATCACGATGATCATATAAAAACTCCAACTTAAGTGATACGTGAGAACCGGAAAGGCTTTTTATGTGAACTAACGATTTAATGTCTCATAAATATAAACCTGCACGTGTGTAAAGGCCTTGAATCTGTATATATTGCACGACCGTATACTACCCTGACTGAAAAAAAATAGGCAGTCCGTTCAGGACGCCTACTTTTTTTTACGGAAGCAATGAACTGAAGGGTTTTTAATTCCTTCTACGAAAAAAAGACCAGATTATTGCGCAGTGGATATTAATTTGAAATCAATAGTTAGATTTAAATATTATTTAGATTTTTTTCTTTTCATTTTTTAGTTAAAGTTGATGAAATAAAGTAAAGCAACCTGTAAATGACCCATTGCTGAGTATAGGGCTCCTCATTTCTGGAGCCGAACCCGTCATGCTGCTACAATGCGGGTTGGCTACACAGCAAGTCTTCGAAATATTTTGGCTCCTCAGAAACGCAGGTTTTATAAATGTTTTCCTTCACTGCTAAACAGCCCAAGGGTGGAACCGTGATAATTCGCATTTTACAAGGCAAGGCACGGTCGCTGAGCTATTGAAAAACATAGTTAGATTTAACTAAACTAGAGTGAATTATTTTTATCTAAAAATAGCAAAAACTCTTAAGAAGCCGCATTCCCAACGAGAGACATTACGCTGAAGGATTCGGTTTCCTTTGTAATAGAATAATATGCAACCGGGAGATGCGGAAGCTGTATCCAGCTGTATGAGTTTATTTATGTTCATAACTTACAATGTAGATTTGATGGGATCTTTTGATGTTTAAAAAGTAAAAAAAGTAAAGTTTCAGCCTATAAATGTCCCACTACTGAGCACAGGCCTTCTCTCATTTCTGAGAGGGTTTTGGAGCTAGGAAGAATCCGCCACGCTGCTCCAATGCGGGTTGGCGGACTTCACATGTCTTCGAAATATTTTTTATTCCTCAGACATGCAGGTTTCCTCACGATGTTTTCCTTCACCGCCGAGCACGTGTTAAATCAAAATAAAAAAAGGTGTGACAGCTCAAAGGCTTTGGACTCGACTTTAACTAAGCGCAAGTAACGTTCGATCTTCGGTCACTTCTAAAATCGTTCTGCAATTTTTAGCACTGCTTTACTCACCGCCGAGCACGTCGTAAATCAGCACTTAAAATTGCAATTAACAATTTTAGTGGTGCCGGCACCGGGGATCGAACCCAGGTTACTCGCGTACTATGAAATTTAAAGCGAGCGCCTAGCCCCTGAGCTACCACGGCTCTTTTACTCCATTGAAATTTATTTTTTGATGTTTACTCGATTGAAATTTGAAATCTTTTGATGATGGAAAGAAAACACGTTTCACGTAATGCTAAACGCTTTTTGATCGCTGTATTGCTTCGTCGTTCGTTGGACTATGTTTACAAAACGGACGGACGAAGCACAAAGCCATTTCTACAAAACTAGTTACGGCTGTTTTTGAGCAGTTGCTACGTACAGACAATTCAATCTCGCGACCTAATAGCTTAGTTCGTAATGTTGATGACCCTCCGGTCCACTTTAAACCAAGGCGACAACCTCCGAATACTGTGGCAAGTTAACAACAGCGCTGGAGATATCATAGTGCCGGTAATCCGGGTGCGTATCGTGTTTCGTGGCCGTCTATTTTGAAAGCCCTTGTACATCAGTGGACTTGTGATAGCCAATTCAAAGGTTTTTTGGCTGAAAATCAGCGCTGTGTGGGGCTATTCTTACACAGTCCATGCTGAGCCAACCCCTTTTCGACACAGAACTATTTTGTTTACTTTTTATTTATTTTCATTTAATATTCAACTGTATTATGTTCTTGTGCCGAATAAATGTTTTTTCTATTCTATTCTATTCTATTCTATAGTCTGAAATGATGATGATGATGAACTTCTATGAAGTAGGATTCTTGTTCGCGTTTTTTTTCTATATAAAAGGGGGCAAACGAGCAGGTGGCACACGTGATGGTAAGTGATCACCGCCGCCCATGAACACCTTCAATACCAGAGGAATAGATGCGTTGCCGGCCTTTGAGAAAGGAATAGGCTCTTTTCTTACAGGTCCCTAAGTCGTATCGGTCCGGAAAGACCGCTGACGGCATCATTTTACAAAAAACATTAAAATACGATATTTCAGACAAAGTTTACATTAGTATTAACATAATTATTTTGTATTTCGACGTTTCTCACATCTCATTAATTTGTTTACAATTCGACATATACTTTCATCCGAAATAAACTTTGTATTTTTTTTCACATTTACATTTTATAATAGACACATTCTTATAATAGATTCTTATTTTAAAAGACAAACAAATAATTCGAATTGTATTTCAGGCCTCTGTTTATTTCTAATAGGGTAACCACGAGGTGGCGGCATTATACAATTTACGACACCATTTCATTCTGTTGGTTCAGGTTTTTATTTATTTTATTTTATTTACAAACTATGCCCAGTACCAGGATTTATATTGCGTCAAGAGTGGGTTTTACAAACATCAATTTCACAATCCCAAACTTGGACCTGGTACAATTATGTCATCATCATCATCATTTCAGCCTATTTTAGTCCACTGCTGAACGTAGACCTCCCTCATAGATTGCCACAAAAGTTAGTAGTTCTCATTTTGCCATAGTTGCCACGCTTGGCAGGCGGGTTGGCAACCGCGGTTTATATATTCAGATGTTCCAAGAAAGATGCTGCTGCTCAACTCCGAAATGCAGGAATCCGTCTAGGTAGGTAACCACCCCTGGGCCAGTTATTTTGGCGTGAAGCAGTGGTGTGCAAACATAACTGTGTTTCGGGCAATGAGAGCTAGCGTAATCCCTGGGCATATGAGACTAAAGAACTGATGTCTCAGAGTGACAGATGACGGACGCAGTGAAATGTTCAAATAAATGTTCTGGGTGACACAGCATTTGTTATGGACAGACGTTGCACTTAGCATCAGGTGATCGTTTTGCTCGTTTCGTCACTTTATCCCATACATAAAAATCACGTCGGGGTCACCAACTTAGCGGAATTACGAGATTTTGTGAGGACCTCTCCTTTGGTATATCAGCGTTAGTGCAAGAGGTTTAAGCTATTTCTTAGGATTCTTTTTCGGTGACGCAGATGTCGCTACTAGTTTTATCGCGAGATAAATCACCCGTACTTTTTTAATGAAAACGAAAAATAAAATTTCAACTCATTTTTGTTTCTACATGCAATCAAATGAATCGCCGAGCACAGGGTAATCCGCCGCCCATTAGTGCATTTCTGCTGAAAGGTCGCAAGCACTCAGACAGCTGTTTCATGTTTACTTACAATTAAGCGGAAATCGAGCCACTTGTGCAAGCAAATGCGTCTGAACCGGACATTAACACATTGATTTTCTTAAATGATTGCAGTTAGAGATAAAATTAGGATTAATACAGTAAACAGAATCAGGCGTTACTATGCGGAAATCCATTATAATGAAGTAAAGTAACTTAATTTGCTAAGATAGGCATGCAAAATATAAGAATGGTTTATATTACCTAGTTTTTTGAAGAGCACCGCCGGCCCTCCCTCAGTAGCGTGTACAAGCAAACTAACACCGCCACCAGGAACCGCCTCCAGATACCCTCCACTAACCACTATAATACTGCCACTAGGTAATATACACCACTGAAGTCGAGAACACCACACGTGTTTTGCCCCAAAACGAGTACGACATACGGCCGGCGCTATTACATTAATTTGAAATGAAATTGTGCCAATAATTTATTCTTCTACTAAAATAATATAATAATAAACGATGCCCGAGAGCCGTGGTAGCTCAGGGGCTAGGCGGCCGCTTTTAATTTCATAGTACGCGAGTGACCTGGGTTCGATTCCCGGTGCCGGCACCACTGAAATTGTTAATTGCAATTTTAAGTGCTGACTTACCACGTGCTCGGCGGTGAAGGAAAACATCGTGAGGAAACCTGCTTGTCTGAGAAATTAAAAATATTTCGAAGACATGTGAAGTCCGCCAACCCGCATTGGAGCAGCGTGGCAGATTCATCCTAGCTCCAAAACCCTCACAGAAATGAGAGGAGGCCTGTGCTCAGTAGTGGGACATTTATAGGCTGAAACTTTAAACGATGCCCACAGTAAGATTTCTCATTTACCCTGGGCCAGACCCGAAAACTAACGATCTGTGCTTTGGCGCAAATGTTGGTTTTAGTTGAGATTCAAACCCAGCACCCGCGGCGTAGAAGATAGGTTCTCTGACTATTAGGCCACGCGATCAATTATTAGGTCCATATAATTATTAGGGCCACTACACTACACTGCGCAACTATTAGAGTTGCGCAGTGTGGTGGAGGTGTAAAAAATCCGCAACCGCTCAGCATGGATGTTGTAAAAGTCGACTGAGGGAACCTAAAACATCTCCCGGCTAATATCTCATCAATGGCGGAATAATCATATCAATAAATGTCGAGCAGAAAGTACACAAGTTGGTGACAGGCACCAGCGTCTTTTTTTATAGAAGCGTTAGCGTATGTTAAGCGATCACCGGCGCCCATGAACATCCACAACACCAGGGGAGTCGCGGGTTAATTGCGGTCTTTTGAAAAAGGAATAGGCGTCTAAGAATAAGAATTTAGAATTGGTAGGATTCCTATGCAGGAATCCGTCTAGGTTGGTGCCACCCCAGGGCCAGTTATTCTGCCGTGAAACAGTAGTGTGCAAACATTACTGTGTTTCGGTTTGAAGGGCACTGAGATCAAGCGTAATCACTGGGCATATGAGAGTTAAGAACTGATGTCTCAGGGTGGCGGGCGCAGTGTGGTGTCACACAGAAATGTTCAGGGTGACACAGCATTTGTTATGGGCAGCCTATGCACTTACCATCAGGTGAACGTTTTGCTCGTTTCGTCACTTTATACAATAAAAAAATATACAATCACGCTTTTACCCCGTATAAGGAAAGAAAGAAAGAAAGAAAGAAAAAGCATTTATTGGTACAGCACAAAAGAACATCACACTTAGTAACAATACATACGTTACACAAACACGTTGCCCTCCTTACGCCCCCGCGAGTAACGAGATGTGACGGGTGGCGAATCACATCGCCGCGATTTTGGTACGAGTCAAAAAATTCTTACCCCCATTGCCATCCCACAAGCAGTATAGTGACTGCATTGCATATTATGGTGTTATTCTGCTCGAATAAAGGCTGTCCGTACAATACCTTAGTCGCCTCTTACGACACCTCGGTAGGAAAGAGGTAGGTGTTATTCTACTCTGTTGGACACCAATCTGCTTAAAAATTAATATATATTATCTAATCAAAAAACCGAGTTTTACGCAGCAGAAAAAAACCGGCTTATGTGAATTTAAGAGTTTATTTTCTCATGGATCCCATCAAAACCAAAATTTTGATTTCTTCTTTTTTACTGTTGTTTGTTATTGTTCTATAATGGCATTGTTGTTTTTTTTACCGACTGTTTTATTTTACTTATTGTTTAAAATTTTCCGTGTCGTCTTTGCAATTATGTCTGTATTCTTTGTGTGCGTGCTTCAAATAAACTTCTCTTTCTTTCTCCTTTCTTTAAATCGGTCCACGTGATAAAGAATTATCGCTTCACTTACATTTCTTTTTCAAAGTCGGTCAAAAAAGGTTAATGTTTGAAATCCATGGAATTTTCTGCCACGCACAACCACTTTATGGAATCTGCAACCTAGCGGTTGTTGTTCCGGACCGGTACGATTAAGGGACCTTCAAGAAAAGAACCTATTCCTTTCTCAAAGGCCAGCAACGTATCTTTTTTTTATTGGATAAAGTGACGAAACGGGCAATCGTTCACTTGATGATAAGTGCAACGTTTGCCCATAACAAATGCTGTGTCACCTAGAAACTTTCCGTTTGACACCACACTGCGACCGTCACCCAGAGACATAATTTCTAAGTCTCATATGCCCAGTGATTACACTAACTCACAATGCCCTTTAAACCGAAACACAGTAATGTTTCCACACTACTGCTTCACGGCAGAATAACTGGCCCTTAGGAGGTACCTAGACGAATTCCTGCATAGGAATCCTACCACCAGTTATTTGCTATTCCTCCGGGATTGAAGATGTTCATGGGCGGTGATGATCGTTTACCATCAGGTGAGCCATTTGCTCGTCAGCCCCTCCTCAATAAAAAAAAAAACATACTAAATCCTATATAATGTATACTGAAATACATAAAACATTATGATTTCTCTGTGATTCCAGTTCTGAACTCTTCAGGCAAACTGCAAACTCAGCTCAACCTTCCGAATACATTATACGTAAGCATTGAATTTGGTTCAATCGCATTCGGCTTCTCTTTTGATCTAACATCAATGTATAGAACTACGTGCTCGCTTTGTTGAAACACGATGTTTTCCTTTTGAGGAGCAAATTTTACCGTTTGCCCTTTAACTCCAATCTCAGAGAGACATACATACATACAATCACGCCGTTTTCTAATATAAGGGTAGGTAGAGACCGCGCCATACCAATGGCGGTGACGTGGTTCGCCACCAGTCACGCCTTATATGGGAAAAAGGCGTGACTGTATGTATGTATAGATGTGTAGTGTAGTGATCACACCATTTACTAGTTTACCACTTTATAATTTATAAGGAACTACAATAATAAACTTAACCTAAAAGTTTTTCATTCGGTAGGTACTCACCCATATAAATTTTAATATCCATACATACATATATATAAAAACTTTTTATTACACCGCAAACCGTTAAATGAAATTGGTCTAAATAAAATACATAAAGAGCGTTCATATTAAAGATATTTGACAATCGCAAAGTATATAAAGTAAATCCAAAATAATGGAGTCCGTTTTCAGGTCTTAAGGAACCTTGAGAAGCGCTAGACGTTTAGTAACCACCAGTACGATTACCGTCCGTACCGGATTCTCAGATAGAGAACAAATAGTCTCATCGTTGGATGGAAGAAGCCGAAACCAAGAGAAAGACCCTGGCAGTTAGACTGGACATAGTGAAGGCCTTCGATCGGGTCTGGCACAAAGCGTTTCTCTCGAAGCATCCTTAGAAATAATTCCATTAGTTCACCTGCCACCTGCTTTCTCATAGAACGGAGCATCAAGGTAGTTGAATAATACTGACGTGGTAGTTGATGGTGTGTGCTGGGACTCCCAGCCTGTAAATGCTGGTGTTCCACAAGGCTGCCTGCTATCGTCAACTTAGTTTCTTGGTTTTATGATTTATAACCCCGTCATAAAATATTCGCAACTCTGTTACATATTTTTTTTTTGTCTAAAACAATACTAGCAGTGCTATTAACATTACTAACATTCCTGGTTACCACCTTAACTGAGCTTAAAGTCGTCTGTTAGAAGACGACTATAGTATTCACAATAATATTCGAACGGTAGGCTCGAATCTGCGACATCCTGTTTCGTAATCTGTGGGTCTACTGTTTTTGGTTCATCCATCAAATTAATCCACCCCGAAACTAACTCTGGTTAGTTTCGGGATGGGTTAATTTGATCCCTTTTACCAATGACTGAGCTTCATACGTCAAAATAAAGCCGATCACGTAACCTACCAGAGTAACAAAATAAACCTCCTGTACCTTAAAATATTAAGCTGTTACACCCCCGAAAAAAACCCCAGAAACCCAAAAAATATTTTTAAAACTACATCAACATTCTTCAACTAAAAACTATGCATTCTACTACAGATTTATTTTCAATAATCATTTTTTTTTATTTCAACGTAAATAGCCAGTTTCTGAACTGAAATACGAGCACTAGTATGACTAATCATATAAAGTATTCCAAACAACTAAATAAATTACTTAGTAGGTATAAGAAGTAGTGTGGGGGCGGCTCGTTAAAAGAATACTACCACTCCATCTCATCCAATGGATCTCGTAAAAGGCGAGTAAGGAATTAAACTGCACTGTGCACCCAACAGCGCATGGTGACGATGGGCTCACCATCTATCACACCGAGTGCATTATATTGTTTTGGTGAAACGTGGATTGTGGCAATCATCTGTCTTTGCAGTGAGTGCCCAGTCTCTGACTACCCCTTATGGGATAAAGTCGTGATCTTATGTATGTATGTATGTAAGAAGCAGACTAAATCTAACGTCTAAAAGTGATCACTGTACGGGACTTTGCATTTCAAAGTCCTAGGCGGCACTGCAATTGCTCTGTTTACTTAATATCATAAAAAATAAAAACAATTTTTCGAAGGTTCGTGATAGGTGGTAATAATTGCGACACAGTTATCACTTAAGTTAGATTAAATATCTTTATTATTAATTCTTATTTTATTATTAAAAAGTAACGAGCCACTTACAATTTTATTAAGCCGTAAACTGTTAAATTAAACACGTCTAAAGAAAATAAGAGAAAAATTGAGAGCTAATATTCAAACCATACGTTCTGCGCCTTACGAAGGAATGAAGAATATTCAACTTTATGCCGCTATCAAATGCAATGCAGACAAATAGCTATAAAATGAACATGTTTGTTGCCCCGGTTTTATTTTATTCGAAGCAATAAAATATTTCATTGTCATAAAATAAAAAAGACTAAGTAATTAAATGAAACCAGAATTATTTTTCAGAGCCTGATTTAGATTAAGACTGACGTAGTAAAGAAATAAAGAAGCTCGAAATAATCGAGCTCGAAGTAAGAATATCTGCCACCCCGTCTCATTCTGCGGATATTGTAAGAGTCTCAAGAGTCCAGAAAATCATATCATATCATAATCCATACTAATATTATGGGAAAGTCACTCTCTCTACCCTTGTCTGTTTGTTACCTTTTAAGGGTTTGAACCGGCGAACCGACCTTGACGAAATTTGGCATACAGATAACTTGCATCCCGGAGACGGACATAGGATACTTTTTCCCCGGAGAATCAAATCGTTCCCACGGGATACATAAAAGAACCTATACCCGCGCGGACGACGTCGCGGGCTAATTTATCAATAAAAATCGTCGTATCGTAATTTTTAAAGAAAATCAAAATTATGCATGCGCGATATTTGTAATATCAAATTCAACATTTGTAATATCAAAACCAACACAAGCTATCAATCAATCAATTAAAAGCTGGCATCAGGATATCTATCTATAAAGCTCTCGAAGCGCCGAGTTATAAATAGTTGAAAATGAAACGAGATAAAATCGGTAAAATTAGTTCTAAATAAATCCGTATAGATCACTTCTTGGTTTTGATATTTTCCGTGCGAATTTCCTAAACTTTTTAGGTCCGGCGTTGACCTTAAATTTTTTGCTGACATATACACTTCACAGTAAGTCGACAACTTAAAACTATACAACTACAGTCGTAAGAGTAGTGACTACACATCAACGAATATTGGTGTAGTGTAGTGAACACACCATTTACAAGTTTGTCATTTTGTAATTTACTAGGAACTACACTAGAAACTCAACAAAAAAGTTTATAACTTGTATGTCATACCTGTAAATCTTGTATCAATATATTTTTCCACATAATTAAAGATAAAGTAAACGAGTCCGTTAATAATTAGAAGAAACTTCGAGAAAAATTAAACGTTTGTCTAGCTACGCTTGCAGATAGCGTCTTTAACGTTAGATAGTTTTAGTGAAGTCGATCGTGGTGTGAATAAAATATACGTTAATCAGCGTAAAGCTTTTTGCAGACTATCGCTTTCTTAGTTAGTTACAGAGTAAATAGAGATTAAATGGATAAGAATAAAGTTAATACGCAAACGGTTTTAAAAGCGTTAACTATGAAGCTAATGGCTGATAAGTTAAGTGTATACTTTGAGAAACTTAACGCTGATCGGATCCGACAGTCGACAATAGATCGCGAACCATCTCTAAGCACAAGTTATGCTTCATTAAAAATATTATTATTATATTGCCGATAGGTGTCCGGGAGAGTAGAATAGCACCTATTTCTTTCCTACCGAGATGTCTTAAGAGGCAAACGTATTGTACGGACAGCCTTTATTTGTGCAGATTAATAAAAAAAACGCAACGGGGAGTTGAAATTTTATTTTGACCTTGTACCGAAATGGCGGCGACGCGATTCGCCACCCGTCAAGTCACGTTTCCCGCGGGGGTGAAAAGTGGGCCTACCCCTTATCCATATAAGGCGTGACTATATGTATGAATGGTCGTTACATATAAAACTATGTGACGACCGCGTCACTAGGCCAATAATGACAAAAAACTAAATAAATATAAGTACTACTTTTGTTTTTACTTAAGTCACATAACTCCAAACTAGTGTATCTTAGTCACTGAAGAGTGACATGAAAAATGTTCATACATTCATAAACAAATGAACCTGTCTTTTGGTACTAACAATCTAACTTATCAAACAAATGTTCGTATCGAGGTGCGAGTCTGTGATCTTCGACAAGGCAATTTTACAGCCAACAAATAGAATAACAACAGATAAACTGAAAAATGGCCAGGGATACTCGACTTGATTGTAGAGTACCGGGTAAGCGACACCGGCCTCCCGAACTACTGCGGTCTCCTCCTCCTCCTTCCGAGATAGTGGTATCCTACACCTTCTAGTTCCTTTCCCAACTTCCCATTCCCTAGCCCAAGTCTATTTACTGGCTAATACTTTTTCCTACCTCTCCGCAAAGCCAGTGGTTGCCTTGTGATTGATTGCGCCGTACTGCATGGTACCTTGCTAACCTCAGCGTGCGGCTCCTTAAGGTCATAGCATGAAGTTTTCTGGTGGTAGGATGTTTATTCAGGAACCCGTAGGTAGGTTATTTTTCCGTGCAGCAGTAGTGCGCAAACATTACTGTTTCGATCTGAAGGTCACTGAGAGCTAGGGTAATCACTCGGCATATGAGACTTTACAACTGATGTGTCTGGGTGACGGACGCAGTGTGGTCCTACACAGAAATGTTCTGGGTGACACAGAATTTGTTGTGGGCAGACGTTGCACTTACCATCAGGTGATTGTTTTGCTCATATCGTCACTTTGTCGAATAAAAAATAAAATTGGCTTAGAACCTTCCTGCAAAAATATTTTCTCTTATTGGATTATTATTTCCTCGCGCTACGTCCAAACATATAAATTCTCCATCTTTATTACAGTGGTCGGATTTTAGTCAAAATTTGATACTTAAATACTCTATTTTTTAAATTTGTATTGAATTTCTCGTTTTCAGGATTAAAAGCTTCTGGAGCACATAGGAAAGTCTTGTTAAAAGGCTCGCTCTGTCGCGTTTTCTCGAGGATTTGGTTTCTTACTTTACAAGGCCGCTCCACTAACGTAATCAGTCGGACCGTGAAGTGTAGGGTGCGTCTGGAGAGTGTTTACTTAAAAAAAATCTCGAAAAATACTTATTAAAAATGATTACCTACTGGATAAGTGTTTAGAGAAATTTGAAAACCGTGATGGCGGCTAAGTCTGTGAAATCAACAGATAGCCTTAAACTCGTGTAATCTAATCGACGTCTGAGTCGTCTTTCGTCACTTTTTTATGTTACGGGTCCTGGGTTCGAATCCTAGGTAGAGAAAGATTTGTGCAAAAACACAAACCGTTCGTTTACGGGTTCGGTTGTGTTGTGCATGTGAAATGTGTATCTGTAAAATGCACTTACAATACAGAAGTAATCCTAGCGGTGGTTTTATTTAATATGGATATTATATGTTAATAAATAGTGTATTTCTTTTTTTTGTTGTACTCAGCTAAGGACGCGTTTATTTTTGAAGTAAATATTCTTACGATTGTAAGAAGCAAAATGAAAATTTCATTTACCACTAGTATTTTTATTTACCTTTACTGTTGTTATAATGTGCTAAAAATTATTCTCAGAGATGATACGCCACAACGATACCGATGTTTTACATATCAAAATGCACTGGTGGCGAGATTCCTGTACAGAATTCATCTAATTATGTATCACCGCAAGATCAGTTATTCTGCCGTGAAGCAGTAGTGTGCAAACTACTGTGTTTCGGTTTGAAGGGCACTGATAACAAATGAGACTTAGGAACTGATGCCTCAGAGGGATAGAACAGAAATGTTCTGAGTACATATGCCAACGTTGTCGCTGGTCACAAATCCATAAAATTTTCATGCAAACAATTGTCAAGAGTTCTCCTTGGGACCCTTAGCAGAATAAATCATCGCTTTCTATTTAATTTCTAAACTATTTTATTATCATCAAACTAGCAGATTTGTATTAAACAAAATTGGTAAAAGTCTCTAAAATATATAATTACAAAGTTACCTGCTACGTATATTCCCGTTGGAGCACATTGTCTTTCAATATTCAAGACAGAGCAGTTCCAATGTTGGACATGATGTCAGTGACATAGCGAACAACAAATTACACTGAAATGCAGCGCGAGATTGTACCGCTGTGTTTACTTTTGGGAAATAAGTATATCTTACTGAGAAGTAACATAAGGCTTAAGGATTGCTTTAAAATATCAGTAATAGTTACTTTTGTTCAGTGTAAGGAGTTAGCCGAGAGGTGTCCGGCAAAGTAGAATAGCACCTACCTCTTTACTACCGAGGTGTCGTAAGAGGCGACTAAGGGACTCTACGGACAGCCTTTATTCGTACAGAATAACACCATAATATGCAATGCTGTCACTATACTGCTTGTGGGAACGCAATGAAGAGTAAGAATTTCGTGACCAGTACCAGAATGGCGGCGACGTGATTCGCCACCCGTCACGTCACGTTTCCCGCAGGGGCGAAAACGGGTGTGCAAGTGTGGTTCTGCCTATCCCTTGTATGGGAAACAGGCGTGACTGTATGTAAAGAGTTATGATGCAGATATTATTGTGGTGAGTGAGCACAGAGCTTGACCAAACTTGAGCAAAACGGTTACCTGATGGTAAGTGCAATATCTGCCCTTAACAAATGATGTGTCACCCAGAACATTTCTGTGTGGCACCACACTGCGCCAGTCACCATATTCCCAGTGATTACACTAGCTCTCAGTGCCCTTCAAATCGATACACGCTAATGTTTGCACACGACTGTTTCACGGCAGAATAACTGGCCATGGAGTGGGACCTACCTAGACGGATTCCTGCATAGGTCCTACCACCAGCCGTACTCCGATCTTAACGCACTAGCATTAAGTGATCGGAAGTGTTTGCTTGGATTACTTGGTTTTGGGTTACTTGGATAACCTGGTTATTAAATAAACCTGATTATTAAAATAAATAAAATATTATTTTCTGTCTTTTCGACGAAGCTGCGGGCGATTGCGAGCAGCGTTCCATGCTTCCGTCGTGTAACAAGCCTTTTACATCAGCGTCTTACACTATCATATTTTCCTTTTTCTCTCGAAATGTTTTACGTGTTCTTTTTGTAGTTTAATGCTGGTGAAATATTATATTATGTTTGCAAATGATTGCCAAGTCACGTAGCGGCTGACTGTAACAGAAATGATATCACGTGATAATTGCTAGCTGTGAAGTAAGAGTCAGCCGATAGGTTGTCCGGCAGAGTAGCATCTACCTCTTTCCTACCGAGGTGTCGTGCAGAATGATACCACAATATACTCGTGGGAACGCAATGGGTAGTAAGAATTTTGAACCAAAATACGGCGACGTGGTCTTTACGAGTGCGGTCTTTAGTAGTATTTATGTGAAATTCGGGTACGGGTCGTGTTCTCGACTTCAGTCGTGTGTATTTCCTAGCGGTGGTATTGTAGTGGTAAAAGGCATCTGGTGGCGGTATTAGTAGTTAGCCATTTGCACACTATTGAGGAGGCGGTCGATGCCATTCGAAAGGTACCATTGAAATTAGCGTGTAAATCCCCATACTAATTGTTTCTCTTCCTCATTGTAATGTGTTTTCGCAAATTTGCTGGTAGTACACAAGTAAACTAACCACCGAAAACCGCCACCAGATACGATTTTATAGTTTGCATGTGGATCTTAGCAAATTAACCTTCTTTCCCTATTATAATGGATTTCCGCAAAGTAACGCCTTAGTCTAATACCTTCTCGGTAATATTAGCATGTGTGGTGGCGGCTTAAGAGAATCTACCACCGTCTCATCCCGTGGGGTGTCGTAAAAGTCGACAGAGGGAAAATAAAAACCAGGAGATGGGCAGCAGCATTTTCCTTGAACACCTGAATAAATAAATTGCGGTTGCCAACCCGCCTGCCAAGCGTGGCAACTATGGCAAAATCACCCCGAAATAAGAGCTACTAACTATTGTTACTTTTATTGGACCAAGTGATGAGACGAGCAAAACGGTCACCTGTTGGCAAGTGCAACGTCTGCCCATAGCAAAGGCTGTGTCACCCAGAACATTTCGGTGTGACACTACACTGCGCCAGACATCAGTTCTTAAGTTTCATATGCCCAGTGATTACACTAGCTCACAATGCCCTTCAGACCGAAACACAGTAATGTTTGCACACTACTGCTTCACGGCAAAATAACTGGCTCTAGGGTGGTACCTACCTAGACGAATTCCTGCATAGGAATCCTACCAGCAGCAATCTGTGGGAGAGGTCTATGTTCAGCAGTGGACTAGTGGTAGGCTGAAATGATGATGAATATTCGTATCTCAGCATGGGACTTCTTAAGGCCGTAGCATGAAATTTTAGGCTTTTCTTATTAAACCGGGCGCCACGCTTATTTCCTGAGATAAGCGCGTTAAAAATAAACTCCCCAGCTTTATTACAGAGTAGTAACATTATGTTTTGCTCTAATGTAATACTGTAGAAATATGATTTCTACGCTATCGCAGTTTCACAAATTAGCACTTAAGAGCCGCTTTAATTTAAAATTTATATCATCAGAGGTCATTAGACCTCCACAAGGATACTATGCGACCAAAAATTATTTTGTCTTAAGCAACCGGAGCTCCGCACAGAACAGAATAAAAATAGGATGGTAATATAAAACTGGTGGTATGATAACAAATGCTTTGTCACCGAGAATATTACCGTGTGGCACCACAATATGTTCCTCACCTAAAGACTCATATGCCCAGGAATTACACTAGCAATCAGTGCCCTTCGGGCCGAAACGCAGTAATGATTGCACACCACTGCTCCACGGTAGAGTAACTAGTGCTGCGGTAGTATCCATTAATACGGATTCCTGCATAGGAATCCTACCCCTAGTGAAACCTTAAATGTCCAAAAGGCCTCTCCCAAGCTAGGAAGATTTGCCGTTATCCCCACGCTCGGATGCGGATTTCCGCTCACAGTGCCAGTGTACTTTAGGTGTGACATATTTGAAATGATTATTCGCCATCTGTCGGTGGACATCAGATCATTTTTATTTTCTATTGGTCCACTTTACGACACCCTCAGATAGATAGATGGTGGATTGCCAGTTGGTTGACATACTCTTAAGCCAGTACCACACGGCTGTACTTCGTGACACTTCGCTGCGATGAGACAGCGTGCGTCTCATTTACATTCATACATAAGATCACGACTGTATCCCATATGGGGTAGTCAGAGACTGGGCACTCACTGCAAAAACATATGACTGCCACAATCCACGTTTCACCAAAACAATATAATGCACTTGGTGTGATAGGTGGTGAACCCATCGCCATCATGCGCTTTTGGGTGCACAGTGCAGTTTAATTCCTTACTCGCCTTTTACGAGATCCATTGGATGAGATGGAGTGGTAGTATTCTTTTAACGAGCCACCACCACACGGTCTCATTTATGTGGAATTAAATATATTTGATTCGAATAATCTATTCTTAAAAACACGGAAATTACACGGAGGATATATATTTGATATAATATTAAATTTGACTTCTATTTTCGATCCCCAGTGTCAGCTCTATGATTGTTCTGCAATTTAAGTGTTTTACCACGTGCTCAGCGGTGAACGAAATCTTTGGGAGGAAACTTAGGAATAAAAAAAAAATCGAGGGCATGTGCAAGTCTGCCAATCCGGATTGAAGCAGCGTGGCGAACTGTTCCCAACTTCAGAGCCTTTCAAAAATGCGAGTGGCTCAGCCGTGGGACATTTACAGGCCAACAGCCTGTACCTATTTTGTTACCTATTTTGATGCTATTTTTAGAAAGTTAGACTAAAATCGAGGACAAATATATCGACGATGTGTGAAGCCCGCCACACTGGAGCGTCGCGGAATCTCCATGGCTCATAAAAAAAAATAGAAATGAGCTATGTGCTCCACTATGCAGGCATCCGTCTAGGATATGACCGCAGTGTCAGTTATTATGTCAAGTAGTAATTTACAAACATTACATACGATCTGAAGGGCACTAATAGCTAGTGTAATCAGTGGTGGATGATAAATATCGTCAACTTTAAAAAGTTACTGTGATCTTGCGTTCTGAAACGTAACGGTGATCTGACTTAAAAGAACAACGTTTCTTAATCACTTTCGTTGTTACTGCAGCTTCCATTCCTTAGTCACTTAGTTCCATTCGATATTTCTCTGGCGACAACATTCGGTGTGACTCATAGACTTATGATTAAGCTACGCTGTTATATTCTAAATCTATGGTGTGACTCTAGAGCACTCTATCTCCCTCTCTCGCAGATGTTAAACTTAACAAATATTAGAAAGACCGTGAACGTAAAATATTTCTATATTAAATAACATGAATGAAACGAAAGGTAACGAAAGCAGTTAACACTAAATTGACAGTATATGTTATTTAATATGGTTTTTTTTATTGGAAGTGATGAAACGAGCAAAACGTTCACCTGATGGTAAGTGCAACGTCTGCCCATAACAAATGCAATGTCACCCAGGAAATTTCTGTGTCACACCACACTATGCCCATCACCCTGAGACATCAGTTCTTAAGTCTCATATGCCCAGTGTCTACGCTAGCTCACAGTGGCCTTCAAACCGAAACACAGTAATGTTTGCACACTACTGCTTCACGGCAGAATAACTGGCCCTGGGGTGGTACCTACCCAGACGGATTCTTGCATAGGAATCCTACTACCAATAATTATTGTTGTATTTGTGGTGGCACGCGCAGAATTAAAGCTAATAAATCTTACAAATTATATGTAAATAAATTGATAGGGAACTACAATAATATTACTCACTGTAAAAGTATAAACACTTATTATTTAATCGATTAATATTAATTGAGAATACAGAAACGGTGCACGAAAACGCTGGACTCAAATTCGACATCAAAATTTAACTCTCACCGCGCCCAAAGAAGTTTAACTTTATTTATAATGTAATACTTATTTATTTTTAAAAACCGCTGTGCCGTGTGGTGGCAGTTCAAGAGAACCTACCACCCCACCTCATGTGGGTGTCGTAAAAGTCTAGAGGGAAAATTAAAACCAGAAGATGGGCAGTAGCATCTACCTGGAAGATCTGAATAAATAAACAGCAGTTACCAATCCGCCTGCCATACATGGCAACTATAGCAGAATCCCCCAAAACGAGAGCTACAAACTTTTGTGGCAATCTATTTGGGAGGCCTATGTTTAGCAGTGCACTAGTGATAGGCTGGAATGATGGTGATGATGACATGTATTCCGAAAAATATTAATAAAACCTAAAAATATTTCAAATGTTCAAGCACCACAACTCACTTCACTGGTAGTAGGATTCCTATGCAGGAATCCGTCTAGGTAGGTACCACCACAGGGTCAGTAATTCTGCAGTGAAGCAGTAGTATGCAAACACTACTGTGTTTCGGTTTGAAGGGCACTGTGAGCTAGCATAAACACAGGGCATATGAGACTTAAGAACTGATGTCTCAGGGTGATAGGAACACTGAGGTGTCACACAGAAATGTTCTGGGTGAAATAGAATTTGTTATGGGCAGACGTTGCACTTATCATGAGGTGAACGTTTTGCTCGTCTCGTCACTTTATCCAATAAAAAAAATGGGTGAGGCCTATGTTCAGCAGACACTTTTGTTATGGACAGACGTTACACTTACCATCCGGTGAACGATTTGCTCGTCTTGTCACTATCTTCAAAAAAAACACGTATATACGAGTACAAGTTGTCTGTCCACGAGAACGGTTAGATGAGTATGGTTCAAGTTGATAGCTCTCGACAACGTTCGAAAGTTCGAAGCCGTAGTCGAAATCGATTAGGAGAACATCATCATCATCATCATTATGGTTCAAAATACAAAACAAATGACAGCATTAATAAAATTTCATCTAGAGAGTGAATTTTATGAATTATTCACTATTTTATAACGACTGTATCTTAATTTTTAACCGACTTCAAAAATGGAGAAGCTTCTCAATTATTCATCATCATCATCACAACTGAACGTAGGCCTCCTGATAGATTACCATAAAAGTTTTTAGCTCTCATTTTGGGGGGATTTTGCCATAGTTGCCACAATTGACAGGCGGGTTGACAACCGCAGTTTATTTATTAATATGTTCCAGAAAGATGTTGCTTCCCATCTTCTGGTGTTTATTCTCCCTCTGTCGACTTTTACGTCGCCCACGAGATGAGATGGGGTGGTAGATTGTTTTAAACCGCTACCACACGGTTCAATTATTCTGTATATTTATTTTTATTCTGTATTACTTATGTGTGTTTGGACATAACTTCTTTTTGTGGTTTTAAAGATTCTGCTTGGAGCTGCTATGTTGAAGCATTTTTTGATTATATTTTTCTCATTTATTTAAACTTTTTTGTTTACCCCGTAAGGATACAATCGGCGGACTTAATGCCAGTTGACATTCTCTGCCAGTCAACCCAGGGCGTAGTGAAACATTGTAGCAGGTGTAAAATCCAAAGAAACTATCTAAACCCCGTACATATGAAATTGGCGTTTTGTCGTATTGGCCACTTTGATCTGAAATATATCCTCTTTGGTTAAGACATCCAAATTCGAATTTATAAATCCATTTAACTGGTATATTTAATTTTTGAAAACAGTCATTCATATTTTATTTTTCTCATTTGTTTTTTTTTAGCATCGCTCAATTCGCACAATGGAAAACTTGAAATATCGCTTTATTTACGAGTACTAGTTCTACCGTGGCACCAGTGCTGCAGAAACAGCTAATTTATCGATGTGTATGGCGCTGGTGTCGCAAAAGAAAACACGGTACGTTTTTGATTCCATCGTTTTCGTTCTGGAAATTTCGACCTTCAGAACAAGCCCCGTGGACGGCCGGAGACCAAAGTGGATAACCACTTCAGAGTTAGCTGCAGGCTTCGCTGTGAGTGATAAAACTGTTTCAATCCACTTGAAGCAAACAGGGAAAGTAAAAAAGCTTGAACGATGGGTAGGTACCTCATGAATTGCGATTGAACGATTGAACGTCCTCGGTTGTTAGTTATGTCCAAACACACATAAGTAATACAGAATAAAAATAAATATACAGATATAATTGAGCCGTGTGGTAGCGGTTTAAAACAATCTACCACCCCATCTCATCCCGTAGGTGATGTAAAAGTCGACAGAGGGAGAATAAACACCAGAAGATGGGAAGCAACATCTTTCTGGAACATATTAATAAATAAACTGCGGTTGTCAACCCGCCTGTCAATTGTGGCAACTATGGCAAAATCCCCCCAAAATGAGAGCTAAAAACTTTTGTGGTAATCTATCGGGAGGCCTACGTTCAGTTGTGATGATGATGATGAATAATTGAGAAGCTTCTCCATTTTTGAAGTCGGTTAAAAATTAAGATACAGTCGTTATAAAATGGTGAATAATTCATAAACTTCACTCTCTAGATGAAATTTTATTAATGCTGTCATTTGTTTTGTATTTTGAACCATAATGATGATGATGATGATGTTCTCCTAATCGATTTCGACTACGGCTTCGAACTTTCGAACGTTGTCGAGAGCTATCAACTTGAACCATACTCATCTAACCGTTCTCGTGGACAGACAACTTGTATATACGTGTTTTTTTTTGCAGATAGTGACAAGACGAGCAAATCGTTCACCGGATGGTAAGTGTAACGTCTGTCCATAACAAAAGTGTCACCAAAACATTTCTGTGAGCTGAAAGTGGATCAAAATAGACATATTAACAATTTACAGGAAAGAAAAAAGATAACCAACAACGTGTGTTCTCGGAGCTTAAAGCATCAGCGACCGACGACGATTTCACGCTCCAGTTGGCTAATTATGTTGGATATCGCGGACCGTGCTCCGGATGTTTGCTTCTTTTATGTTATTTCAAAATTGTCACTTGTCATCTTGGCAGAGGTTTATAAAATGGGAGAAGAATTTCTGAAGCATCCGTTAATATTTTTAGAGGCTCTTGAGCCAGCGACTGTAATAACTAGGCAAAGGTCTTAAGTCACATGTGCTAGGCTAATTACAATTAGACTTGGGGAAAACGTTACTTTTCGTTGACCGTTACATAAAAGTCACGACGAAAAATAACCGCGACGTTGATCACAACGTAAGTTGAGTCGTTCCTTTTATTCCTATAGTTTCAAATATGACGCTATACGCTTATCGATGCCAGTTACTTCCAGAGATGTTTAGAAACAGTAAAAATATCACTTTTGCTTCAAAATAAACTCGTACCATTCATTTACTGCGTAATTGTGGTGCTTATAAATTTAATATATTTTTAGGTTTTTAAATATTTTCAATAAATATCATCATCGGGCACCGGGAATTGAATCCATGTCACTACGAACTTTAAAGTAGTCACTTGCGTACTACGAAATTTAAAGCGAGCGCGCAGCCCCTGAGCTACCACGGCTCATCTGTCAAATTTCATATGTAAGGACCTAATAATACGTTGAACCTTAAAAGCTATTAGTAAATATAAAATACTATATAAAAAAATCATATAATAAATATTAAACTACAAATACATATTTCCGTTGCTCTTATTGCTCTTACAACAATTAATATTGCCGCTATCTATTTGAAATAGTTCTTTTATTGATCCCGTAGCTTTCCTGAAATTAAATTAACTTCCAATTTAACTTTTCAAGTAGCTGTAAGATCAGTAATAAATAAAATGTACTAGAATTTTATTAACAGTTGTTGATGTCGGTAACGTTACTAAAATTATAATATTACAAAGGAACCAGCGGCAAAAACTTCGGTACTCGAATAATGCTTCTTAACTAAGAATTTGGCTTAAGCCCGCTCCAACTGTCATCCCTCAACGGTTCCAATTAACAGTTAACGACAAAGTTTTGCCTTTACTCTAATTTATATAGATTCAAGTGTGGTTTTTTTTACAGTGCAAATAAATTTTACAGCTTTACTTTTCTTTAAAACTAATAACCACAAGGAGAAGCACAGAATGGTGTTTGATTTGATAAACTCACGAAACGAGCAAAACGTTGACCTGATGGTAATCGTCTGCCCGTAATAAATGCTGTCTCCCAGAACATTTCTGCCTGACACCACACTGCGCCCGTCACTCTGAGACATGAGTTCTTATGTCTCATATGCCAAGTGATTACGCTCTGTGCCCTTCAAACCGAAATACAGTATTGTTTATCCACTACTGCTTCACGGCAGAATAACAGGCCCTAGGGTGCTATTTTTTTTATTGTTTAAAGTGACGAAACGAGCAAAACGTTCACCTGATGGTAAGTGCAACGTCCGCCCACAACAAATGCTGTGTCACCCAGAATATTTCTCTGTGACACCACACTGCGCCCGTCACCCTGAGACATCAGTTCTTAAGTCTTATATACCCAGTGATTACGCTGGCTCTCAGTTCCTTTCAAATCGTAACACAGTAATGCTTGCACACTATTGCCTCACGGCAGATAACTGGCCCTGGGGTGGTACCTACCTAGACGGATTCCTGATAGCATAGGAATCCTACCACCTACCTAGACGATCTATCCCTGTACTAAATACCTCACACATATTGGTATTTTAGGTCTGACTTATTATGGATGGCTGAAATTTAATGCTGGTATTGAGGTTTATCACCTGCTCGGCGGCACGTCTGAGTAAAGTAAAACAGTCAATCAACAGCCTATTAATGTCCCACTGCTGAGCACAGGCCTCTCCTCATTTCTGAGAGGGTTTTAGAGCTGGGAAGAATCCGCCACTCTGCACCAATGCGGGTTGGAGCACTTCACATGTCTTCGAAATATTTATCATTCCTCAGGTTTCCCCACGGTGTTTTCCTTCACCGCTGAGCACGTGGTAAATCGGCAGTTAAAATTTAAGTTGTGCCGGCTCCGGGAATTGAACCCAGGTCACTCGCGCACTATGAAATTTAAAGCGGGCGCCTAGCCCCCTAACGTCTGAGTAATGTTACTAAAAATTTATATAGATAGAAGATAGATAAAAATCTCCAAGGCAATCTTCAATGTGAAGTCCGCCAACTCACATTCGAGTAGCATGGCGGGAGTTCCCGACTCCAAAACCCTCACAGCAATGAGAGGATAAGCAGTGGCACATTTATAGGCAGTTACTTTACTGTTTTTCTAGCGCACCCATGGGACAAGACAAAATAATGAATGATGCCATACAACGGAAAATGACGTTTTGACAGTCCTTGCGTTGACACGTCTGATGATGCTAATCGAATTAAGAACATTGTACGCTTTTTTTTTGAAGACTTTTTTGTGTAGTTGACTGTGTGTTTTTTGTATATCTCAAAGGAAAGAAAGGTTATTTCCTAAGACCCGCACGCACAATGTAAAATGGTGTGTATTACCTAGTTTTGAATAGCAACGCCTGATTCTATTAACTATATATTTTGTATTCTATCAATGTATGTAAACCTAAATACACAACAATGGAAATAAAACATCAATGTAAATTCAGGGAAATCCACGGATTAGGCTAAGCTCCCGCACCCCACTCTTCCGTTTCACAATAAGTAGTTGCCTTTGATATCTTGTTTCTAGGGATTTATTTTTTATTGTACGAAGCCCTTTGCTGTTTTGTAAAGTTTTTTTAGGGAGCCCTAATGCTAGGAATTTGAATTTCTGTCACTCAAACGTTACCACCTGCCAATAAAAGATTGGCGGAGTAGATTGTATAAAAAATTGATAGAAATTTAAATTAATTTCATCATCATTTTAGCTTATCACTAGTCCACTGGTAGGTTACCATAGGCACACTTAATATCACCCATCCCCCCCAATGGGTTCTCGCCTTGTTGTGGCGGGGGGACCGGGCTTAGTAACCGTAGCTTCGTCACCCACGGTGAAGCTAAGAGGAGCCCACATGGTCAGCCTGAGGCATCGGGCTGGCCCGGGAAGGTCGCTTGTACGACGAAGGCTTGATAAGCCCACTCTGGATGCGAACTTGAGGACTTCTGGGGGGTGGAGAGAGTCGGCACTGCACACCCTGCCCTTTGCAGCCGAGTTGAAGTCCCGGGGAAGAGGAGTGTTGGTGTGTCGTTGCCTCTCTCACTATCCTCCGCAGCCGAAATGTGGTTGGCGGCGGAGCCACAGACCAGATCCGCTGCCGGGGCCGTTAAGACTGTTGCTTTCGAGTGGTGCAAGTCTCCTGGCCCCGTGGCCTCCACGTGGCGGCCCTACCAACATGCTGCGATGGCGGAGCACCATGGGGTTTTAGTCGGTGCAAGTCCGACATAACCCGTCCTTCCCCCCGTGAAGGCGGGTATGCGTTAGGCATTTCCCCATGTAAAAAAAAGGGGCGCACCCATAGATTGCCAGAATGGTTAGTAGCTCTCTAATTTTGGTCACCTAGTTTTTAATTTACCTCTGTCGACTTTTGCGACCGCAACCACACGGCTATTATATAATAATACAACATTAAAACATAAGCAACAAATCCAACTTCGCATGCTGTTGTTACCTATTATTATGAGAACAGTTAGATATTTTTATCAAATCAATTTGTATTTAAGAATTTAAGTGCTGTGTCTTGTGTTGGTGATCCAATAAATAAATAAAATAAATTAAAAAAAAACTTTCAATAAAAGCAAGACTACAATCCCTTTATGAATGACAAACGAATATTTTTCCGAAACTTCGTTTGCTTTTATGCTACGCGCCCACATATTATTGGATTAGCATTTGCACTGACAATACAATAAATACTTGTTGTATTATTCAGTGTGTTTGTGTTTCTTAATGATGCTTTTATTAAAAGTATTTTGAACATCCTTTGTTCAAATCGTATTAATACAGTTTGTAGTTGGAGTAGTTGGTAGGATTCCTATGCGGGAATCCGTCTAGGAGGGTACCACCCCGGGGTCAGTTATCCTGCCGTGAAGCAGTAGTCTGCAAGCATTACTGTGTTTCGGTTTGAAGGGCACTGTGAGCTAGCGTAATCACAGGGCATATGAGAGTTAAGAACTTATGTCTCAGTGTGGCGTCGCACAGTAATTTTCTGGGTGACATCAGCATCTGTTATGGGCAGACGTTGCACTTACCATCAGGTGAACGTTTTGCTCGTTTCATCACTTTATCCAATAAAAAAATGAAGTACCTTTATTCAGGATAAAATTATGGTTTTACTTGACTATAGTTATTGTGTCTGATACGTCATTCATAGAACAACTTTTTTCCATGAAAAGCACAAAATCTTCCTATCAAAAGAAATAAAATTTCTGATGAACCAGACAACCAGAACCGAAAAACAACAATTTGTATTTTTGCACAAATGTTGGCCCCGGCTGGAATTTGAACCCGGAACCCGCGGCGTGGTAGTCAGCTACTCTGACCACTAAGCCACGCGGTCGTATATTATTAATAATATTCATGAATATTTTATGAATATTAAAAAATGTATGGATCATCATAACCCCTGTGAATTAGGTGCATCGTTGCCATATTATTATACTGCTGGCTGTGCCCCACGGTTTCACCCGCATTAATAAGCCGACCCCGATCGATGATATACGAGTACATAATTATATACTTCCCTATTTAAATCGGATTTTAGGATATTAAGTTTTTCCGCGGAACCATAATTATTTTTTTTTTAAATTTTAAGTAGCCTAAGTTACCCGCTATGATATCAGCTATCTGTCAGTGAAAGTCCCGTCAAAATCGGTCCAGTCGTTTCGGAGATTAACCGGAACAAACCGAGACGGATATACGAAAAATTTAAAAATTGTTTTTGCTTTCATAAGCATTGAGTATGAAGCAGTTATTTTGTTATTACAAACAAACACTTCAATTTTATTTCTTTGTACAGATTTTACTTTTAAAATTTACAAAAAAAAAATCGTAAAGAAAAATCGCTGAGTTTCTTGTTTGTTCTTCCCAGGATACATACATACATACATAAGATCACGACTGTATCCCATATGGGGTAGTCAGAGACTGGGCACTCACTGCAAAAACAGATGACTGCCACAATCCACGTTTCACCAAAACAATATAATGCACTTGGTGTGATAGGTGGTGAGCCCATCGCCACCATGCGCTGTTGGGTGCACAGTGCAGTTTAATTCCTTACTCGCCTTTTACGAGATCCATTGGATGAGATGGAGTGGTATTTTTCTTTTAACGAGCCGCCACCACACGGCTTCCCAGGATAGACGAAATATTTTGCGAACCACTTGCGAGTATCTTCCGACATCATCCAAAAAATACGTTCTAAAATTAAATGTGGTTTATTTAATTTCTTTGAAAATTCAATAATAATAATATTATTATTTTCATTTTCCGCCGAATAATACAAAAACTAGAAAACAACAATTTTAGTGTAATGGCAGACGTAAGATTAATTTGCGAAACAAACTTACTTTGCTACGTTAAAGAAAATAGTGTGTGATTGACAGAAGTCATTCAATCAAAACAGAAACCCGAACGACGGCAAATGCGTAGTGAATTAAGCAACACTGAAGTCAAGTTGGAGATGAATAATAAATATTGGGGTCCCGTACATATGCTTAAAGTATCGTACATGTAAATCTATACATAAATTAAAATAAGTGGCCGATGTCTGTAAATATTTTATATTATATATACTACGATACGATACGAGACGAGCAAAACGTTCACCTGATGGTAAGTGCAACGTCTGCCCATAACAAAACTGTGTCATCCAGAACATTCACGTGTGGTACCACACTGCGCCCGTCATCCTGAGACATCATCATATTCCTCTCAATTCTGAGAGGGCTTGGGAGCTGCGAAGAGTACACCGCGCTGTTTCAGTGCGTGCGAACTTCACATGTCTTCGAAATATTTTTGTTGCTCAGACATGCAGATTTCCCCCTTTGGCAGATGAAGGTGCCAAGGAAAAGGAAGCTACCCGCCAGATCGGGTGGTCTGATCGAGAGAGGACGTCTCCTTCAACTAGTCAGTCAACAGGTAATCTCTGACGCCCCCTAAGGAGGCGCCTGGTAACCCGGGACTTTTGCCCCCCTCAGTAGTTTCAATTCGCTGCGCATAAACACGCTCAGTGGTTGGGGTGCATTAATTATGCGATAGATGTTATATATTCACGTCACCCTCAGCGCGGACCGGCCAGCCAGGTGAGACCCCGTTCGGGGAAGCCGAGCTAGCCTACCTGAGAGCGGGCGGCGACTGGATGTGCGTGTTGTTGTCTGCGTTGTTTTGAAGGTTTTATATTCATCTTCGGCCAGGTAATATATTGATTCTCTTGTCCAACTAGTAATATTTAGACGTTGTATATAGTTCGCATTTTAGAAACTTTCATAGCGCGATCATGGAATGTATGAGATATATATATATATATTTCTTGACCTTTGCATGCGACGGCTGAGTACGTAGTAAATCTGCACTTAGAATTGCAGAACCATTTCAGAGGTGCGACATCTGCTTCCGGAATCAGATCACTTGCGTACAATGAAACTGAAGTAAAATAAAATAAACTATTAATTTATTTTTCAATCTTTTTCAACAAACATGAATATATGTTTGTTGTTCTTACTAAAGATCCCTAAACAGGAATTACCTAAAATAAACCACAGAAGTACGCGTGTCTCGTAAATTCACAGCCACAGTTATCCCTTAGCCATTCCAATTAGCAGTTAACAGTCGGGTGCTCGATAGAACTCGCTACACAAAGTGCCTGGAGTGCAGATGATGCGGGTAGAGCATTACGTACAATCGTGTTTTAAGGAAATTGGGAAAACGAACGACTAACCAAACCTTTGCGGTTGATACGGGAAGAAAACTTTAGTAATTTGCACTATTCTGTTTCAAAGGATTGCAGATAAATACTTCAAGCATTTTCAAATTATATCTAACCCTTGTCGTGTCATCATAAAGTGGACTGCGGAAAAAATCCTATGGTCTCCAGCAGATGGGAGAATAACCATCTCTAATTGGTAAGACCCAGTCACGTCAAAAACAATAAAATGTAAAATAATATATACCAGGCTTCGTACCACAACCTCTACATCGTAAAAATTTTTGAGATCCCATAAAGAGCCAAGTCTGGTATTTTCTTAATTTATTAAGTACGTTTCTTAATTAGTAACCAATATTATGCGAATCCATCATTATTATACATCTTTGTTTTTTTAATATAAGAGGGGGAAACGAGCAGTCGGCTTCCCGTGGTTGCGGTGTGGTGGCTTAAGAGATTCTACCATCCCATCTCATTCCGAGGGTGTCGTAAGTCGACAGAGGGAAAATGAAAACCAGAAGATGGACAGCAGCATCTTCCTGGAATATCTGAATAAATAAACTGCTGTTGCCAATACGCCCGCCAAGCGTGGCTACCATAGAAAAACCCCCTTCTGCTTCTTAATCGATTATATTCAGCAATTGCGGACTTATGAGCTTATACACTACCGAAGTCAACATTCGTGAGATGCAATGCCTCTAGACTTGACACCTTTGACAGTGCCACACACGGTAAACGTTTTACTGGGTTTTCAAGATCATCATCAAGAGATGCTCTCAAATAGCTATTTTTATAGTCTTCGAAAGTGTACGGATATAAAGCGGCGGTCACTATTACGCCGTGTGGTGGCGGCTCGATGCAAGAATACTACCACTCCATCTCATCCAATGGATCTCGTAAAAGGTGAGTAAGGAATTAAACTGCACTGTGCACCCAACAGGGCATGGTGGCGATGGGCTCGCCACCTATCACAACAAGTGCATTATATTGTTTTGGTGAAACGTGGATTGTGGCAGTCATCTGTTTTGCAATGAGTGCGCAGTCTCTGACTACCCCTTATGGGATACAGTCGTGATCTTATGTATGTATGTATGTATGTTCCGAACGTGATACTTTGCAGTATTGTCGTAGAGTACAGTTCAGCATTGGCAAGGGTCTACATGCACGTCATACAAATAAAGGTGTCTCTGATTTTAATGCGGCAACCACATAGTTGACGATCACACGCTTAATGTCATACGACGATCCATTATTCCCATACACCGAAAATAATATAGAATGACAGAGTCATGAACCATCTCTAGATATGGAAACCACTCGGTGTAAGAACCGCCAGGGCGGTTCTCACCGCCCAGAGTTACCGACACACAAGTCGACAGTCCGAATGGAGGCCCGCAGCCTCCCTCGGACGGTCATTAGACGACTTAAAATCGTATTGAGATATTCTAAATCGCGCAAGCACGCAGCGAACGCGATACAGTCCGAATTTCGAGGTTTTTGTAGGAGTTTATTTATTTATTTATGTTTGGGTCAAACCAAACCTGGCACGCGGGCCCCTGGCCCGTGAGCACAGTATCCGATGAAGCTGTGAAAGCCAAAAAAGGCTAACAGCAATTACATCACCGAAATTATATATACTCGGTGTAAACTAGGTTCTTCATTATATAAGTATAAACTTTCATATAGTTAATAGAATCAGCCTTTACTTGCTTTTTTGGATATCCATTATAATAAAAGAAAGAAAGTAAATTTGCTAAGATCTAAATTACTGGTGGTTAATTATTGGTGGTAGGATTCCTATGCAGGAATCCGTCTAGGTAGGCCCCAGGGCCAGTTATTCTGTCGTGAAGCAGTAGTGTGCAAGCATTACTGTGTTTCGGTTTGAAGAGCACTGTGAGCTAGCGTAATCACTGGGCATTTGAGACTTAAGAACTGATGTCTCAGGGCGTGACGGGCGCAGTGTGGTGTCACACAGAAAGATTCTAGGTGACACAGCATTTGTTGTGGGCGTCGTTGCACTTACCATCAGGTGAACGTTTTGCTGGTTTCGTCACTTTATACAATAAAAAAAAAATCCTCTAAAAAACTAGGTAATACACACCATTTTAAATTTTGCATGCGGAACTCAGCAAATTTACTTTTTTCACCTTATTATAGACTTTTAGTTTCTATTGCTCTATTCATCTTTATGCTAGCCCGTATATAAATAATGTCGGTTTCTAGGCAACAAATCGATACAGTTACCAAGTAAGTAAGCAATACAATCAACGTCCAAAACAAATCGGAATACAATTTAACTACTAAGTGTGCCTAAACCATGCGACGTACATTCACTGAGACTTAGCTGTGTCCTTGTATCTGTCAACACGCGTGACTGCGGTCGAAGTTAATACTTACTACACTGCCTTTATTTACTTTTATATCGGGTATTAATTAAATATATGCCGATAGGTGTCCGACAGAGTAGAATAGCACCTACCTCTTTCCAACCGAGGTGTCGTAAGAGGCAACTAAGATATTGTACGGACATCCTTTATTTGTGCAGAACAATACCATAATATGCTGCCACTTACGCTCGTAGGAAGGCAAGGGGGAGAAAGATTTTTGACTAATACCAAAATGGCGGCATCGTGGTTCGCCACCCGTCAAGCTCGTTTCCCACTCGGTCGAAAAGTGGGCTACGTGTATACGTGCGTTTTTTAGGCATTATTTTATTTTTTTAGCCAAAGGCCCCACCCATTATATGGGGAAAAAGCGTGACTGTTTGTATATGTTTTTTTTTTGATACGTTGACGAAACGAGCAAGACATTCACCTGATGGTGAGTGCAACGTCAGCCCATAACAAATGTGTCACCCAGAAAATTTCCTTATGACACCACAATGCACTCGACACCCTGAGACATCAGTTCTTAAGTCTCATATTATCAATAATAAATATTGTGAACCTTATACAAGTGCGGAGAACGAGTCACCTTGTATCGTGCATTTATAAATCAATATTCTGAACCATTTACAAGTGAGAAGGGATTAGACGGCACTGTCTACGACTTACTGCGTCTATAGTGAGGTTATTTACGTATTTACGGAGTTTATTTACGTATTTATGTTTGGGTCAAACCAAACCTGGCACGCGGGCCCCTGGCCCGTGAGCACTGTATCCGATGAAGCTGTAAAAGCCAAAAAGACTAACAGCAATTATATCAACGAAATTATATATCTCAAGTGAATTCATATTTCCAAGAAACATAAAAAAGTGCTAGTTAGTAGACAAAGACAAAGTAATAATAACGGTCCTAACTAAGACGATCACACTTTGTAATAAAATTACAATACTCAACCAATATAATACGGTACGTTGCGGTGTGGTAGATGAAGTGACAAAGATAGAGAAAGGAATGCTTAGGTGGTTTGGACACGTAGAGAGAATGCATGAAAGAACTTTAGCACTTATAAATCCGTTTTTTTTATTATTAGTATAAAGCGATGAAACGATGAAACGTTCACCTGATGGTAAGTGCAACGTCTACCCATAGCAAATGCTGTGTCACCCTGAACATTTCTGAGTGACACCAGGCTGCGCCCATCACCCTGAGACAGTTCTTAAGTCTCATATGCCCAGTGATAACACTAGCTCACAGTGCCCTTCAAACCGAAACGCTGTAATGTTTACACACTACTGCTTCACGGCAGAATAACTGACCCTGGGGTGGCACCTACCTTCGCGGATTCCTACACAGGACTCCTACCACCAGTAGTTTAATTAAAAGAAGAAAAATGTCATTAGCATTTTCTCTTACGGTTACAAAACATATTTTTTTATCTTCTCCCATGTTCATTGAAGTAGGTACTGGTGGTAGGATTCCTATGCAGGAATCCATCTAGGTAGGTACCACCCCAGGGCCAGTCATTCTGCCGTGAAGCAGTAGTGTGCAAACATTACAGTGTTTCGGTTTGAAGGGCACTGTGAGCTAGCGTAATCACTGGGCGTGTGAGACTTAAGAACTCTCTGGATGTATAGTGCAGTGTGGTGTCACACAAAAATGTTCTGGATGCCACAGCATTTGTTACGGGTAGACGTTGCACTTACCATCAGGTGAACGTTTTGCTTATTTCGTCACTTAATTCAATTAGCCACCTCACGACGGTAGAAATTGTATTATTAAATCGTTTAATAAAACTAAAAAAATTGTCAATTGATCCTATGTTCAAAATTAATGCAACCACTTTATATTCCATAATGACCTGGCTATTAAATTTTGGATTGTTGTGGTTTCTATATTTTACGATGCAGAAGCAATTTAAGCGAATAACAACAACCGACCACGCCACCGTTGGGCTAGGCAATAAACTATGTAAGCACGTTATTATATTCAAAGTGCGATTTGCATATTTATAAAAGCACTGGCCAAGTTTACGGCAGCAAGTAACCGAGGGAACAAATTAAAGGGCACTGTTTGCGTTACGTAAAACTCTCTAAATTACTTTTTTTTTACCTAGACGGATTCCTGCATAGGAATCCAATGCGTCTAGATAGGTACCACCCCAGCGCCGGTTATTCTGCCGTGAAGCAGTAGTGCGCTAACATTACTGTGTTTTGGTTTGAATAGCACTGAGAGCTAGCGTAATCACTGGGCATATGAGACTGAAGAACTGATGTCTCAGTGTGGTGTTACACAGAAGCGTTCTGGGTGACAGCATTTGTTATGGGCAGTCGTTACACTTACCATTAGGTGAACGTTTTGGTCGTCTCGTCAATTTTTCCTTTAAAAAAAAATTCTTTGCCTGAAAAGACCGACAGTATTTTTAGCATAATACGATGTAAATATGTAAGCCGATAGGTGTCCGGCAGAGTAGAATAGAACCTACCCCTTTCTTACCTAGGGGTCGTAAGAGGCGACTAACGTATTGTACGGACAGCCTTTTTTCGTGCAGAATAACATATAAAATGTAATGTTGTCACTATACTGCTCGTTGGAACGTAATGGAGAGTTTTATTTTTTTTAACTCGTACCAAAATGGCGGCGACGTGGTTCCCCACCCGTCAAAAGTGGGCAGAGACCACTGCCTGCCCCTATGGGAAAAAGTGGTGACTGTTTGTATGTATGTATGTCAACTCTTCCTCTAATCTTATTTTAAAGCATTACATCGGATTAGCTGATAGGTATCCGGCAGAGTAGAATAGCACTTATCTCTTTCTTACCGAGGTGTCATAAGAGGCGACTACGATATTGCAAGGGTTTGAGTTTACGCTACGTTCGAGTGTACGTTTTACCGTACTAAGATGTACTACGTAAAGCAATCATTAAAAACACTTCATGAATTCATATGCGGCCTAATTTTGGCGGAAATAGGATTTCTAAGAATAATTCGCCCAGATAGGCACAACCGCAGTTTAAGCTAAGTAAGCCGTCAATCAGCCGCCAGTACCACATGCACCCTGGGTTTGAATCCCAGTAAGAGCCAGCAATACCGGCAACGCACCCGCGACTCTCCTGGTGTTGCGGAAGTTCATGGGCAGCAGCGATCATTTAACTTCAGGTGAGCCGCTTGCTCGTTTGCCCCCTCTTCTATAAGAGCTTTTTTTTATGTGATAAAGTAACGAGACGAGCATAACGTCCACCTTATAGTAAGTGCAACGTCTGCCCATAACAGATGCTGTGTTACTCAGAAAATTTCTGTGTAGTATCCCACTGCGCCCGTCACCTTGAGACATTAGTTCTTAAGTCTCACATGCCCAGTGATTACGCTAGCTCTCAGTGCCCTTCCGACCGAAACACAGTAATGTTTGCACACTACTGCTTCACGGCAGAATAACTGGCCCTGGGGTGGTACCTACCTAGACGGATTCCTGCAATGCCCATTGTGATTATTGCCTTTAACACTGTCTTAGCGTACCTCAGATCTTATAGCTTGAGCTCCACACCCTGTTTGGTTAGCGCAAGTGTGTGTGCCTACGTAATATGTATAATGTTTGCTACGAAGTTGATGATTTCCAGCAGTATTCGGAAGATGACAATGATTGAAATGACCGTGGTTGAAAATCGAACAAGAAAAGAAGAATCCGCACTAATATAATAAATGCGAAAGTAACATTCAATTCGGCACAGCCGTCGTCGTCGTTTCAGCCTATCACAAGTCCACTGCTGAACATAGGCCTCCCCCATAGAGAGCCTCAAAAGTTTGTAGTTCTCATATGGAGGGATTTTGCAATAGTTGCCACGCTTGGCGGACGGATTGGCAACCGCAGTTTATTTATTCAGATGTTCCAGAAAAATGCTGCCGTCCATATCCTGGTTTTAATTTCCCTCTCTCGACTTTTACAACACCCACGGGATGGGATGGGGTGGTAAATTCGCTTAGGCCGCTACCACTCACACACGCACAGCGATAGCTTGCATTATGAAGACGGACATATAATACTTTTTATACCGAGTTGCAAAGTATTTAAAAAAAACATAAATCCACACAGACGTAGCCACGGGCTTCAGCTAGTTAATCTATAAATTCTTTTGATATATTGAAATAATTAATAGTAAGTAAAATAAAGTAAAGTAACAGCATATACATGTCACACTACTGAGCATAGGCGTCCTCTCATTTCCGAGAGGGTTTTTGGAGCAGGGAAGAATCCGCCACGCTGCTCCAATGCGGGCTGGCGGACTTCAAATGTCTTCGAAATATTTTTTATTTCTCTGACATTCAGGTTTCCTCTCGATGTTTTCCTTCACCGCCGAGCACGTGGTAAATCAGCACTTGAAATTGCAATTAACAATTTTAGTGGCACCGGGAATCGAAACCATGTCACTCGCGTACTATGAAATTTAAACCGAGCGCCTATATCATGAGCTACCACGGCTTAATACTATTTATAACTTATTACGGGCTAATAGCTGGCTATAATTTTATTGATAGTATATTAAATATTTCGTTATTCGTTATCATTAATTAGTAGTAAATAATGTTTCATATATTATGCACCCGACTTTAAATACAAATACACTTATGAACTCGTAATAATCAATAATCAATCTCATAAAAAAGTATTAATTGACCTGAGCTTTGAGTGAATACAAAGATTCATTTCGTCAGTTACTTTGTCGATATTCCGTGAATACAAAACCCACATTTGTATTCAAAGAAAGCACTTGCAAGTTTTACAACCGTCGCTAATTTAAATCAATTTTAGCCGCGTTGGTTAAAATATAAAGAAGATTTTGTTCCTATTTCGTAAAGTAAATCAAGAGGCAGCATAGCCTTCGGTTGCACGTAGATTTCTCTAAAAATCGGTTCCTCTTTTAGGTATAAGAATTCTTCACAGATCTTAGTTTACTGGTGGTAAGATTCCTACGCAGTAATACGTCTAGATAGCTGCTGCCGAAGGGCCAGTTATTCAAAGCAGTTGTGTACAAATATAACGTATTTCGGTCTGAAGGGCGGTAATATCTGGTGTATATACTAGGCAAATGAGACTTAAAAACTGACATAATTAACAGAATCATGCGTTACTTGCGGTGCTCGCTTTAAAATTTCATAGCACGCGAGTGACCTGGGTTCGATTCCCGGTGCCGGCACCAATAAAATTGTTAATTGCAATTTTAAGTGCTGATTTACCACGTGATCGGCGGTGAAGGAAAACATCGTGAGGAAACCTGCATGTCTGAGAAATAAAAAATATTTCGAAGACATGTGTAGTCATTGCGTGGCAGATTCTTCCTAGCTCCAAACCCTCTCAGAAATGAGGAGGCCTGTGCTCAGCAGTGGGACATTTATAGGCTGAAACTTTACTTTACTTTACTTTTTATGCGTTACTTTGCGGAATTCTTTTTTTTATTGTATAAAGTGACAAAACGAGCAGACGTTCACCTGATGGTAAGTGCAACGTCCGCCCACAACAAATGCTGTGTCACCCAGAACGTTTCTGTGTGACACCACACTGCGCCCGTCACCCTGAGACATCAGTTCTTAAGTCTCGAATGCCCAGTGATTACGCTAGCTCACAGTGCCCTTCAAACCGGAACTCAGTAATGCTTGCACACTACTGCTTCACGGGAGAATAACTGGCCCCGGGGTGGTACCTACCTAGACGGATTCCTGCTTATTAATCCTACCACCAGTAGATCTATTATAATAAAGGAAAGAAAGTTAATTTGATAAGAAGAAGGCATTACTTTATGCCTTGTTTAGGGGCGAAACACGTGTCGTAGTCTCGATTTCAGTGGTGAATATTACCTAGTGGTAGTATTGTAGTGGTGTTGCGTTGATAGTGTTCCTGCTGGTGTTAGTTTGCTTGTGCACGCTACTGAGAGAGGTCGTCTGGCACTCTTCAAAAACTAGATAATATACATCATTTTATATTTTGCATTTTTTAATTATTATATTTTTCTAAATTAATTAAAATTAAATACAATTAAAATTAGGGTGACGGGGATAGTGTGATGCCACGCGGAAACGTTCTGAGTGACACAGCGTTTGTCATGGGCAGACGTCCAGACGAAACCTTCAAAAACCTGGTTAAAGCTCATTACGTTGACATTAAACCAATATTTTCACTGATACTTTTTGGGTTTTTAATCATTTGCCTTGCATCTACCGTACCATCCATCATTGAGTGTTTTATATTCATTTAAATGGTTTAATACACATCATAGCCGTGGTAGCTCAGGGGCTAGAGGCTCGCTTAAAATTTCATAATACCAGATTGACCTGGGTTCGATTTCAGGTGCCGGCACCACTAAAATTGTTAATTGCCATTTTAAGTGCTGATTTTACACGTGCTCGGCGGTGAAGGAAAACATCTTGGGGAAACCTGCATGTCTCAGAAATTAAAAAATATTTCGAAGACATGTGCAGTCCGCCAACCCGCATTGGAGCAGCGTGGCGGATGCTCCCTAGCTACAAAACCCTCTCAGAAATGAGAGGAGGCCTGTGCTCAGTGGGACATTTTTTTCCCCCTCCATCATTTTTGACCAGACCGAGTGGTGGGGAGGATATCCCCTCCAACCAGTATATTTAGCTGCGGTACGGTACCAGTATAGTAAAGTCGCATTAGATATTTCTTGAGCTTCTCATGTGGAGATTGATGTCGCTACAAACATTTTAACGCATCAGTTCTCTACGCTAATGTTGTCTGAAAGAAATCACTTTAAGTGACTACTTCTTGTTTATGTCTGTATCAGTACTTAATAAATAATATATTGATGTATTAATTGATTGAAGCATTGTTATTATCATTTATGTATTATTTAACTTTATAATTACATTTTTAGTCTTTAACTTTAATATAGGAAGTCTTCGCCGTTTGGTGGCGGCTTAAGAGAATCTACCACCCCATATCATCCCGTGGGTGTCGTAAAAGTCGACAGAGGGACAATTAAAACCAGGAGATGGGCAGCAGTATCTTCCCGGAACATTTGAATAAATAAACTGCGGTTGCCAAACTGCCTGCCAATCGTGGTAACTATGGGAAAATTCCTGCAAAATGAGAGCTACAAACTTATACGGCAATCTATGAGGGGCGCCTATGTTCAGCAGTGGACTATGATAGGCTGAAATGATGATGATGACGATAGATAGTATACTTTATTTTTTTACTAAAAAAAAGTAAAGTAAAGTTTCAGCCTATAAATGTCTAACTACTGAGAACAGGCCTCCTCTCATTTCTGAGAGGGTTTTGGAGCTAGGAAGAATCCGTCACGCTGCTCCAATGTGGGTTGGCAGACTTCACATGTCTTCAAAATATTTTTTATTCCTCAGACATGCAGGTTTCCTCACGATGTTTTCCTTCACCGCCGAGCACGTGTTAAATCAGCACTTAAAATTGCAATTAACAATTTTAGTGGTGCCGGCACCGGGAATCGAACCCAGGTCACTCGCGTACTATGAAATTTAAAGCGAGCGCCTAGCCCCTGAGCTATCACGGCTAATACGTGGCGGACTCTTCCTGGCTCTAAAACCCTCGCAGAATATACAGAAGGCCTGTGCTTAGCACAGGGGTAACACATTAAGAGGCTGTTACTTTACTGTTTTTACAAGAAGTAGATTTTATAATTATTTATATACGCTATAAGACTCATATTTGGCCTTCGCAAATACGAGTACGATCAAGTTTCTGAGTTTCGCAGTAAGCTCAACTGGCTTCCAATTAGACTTCGTCGGAATACTCACATTCTTTCTCTACTGTACTGTGTGTAATATTTGATCCGAAAACACCGAGTTATCTAAAAGAAAACATTGAGTTTTTGGGCGGAGATCAAGATCATTCCAGACTGGCAAATAACCTCATTTTAGGGATGCCCGCTCATAACTCAAAATTTGTTCACTCCTCCTTTGGTGTTAAGGCTGTGATGTTGTGGAATTCGCTCCCGTTATATATAAAAAAGGCTCTGAGACCTTCATAAGCTAACTAAAAACTATTGTCTATATCAATGTTAATTTGCTTTAAAATGTTGTGTTGTGCGAACTCCGTTTCTGTGTGTTTATGTGTACATATATATTTCTGAAGTTATATGTTTTTTTTTTTATTTAAGTTGGTTTTATATATTGTCTATACGTTTGTTTATATATGTATGTAAGCTGTTAAGCGAACACCTTTTGTAAAAATACTTCTGATCTAAATATTTTTGGGCGCTCGCTTAATATAACAAAAAAAACTAATGTTTTTTTTTTGTTATTTTTACTTTGGGTTTATTGTAGAAATTCCTACCAATATATTTGATGCTGTTAACTGTTTAAAATTTGTTATACCTACCAACATATTTCACTTACTGGATAAAAAGCTGTAGTATTTATGTTCAGTTTATTTGTAACGCTCATAAATGTATTTAGTTGTAGTAAGTTTCGGCACTATTTGTCTTCTTGTATTTTGTTTTTACGAATGTATTATTTAGAAATGACTGTTTGCTGCCAAAATAAATAAATAAATGAATGAAAATTAATAAAATAAAATATTAATTTTGTCATCTCAGTTTTGTACTTACCAGAATGTTATATCGAACAAAGAGTGGCGGGACACCCAATTTGGAAGGCTTTTGTAATTACGCACCGATTGCTTGCTAGCCACCTGCTCTCTTTCATTATTAATTCACCCTTTCTTATTTATACTGTCTACTGCTTTTATACGGGATCTACTTTCTGATTATTTTTGCATCAAAAAAAAATACATATAATATAATAAATTATATATTTCGCAACTTTACACGGTAAATATATAATTACAAGGATCTTTTTTGTTGAAGAAAGTGACGAGTCGTGCAAATCTTTCACTTGGTAAGTGCAACGTCTGCGCATAACAAATACAGTCACCAGAACTTTTTAGTATAGCACCAAACTGCGTCACCCTGAGACATCAGCTGTTATGTCTCATACGCCCAATGATTACATTAGCTATCAGTGCCATTGAGACTGAAACCCACTAATGTTTGCACACTGGCAGAATAACTGTCACTGCGATGATGACCTACCTAGACGGATTAATAGCAAAGGAATAATACAACGATTATACTTTTTGTGTGTGTATATATATAATTACAGAACTTCCATACTTTATTACAGAATTTTTATCTTTCTCTCGCTCTTATTTATAAATAACGCGACTTACTCCAAACAGTCGTTTCCGGTTTGCCAGTATGTTCACTTGGCGATTCGTAAAATTTTGTAGCATTCTCCATTTTTTTTAATCCCGGGTATTACGCAATGATGATTATTTAATATAAGAATTAAATACTTGAGTTACAAAAATTGGAAGTCATTATATCGGATTCTAAATAAATATTACTAGCAAATCCGTGCGAATATTTTGCAGTGTCGTGATCATCAAAATATAACGCCTTCTACTTCTATTAAAAGAATGTAAACAACTCCAACCGACTGCTGTCATGCAAGTTACTTGACTACGTCGTCAACAGATGGCGCTTTCTACATTCAAGTTTCTTTTAATCAAATTTTAACAAAGCCTTTGATTTTATTAATTGTCTATTTTTTATCAAAAGTAGGGAAAATGAGCTTTAAACTGAGGTTTTTATCATTAATTTTAATAGAGAATTAAGGGAGATATAGCGTTGTCACAAAATACACCTTAGGAAAATAATATATATGATCCTCTGAGTGCATGAAAATAATAAAAAAATTGTTTCTATCTTTAATTGCGAGTAGTATTACACTAGAAAATTCATAGTTACAATTTACCACCTATTTCCCAACGTTCAAAAATAGTAAAGTCTACAACAGCCTTCGAAATATTTTTCTTAGTCAGCCATGCAGGTTCAATCATGACGTTGTATATACTCGTAATTCTGTTTAGCCTATAGCAATAATTGAGCTTCGAATTCGAATTCGCCGTGTGGTGGCGGATGAAGAGAATCTACCACCCCATCTCATCCCGTGGATGTCGTAAATGTCGACAGAGGGAAAATGATAACCAGGAGATGGGCAACAGCATCTTCCTGGAACATCTGATTAAATAAACTGGGGTTGCCAACACGCTCGCCAAGCGCGGCAACTATGGCAGAATCCCCCTAAAATGAGAGCTACAAACTTTTGTCGCAAACTATGGGGAGGCCTATGTTCAACAGTGGACTAGTTATATGATTCATAATATAATTAGATGCACCTGCTATTGTTGTCCTTACTACTTTAATACAAGAAACAAAACTTCTAACTAACCAAACGCCAGACAGAAATTTAATCTTGGTCGCTGAACTATGTAAAAGCCGAACAATTTTGATAAATAGCGTACTATCATCTAACCTACATGTATTAAGGGCAATAAACCAGCCAAGCACGTAATAATGCACCATTTTACTCAAATTGTTTCACTACAACCCGGAGAAATAATAATAGAGAATGGCCGTCGTAACTATACTTTATGGCACGCCGAAGTTGCAAGGCCTGTGTCTATACGAATAGTAAATCCGTATTACTATTTTCAACTCCGACAAAGTTACATTATAAAATACATTACATATTTTCCTTTATGTTTATGAAGGAGATATTAGGCAGGTGTGGATTTGAAACAACGAAATGAAGACCTAACCAGACTTTATGAATTGTGAAGTAATGATTAACACATGATAATACCCGTTGAAAAAATGGTTTAAGGATGGAATTGATAATTATGAGTATTTAGGTGACAAAGATATTGCAAAAGAACAATTACTATCTATATCAGTAATTGACATATTGTACGTTTAGTGTTTTTGCAATGACCTGATAGCACAGGGGTGAGCATACCTGCCCGCTGAATCGTGGATCCAAAGATGAAATCGCAACTGAAGGCAGTATTTGTGTGGCACATAAATTATTGGATTGGATTAACTGTGTGTATGGATGTATGATGAGTGATTGATTAGTTTATTTTTTAGCAAATATTGTCGGTTTACTGTACAAATGTTTATTTCAAATTCTCTATTTACTCATTATTATGGAAGAAAGTATATATTATTGAGTATATCTCAATGTCTCAAAACCAAAATTTACGAACAGTGCGGTCCGCATGAGGAAGCTCAGAGTCGCTCAGCGAGCTATGGAAAGGGCTTTGCTCGGAGTTTCTCTGCGAGATAAAATCCGGCACGATGATATCCGCCGCAGAACTAAAGTAACCGACATAGCCCTAAGGATTAGCAAGCTGAAATGGCAATGGGCCGTACATATAGGTCGTAGCACCGATAACCGTTGGGTAAGAAAAGTTCTCGAGTGTCAACCTGGTACCGCCAAACGCAGTGAAGGGCGACCCCCCCACTAGATGGAGCGACGACCTGCACGGTTTTGCGGGAAGTCGATGGATGCAGGTGGCTCAGAGCCGTGTTCCGTGGCATCTCTGGCTCCCCCAGCCAACAGTGAACTGAGATAGGCTGAAATGATGATGATGGAAGAAGCCACGAGATGAGTAAAACACCCTGAGACATGAGCTCTTAAGTCTCCTGCAAACTAAAACACGGTATTGATTGCATACTGCAACGTTGTGATGTATATGAGTGCAATGGGGGTTTTGAAATGACGGAATTGACTTACCACCTGCCACAGCGCTATGCTGAGTTGTCAACCACGTTTACTGGGAATACGGCATCCAACTTTCATACTGGTTTTTTTTTAATAGTAATAATGTTTTACTTTCTTTTTTTAATGTATCTTTGGACTTTAATTTTTAATTATGAACTAATTTTCCGTACGTCCGTTTCTAGTGAATGTATGTTTTTTTTTCTTTTCTTTCTTTCTATACTTGTGATTGATAGGAGAGTAACTGGCACTGCCTAGTACCTACCTACAAAGATTCCTGCATAGGAATCCTACCGCCAGTAAACACTTCCGATAGTTATTCGTTCTTTTAATGTCCATCTATTCCGGTACAATCAACAACTAGTAAAATGTATCGATATATGTCAGGTTTTTTGTCGTCGATGATATATAATTTCGGTGATGTAATTGCTGTTAGCCTTTTTGGCTTTAACAGCTTCATCGGATACTAACTTCATCGGATACCAGCTTCATCGGATACTTGTCGTCGTTGATATGCGGTCCGTACTCCTGCTATCCCGCTATGGCGGCTCACTGCATTGTGGCGTAGTAGCTAAGCGATTGCATTCTACTAGACAATTATTTGTGTGGTTTTCAAATAGTTGTTTTGGGTCTGAGTGCTTCTGCAATTGTAACATGTGTCTGTGAAACACACCGTCGATGCACGGAATTCTATTGTGGTACAATGTTTTTTTTAAGAAAAGAAATGTCAAACTGTTCCGGTACAGTCGACAAACAGGCAACTGTACCGGTTTAAGTCTCATTCTTATCCTCAATGAAAAGCGATCCATAAGTTTTGTCATTATTCTTTTTTTATGGAAAATAGTGATAAGACGTATCAATCATTTACCTGAGGATAAAAGCAACGTCTGCACATAACAAATGCCGTGTTACGCGGAATGTTGTTTAATTGGAACCTACCGAGATAGATACATCGGTTATTGTATTTATATGTATGTATTCATATGTATATATAGTGATATATATGTGTATATTTATATATGTATATAATTGTTTATTTGTATATGTATGTATTAAAGTGTGTGAATTTTTCTGGGTATATATCTATATGTAATATGTTTATGATGTTTTATTCGTGTTGTCAAAATGTTATCTAATCCAGTATTTCTAAAGCACCTATCACGTTATTTGTCCATGCACGTGGTTGACTGGAAGAGAATGCCAAAAGGCATTAAGTCCGCCATTTGTAATTCTTTTTCATAAAGGTGAATACATTTAAAAGTAAATAAATTAAATACTGCATGGTACTATTACCACCATTTATACTTGCTACAGTTTGTCTATTATGTGTGATATTCCGTTCTATACTGAGAAAAGTGTTTCAAACATTGGTGCTGTAGATTTATTCTATTAACAAAGCGTTGTCATGTCTAAATAAAATGCAATATACGTTAAACATAATTTTGCATTCCTACAAGAGCAACATCACGCCATTTAATTTAGACAAATAGCGCACAACCGCCGAGCTGCACTGTTAGTCGTCTAGAAGTATAACGTAATCGCAATAATAGTAAATACATAATTTTGTACCGTATCTACGTACTGTCACGCCTTTTTCCTATATGAGGGGTAGGCAGAGACCACACCCGCAGCCCACTTTTCACCCCCGCGGGAAATGAAATGGCGCGGATGGCGAACCACGACGCGGCCATTTTGGTAGGAGTCCAAAAATTCCATTGCGTTCCCACGAACTATACGTAAAGTAGATCACGACGACATATTATAAGCGATAATATTAATATGTAATTATAAATAAAGATAATTAATTATATATAAAGTCGTAAGAAAACATTTTTAAAATTATTTTATAAAAGAATAAAGACCGAGTCTAAAGTTGAAATTATAATATTCATATTTTAATTTTTCGACATAAGAGTTGAATTGAGCCGTGGTAGCTCAGGGGCTAGGCGCTCGCTATAAATATCATGGTACGCGAGTAACCTGGGTTCGATTCCAGGTGCCGGCACCACTAAAATTGTTATTTGCAATTTTAAGTGCTGATTTACCACGTGCTCGGCGGTGAAGGAAAACATTGTGAGGAAACCTGCATGTCTGAGAAATAAAAAATATTTCGAAGAGAAGTGCAGTCAGCCAACCCGCATTGGAGCAGCGTGCGGATTCTTCCTAGCTCCAAAAAACCCTCTCAAAAATGAGAAGAGGCCTGTGCTCAGCAGTGGAACATTTATAGGCTGAAATTTTACTTTTTACTTTTACAGTGCAAATTAATAACAAATATTTCAATTTAAATTTATATATTTTAACAGTTTTTACAACCACAAAAATAGTACATACTTCTTCTAGAAGTGGAACGTTTTCGTGTATTGCATAAATCTTATTACTTCTATATTGTATTTGTATATTGTCTCGCTACTGCAGGTGCGGAAGACGAGCGCGACTCTGTACCGATATTAAGATGCATTATGAGAAAGTTACAAAGTATGGTTTTATGTGAATAGCTGATTCATGATCATTCTATGATATAAACGCAATAATTCACTTGAATGGACTTGAAAATGATTAAGATACAGTTGCGTCAGCTTCTATACCGAGGCAGGAGTCCGCGGTAAACGCAAACTCGAACCGATATGTCTTATTGAAAGATATATCATTTTAGTGCCGAAGGTAAGCGGGTCTGTTGTAGTAACACGACTTTCTCGTAAGCACTGTGCACTTCTGCCGTTTTTGGTCGGCGTATTAGTGTATCTGACTATAACACGTCGGTTATCTTATGGATCAGGAAAAGGATGTTTGACGGCACACCGCTGTTACAAGCAAATTCATACCCCAAGTCTCAGTGCTGCAGCACTATGATACATGGATATTATCTCACTGGCGTCTTACTGACTTGCTGCTATGATGCGTTGGTGGTGTTTTTAGTTTATAAAGACGTTATTAATCATATTTTTGCGTTGTGAGGAGGCGTCATTCGTGTGATAGTCGCATAGATGCTTGCTGATATACGCAATATTGTGACTTGTGGGTTTTTTTTTATTGTATAAAGTGATGAAACGAGCAAAACGTTCACCTGATGGTAAGTGCAACGTCTGTAATAAACTGTCCATAACAAACGCTGTGTCACCCAGAACATTTATGTGTGACACCTCACTGTGCCCATCACCCTGAGACATGAGTTCCTAGAGTCTCATATGCCTAGTGATTACGCTAGCTCACAGTGCCCTTCAAACCAAAACACAGTAATGTTTGCACACTACTGCTTCACGGCAGAATAGCTGGCCCTGGGGTGGTACCTACCTAGACGGATTCCTGCATAGGAATCCTACCACCAGTAAAAACCACCAGTTATAATGATGAGCCGCGTCTGAGTCGATGCGACTTATGGTTCTGGTTGACGGAGGTCTTGCGAGTGTAGATGTCTGCTGGAACTGTATTGAGGGTCTTATGATGGTGTTTGCTCGGCGATAGTCGTATTGATCCAAGTTACATTCTGCTGCATTGCTTTGACATTTCGTAAGCAACAAATGTTGCGGCTTGCATCTCGTTTTGGCTAACGTCTTATTAGTTTTGCCCAAGACGGGTCCCTTCATGGCGGGGCTGCAGTCTGTCTGCCCTCCAATGTTTTGTATAATAACAATATGATATAATACTCTCTGTGAGTTTCCCACCTATGAATGATTAATGGAAACTTTTTGGTGGGTGGGACAAACTCAATCGAAAATACATAATACTCAACGTCAGTCACTCATCAGGTAGGACCTGATGGCTATTATACAAACCTGATTCGCTGATTCATGATTATTAAAAAGGCTTAATACATCATTGCAATGGTTGGTGGAGCAGTATACGTGGAACTCATGCGGGTGGTAGCTGGCGGGAGAAGACTCTCAAGGCTGCGGTAAAAACCGAACAACGCTGGACCCTATTCCCTTAAGAGAGCAGTGAACTCATGACGTGCTCTGTGGCGAACAGCCGTGCTCACCTTGTATTTGGTGTTGATGCAATTAACTTTACACTTACATTACCCCTGCATTTGCGGCGATCTGGCAATGTGGTGGCTATATTTATTGGGCCAGAGTGCCCGTGGTTAGTCGACTCTAACATGGGAAAGATTTTTACATTTCATTTGTCATCTGCGTTTGTATCATTTGATCAGTTTAAATTCCTATATTTGCTTTCGTGACCCGACGTTAATGATTTATGAGGCATGGCACTGCTGCTCTTACATCCTTCATTAATATAGTTAATAGAATCAGGCGTTACTTTGCGGAAATCCATTATAATGAAGGAAAGTAAGTTAATTTGCTAAGATCCGCATCCGCATCTCTCCGCAGTCTATGACACAGAATATCTGTGTGACACCACACTGCGCCTGTCACCCTGAGACATCAGTTCTTAAGTCTCAAATACCCAGTGATTACGCTAGCTCACAGTGCCCTTCAAACCGAATCAGTAATGCTTGCACACTACTGCTTCACGGTAGAATAACTGGCCCTGGGGTGGTACCTAGACGGATTCCTGCATAGAAATCCCACCACCAGTGATCAGATCTTTTGACAACATAATTTTTAGAGATACAGTTGTCGCACAATCATAAGAAAAAGCTCGAGACAAAATTTTACACATTTTTTTTAACGCCGTACGAGAACAAAGAAGAAAGAATTTTCCTTGGTCTTAGATTTTACTTGGTTAATATTAAGGTCAGCTAGACTGTTCATGCAGCTATAAATTGTTTTTGATTCTCTCTTCGTCGATTTTTGGCTGTGATAACAGACTTTAAATTAAAAAGAATATTTTGGTCTTTAATCATCGATATCTTGGCACTTACGGTCACACACTTACCTGAAGGTCGGTTTTAAAAACATGAATAAATTCTCTACTCGAATCTATAATGATTAGAAACAAATCATATAATATTTTTTTAATACGAGCTCAGGGGCTAGGCGCTTGCTTTAAATTTCATAGTACACGAGTGACCTGGGTTCGATTCCCGGTGCCGGCACCACTAAAATTGTTAATTGCAATTATAAGTGCTGATTGACCACGTGCTCAGCGGTGAAGGAAAACATCGTGAGGAAACCTGCATGTATGAGAAATAAAATATATTTCGGAGACAATGTATAGTCCGCCAACCCGCATTGGTGCAGCGTGGCGGATTCTTCCTAGCTCTCCGAAATGAGAGGAGGCCTGTTCTCAGCAGTGGGACATTCACAGGCTGAAACTTTACTTTACTTTTTGGAGAAAGTGACGAGACCAGCTGATCGTTTAACTGATGGTAAGTGCAACATCTGCCCATAACAAATGCTGTGCCACCCAGAACATTAACGTGCGGCGCCACACTGCGTCCGTCATCCTGAGACATCAGTTTTTAAGTCTCATATGCCCATACACTAGCTCTCAGTGCCCTACAGATCGAAACACAGTAATGTTTGTAAACTACTACTTCGCGGCAGAATAACTGGCCCTGCGTTGGTATAGTACCTAGATGGATCCTAGCATAGGAATCCTACCACCAGTAAAGTAAATCAGATATCTCAACAACAGAAATTACGGATTCTTAACACGATTAAGCTCTCAGAGACTTCCCCGGCTGTGAAACTAGACTAGCAGAGGGATTATTCTAAAGCAATTAATATCTTAGTAACGTATGGGCAAAATAATAATATTCAGGGTCGTGTAGATTTCGGCGACCACCTGTGTAATAGGTTGGAGGAAATATAATCCCATACCCTATTATAATTTTGCCTTGAACACAGAAGTTTAATATCTGATACAATTATTAATATTTCGACTAAATTTTTAGACGTTTACAAATTTCACAAAGAGAACTCATTTAAGCTATTATTATACATTCTATAATATAGTTACTAGTGTAACATATTATGTTACACTAGTAATTGATTTTTTTTTATTATGATAGTAAACGATGACGCGAGCATGTCACAATTCAATCACCTGGTGGTGAGGGTCACGCCTGCCCGCTAAGATAAATTGAGACTACGACACTATGCACCGTACACTATCTGTGTGAGCACGGGTGTCTCTAATTGTGACATTCATAAGCGGCTGCAGTGTGGTGGCGGCTTAAGGGAATCTATCACCCCATCTCTTACCGTGGGTGTCTTAAAAGTCGACAGAGGGAAAATGAAAACCAGGAGATGGGCAACAGCATCTTCCTGGAACGTCTAGATAAATAAACTGCGGTTGCCAACCCGCCTGCCAAGAGTGGGAACTATGGCAAAACCCCCCAAAATAAGGGCTACAAACTTTTGTGGCAATCTAAAGGGGAGGCTTATGTTTAGCAGTGGACTAGTGATAAGCTGTCATGAAGATGAAGACAGCGGCTGTGTATTATCTATGGGCTGTGTGAACACGTTGTGTCCAAGTTTCTCTTGTGGCTGACGAGTTTTCAAACAGGTTCGATATTTGTCCATTCACTGGTAGAAAAAAAGCTCTTAACAACGAGTTTCACGTGAAGCTAGACGACTACCAAAAGTCATAACTTGAGGGCACAACATATTAATGGGACAAGAAAACGAGTATTCGAAGTCCTCATATTTGACAAAAGTTTTCGTAAGATTTAGGATTTCCTTCGCGCAACTTTTAAAATGTTTTTTTTAAATCACTGCTGAACCCGAATACTTCTTTTGTGTTTACATCTGACCTTGCGTTTATATCATTCACTTAAACGGATTCTTGCGTAGCAATAGCAACACCGAGCACTTACTGTTTCGTTCTTAAAATTGTTTTGTGTGTGAATAGCACGAACACAACTTCCGTACATTTATATACAGACACTAATCAGACACAAAAAATGTCACAAAAAAAGACGTGGTGCATTTTGAGAAAATCTAATAAATATTTTTTGTGACATATTATTTACATCATCAATATGACCTCAGAAACTAATTTAAATTCACTTAAGATTCATCATCATCGTCATCATAGCCTATGACTAATTCACAGCTGAACATAGGCCTCTCCATGGATTCCGATAAAAGTTTGTAGGATAAAGTGACGGAACGAGCAAGATGTTCACCTGATGGTATAGAATAGAATAGAATAGAAAAAACATTTATTCGGCACAAGAACATAATACAGTTGAATATGAAAAAAATAAAAAACAAAACAAAATTACGTAAAACAAAATAGTTCAGTGTCGAAAAGGGGTTGGCTCAGCATGTACTGTGTAAGAATGGTCAGACACAGCGCTGATTTTCAGCGAAAAAACCTTTGAATTGGCAAACGGACGAGACTCGAGTGAAAAATATTTTTATTATATAATTTTTAAAAGTAATATAATGTAATTTGAAACATACAAAATCTGATAATTTCGGTATAAACAAAAGATTATAAAATGTATTCTATTCATTATTAATATATATGTGTATAATATAAAATAATGGTATTAATATAAATATCAGTAAATAAAAAAATATTCATAAAATTGCAAGTATCATTCAAAGAGCATCGACGCATGCGTAAGTATTTAACATGGCAAAGGCGGACAGTAAATCCGACATGTCAGATAAAATAAACATCCTGGTGATTGCCATGATGTCTCTGGGATTCAGCAAGAAAGGTCTTGAGTTTCATTTTGAAAGCAAAAATATTATTTAAATTCCTAATTGGCGGTGGAATATTGTTCCAACACTTTGTTGCTGCATATAGGAAACTGCCTCTGAATGCAGCTGATCTGTGTGTCTGAATAGGTGATTGCTGGGAGCACTGCCTGCTAGTACAGCGTCTATTGTCTGTAACCATAGACAGCTTCTCATGTAGATAAATAGGCTTTTCATATATGACTACACCAAAAAGAAGACATGCTAGGTGCAACGTCTACCCATAACAAATGCCGTGTCACCCAGAAAATTTTTGTGTGACGCCACCCTGCGCTCGTCACCCTGAGACATCAGTTCTTAGGTCTCATAAGCCCAGAGATAACACTAGCTCTCAGTACCCTTCAAACCGAAACACAGTCATTTTTGCACACTACTGCTTCACGTCAGAATAACTGGCTTTGGGATTCTGCATAGAAATACTACCACCAGTAAAATACATTTCACATGCCGGCCCAAAAACCAACAAATTGTGTTTTTGCACACATGTTGGTTCCGGCTGTGATACAATTCCAAGACAATATAGTCATTGTAACCACAACATTGTTTGTACAGTCCTCGACATCCAATATTTTACTTTATAGTTTTTACTTCATAATTTATAAAGTGACCCAAATAGACGAGTTTAATCTCATCATCATCATATCAGACTATCATAGTCCACTACTGAACATAGGTCTCCCCTATAGATTGCCACAAAACACGGTCTTGAGCCACCTGCATCCATCGACTTTCCGCAAAACTGTGCAGATCGTCACTCCTACACTGCGTTTGTTGCCACTCGAGAACCTTTCTTCCCTAACGGTTGTCGGTTCTACGAGCGATATAGATATATAACAAGGAATTTAATAGGATTTTTAAAACTAAGTCACTGATTCTTAATAATAGTTTTAAATCTAATGATTGAGCTATCGTAGATTTTCGTAAAAGTAGGGATAAGCATTTGGAATTATACGAGAAAATGACATACTTATATTCTATGCAGTTTAAGAAATACGTTCAAAATAATTCCAAAATATTTAAGAATGTATGCCATAGCGCTAAATCTAATTTTTTAAGGCGTAAATCTGCTAAAAACAAAATTAAGGCAGTACGGGAAGTCATACACAAGAATACCGGTAAAATGAAGCCTACCAATAATAGGTTTTTATTAACTTCAGCCCGTGGACCAGTTGGATTCAACAAAGAAGTAGCTAATGAGTTTGATGTATTTTTTTGTAATATACCAAACAAAACAACTGCTGGTCTTAAGTCGTCATTATTGCGTGCACATGAACTGTTAATTAAGAATGCTAGTGCCGGAACTGAGATATTTATGTTTAGACCCCTTAATGTCCGCAATATAATTCAAACATTTAAGATATTGAATATGAAAAGAACAGAAGATTTATGGGGTATATCTGTCAAGTTGATAAATTCAATAATTCACATTCTTTCTCCACATTTGGCATCATTATTTAATTCATGTATTGATGAAGGTGTATTTCTTGACCTTGACCTTGACGACCCCGTGGCCTAGTGGTCAGAGTACCTGACTTCTACGCCGTTGGTTCTGGGTTCGATTCCCAGCCGCAGCCAACATTTGTGCTAAAAAACAAATTGTTGGTTTTCGGGTCTGGTTGTGTTGTGATTGTCCCCGTGTTTCTGACACTGCATCCTAGCCTACCTCCGATCTTATCGCATCAGCGTTACATCGGGCGCGGGTAGGTTGGGACGAGTGAGTGCCTCTGTGTTTGCGCGTACACTTGTGGCACTATAATATCTCCTGCGCAGTTGATGGCTCTCGACAGTATTCGGAAGTTTTCAGCGTGGTCGAAATCGGCTGGGAGAACATCGTCACATCACATCATCATCATTTCTTTACCTTATGAAAATCTCGTGTCAATATTACCAGTTTTAAGTAAATTATTTGAGAAGCTAATGCTAAACCAAATGCTATTTTTCTTTAACAGCAAAAAAAATATTCCATGATAATCAGTTTGGTTTTACCAAAGGGCGCTCCATAACTAAAGCAGGAATAAGTTAATTCAATATATTTATAGTGATTGGGAGGATTCTCAGAACGCGGTTGGCGTCTTCTGTGATTTATGTAAAGCATTTGATTACGTAGATCACGAAATGGTACATATTCTATAGGCTCTTAAGTAAAAATGGGTATACCACAAGGATTTATTCTGGGCCCTTTTTTATTTCTTATCAATATAAATGATCTATCATACGTACCACTGATATTTAAGGTCAGTTGGAAAACTGAGAACATAAATGGAGCCAATAGTGCTCTGAATTCTATTTTGGATTGGTTCCATGCAAACAATTTAGCATTAAATACCACAAAAATTAAAAAATTAAATTTGCATTAGGTGATGCAAAGTTAAATTTTGCATCACCTAATGTTAAAACGGTACAAAATAATATCGTTATGCAAAATGATAAATTAGAGTTGGTTGATAGTACCGTATTTTTGGAGATTACTTTAGATCGTAAGCTTCAGTGGGGTCCTCATATAAATACCTTATCTAATAAACTCAGTTCGGCTGCGTATGCTGTGAGAAAGATCAGACATGTTACGGATTTGGCTACTGCAAGATTAGTTTACTTTAGCTATTTTCTTAAGAGAATCTACCATCCCATCTCATCCCGTGGGTTTCATAAAAGTCGACAGAGGGATAATTAAAATCAGGAGATGGGCAGCAGCATCTTCCTAGAACATCTTAATAAATAAACTGCGGTTGCGAACCCGCCTGCCAAGCGTGGCAACTATGGAAAAATCCCCCCAAAACGAGAGCTACTAACTTTTGTGGCAATCTATGGGGAGGCCTATGTTCAGCAGTGGACTAGTATTAGGCTGAAACGACGATGTCTTATGGTATTTTGTTATGGGGACATGCGGCTGACGTGTATGTAATCTTCACTTTGCAGAAAAGAGCAGTTCGATCTTTAATACGCGCTCTCGTTATTCGCAAGGGAACTGTTTAAAGAAATTAATATTTTAAATTTTACATGCCAGTATATTTATGAAATGTTATACATGGACGTAAATTTGAAACACTATTCACTAAGAATACTAACAAGTATAAATTAAAATTAAGAAATAATAGCAAAGTAGATAATCCAAAATGTACACTTAACAAAGTAGAAAATTATTTTATTTGTACACGTGCTTATAACAAAATTCCGGAAGATATAGTGAATTTAACAGAAACTAAATTTAAAGCATATTAAATTCCAAATTATTATTACAATGATATGGAAGCTTGGAAAGTATCCATCCAGGGAGACATCCAGTAACTTGCCAATCAAGTTACGTGACGCGTATTTTATGCAGGTATAGGTATTTACAATGTAACGTTATTACAAACAAAAAACTGTAAATGGTCTTATGAAAGATTATTGGTGTGCTCTCTAGAATGAAAATCAGATTCTTTTAGTTCCAAACATTAGACTTAACTATGTCATGCTCGCTTAAATGCTTCTGTTTTCGGCGGCGTCGTGTGGCAGGTTGTCCACTCCTCTTGAATATGGTCGAGGAGAACGATGGTTGACACATGCGTCATACTTGTGAACAGGTGCTGTTGGTGGAGGCTGGTCTGCTCGAGTTTGCAATACATTTATTCATTTGTTATTGACTCTTGTATAACATTTTGTCATGGAGCGTGCTTTGGTTGTCAATGAGAATGTTCTTTCTAAATTTATAGTTTTGACAAATTAAAAAAAATAACAAAACAGAGGATACCTACGGAGTTTCTTTCGCCTGTTTCTTCTCCGTCAGAGGAACCTCATTACAAAACTGTGGTAGATTGCAAAAAAAATACGTTTTACAAACGAAATTTATATTTCTTACGTTTAAGAATATATAATTTTCATTTCATATCATATATGGCCGGACCATTGCCACTTCAGCTTGCTAATCCTCAAGTAATAGGACTATTTTAATCTACGTTGAGGATATTTTACAGTTTAAATTCCTGAAATTGATTTAAAGCAGAAAGCTGTAAAGCTTGACGTAACGTTCTTGAATACAAATGTTTGTTTAACTATCGTGTGGGGCCACTAAATCCGCTGGAAACTGTATTTATTAACTTGGTCTATTAAATAGTTTTTTTAATTTCTTAATCGTCATTTCGTCCCGTGGGTATCGTAAAAGTCAACTCATGGGAGTACCTGGAAAATCTCATGACCATTCAATAATCATCCCTATTATTCCTACCCTTTTCCTACCGAGGCATCGGAAGAGGCGACTAAGGTATTGTATGGACAGCCTTTATTCGTACATGATAATACCATAATATATACACTATACACTGCTCGTGCGGGAACGCAATGGGGAGTAAGAATTTCTTGACTCTTTTCCCGCGGGAGCGAAAAGTGAGCTACGGGTATGGTGGGTACGGTAATGCTCATTGTATGGGCCCGGCCTAAATTATCCAGACTGGTGACGAGCAGCAATTTCTGAGGTGGGAAGTTTCTGGTACCGCCAATTCGTCTGCCATGCGTGGCCTTCATGGCAAGTATTCACAAATGGGTAAGGCCTTTTCTGGACGCACTGGAGTGCACTTTTTACAAGCCGAAAAAGAAAAAGAATCAAAATTATCAAACAAACTTTGAAGCTTGTTTAAAGCTCGTATGAACGTCAAAATCTACACTGGTTCGAAAAATAAGAAGAGAAGAACAGGCAAGAAACACTAAGAGCGAATGTAATTACTTTTTTTTAAATAAGGTGACACATGAAACCTAGGAACTGATTTCTCCGAGGAAAGTGACACAGCATTTGTTATGGGCAGTCGTTGCAGTTACCATCAGGTGAACATTTTGCCACCACACGGCCCCACGGCGGTGACCGTGTTGTGGTAGCGTAAGAGAACCTACCACCCCATTTCATCCAGTATGGGTCGTAAAAGTCGACAGAGTGAGAAATTAAAAAAACAACCCTCCTTCCAAGCGTGGCAACTATATAGTCATATGTCATACAAAGATTATAAATGATTATTAGAAATTTTATGGGCAACACTTCCTTTCTGTCAAATGTGAACTACGTCTCTAAAGGTAGATTGTAAAAGTATATATTCCAATTCGTGCATTAAATAATATCGCGTATTATTGTGTTCAAATCCTAAATTCTTGCTACAACAGGACTCGTTCAGCGGACCAGATTAGTGGATATTCCACAATGTTTTACAATTCCAAAACTTAAATCAGACATCGCGTGCCTGGCGGACGATTCTGAAGCACTGCAGTATCTATCCAGATCGACTTGAATAACTTAAAACGAGGAAACTATTTCCTTTATGTGGTAGTAGTAAAATTTATGTGGTAGTAGCAAAATTATATTGACAATCTGAAATATTGTAATCCGAGTAGTTCAGAAAGCATCAAACTCAAAACAGATTGTTTTGAGTATCATCATTCATTATTTCAACCTATTGCTAGTTCAATGTTGAACACAGGCCTCCCGCACAGAGTGCCGGAAAAACGTATAGCTCTCATTTTAGAGGAATTTTACCATAGTTGGCAACCGCACTTTATTTAATCAGACGTTCCAGGAAGATGCTGCTGCCCATCTTCCGGTTTTCATTTTCCCTCGGTCGACTTTTACGACACGGGATGAGATGGGGTGGTAGATTCTCTTCAGCCGCCACCACACGGCGGTGAGTATAATTAAATTACGACCACGTGATGTAGTGGCCTGTTTTCGATGTAATCTTATGAGCGTTTCATCGGGCGCTGGTAGGTAAGGGCAGGTGAGTGCCTTTGAGTTTCCGCGTACAATTGTGGCACTATAATTTCTCCTGCGCAGTTGATAGTTTTCAACAGTATTTGGATGTTATTGCTGCTTGGCTCAGAAATCGGATAGGAGAGAGGACATCATGTTTTCAATCCATTTTTAAAAAAAAAAAACGATTTCCAATACTCATCACACATAACACAGCGGTCTACAGATTTAAATTTAACATGTATAATACAACGAGATCCAGAACTCCAGCAGGGATTCCAACCCAGAACCCGAGGCGTAAAAGTCAGGTGCTCTGACCACCTACAACTACCACCTACACCACCAACCAACCAAGCAACCATCATATTGCCTTCAGAACATTTGTTATAAATTAATTTCATGATATCAATATCATGCATTACGACAGTAACGGCGAACTTCGCCTTGTTTATGTATTTTACATAAATGCAGTCACGCATTTTCCCATATAAGGCGTAGGCAGAGAGTACACCCGCATCTCACTTTTCACCCCCGCAGGAAATATGACGTGAGGGTAGGAAAACCAAGTGGCCGCCATTTCGGTACGAATAAAAAAATTCTTTCTCCCCATTGCGTTCTCAGGAGCAGTATAGAGACCGCACATATTATGACATTATTCTGCACCATTAAATGATGTCCGTACATTACCTTAGTCGCCTCTTACGACAACTCGGTAGGAAAGAGGTAAGTTCTATTCTACTTTGCCGGACCTTTCAGCTAACTTTCATTTGTTAACTATAGTTTATATGGTTCACCAACTATTCGGTCCTTACATATGAAATTGGTTTTGTATGGGAGGAATATAAAGTCTGCAGTATTTACAGCCAGTATTTAATTAATCAAAGTATGTACCATTGTTATCTATGCACTTTTGCCATCTCAAGGCAAGGCATTTTTTTTTTTTTTAATAAAACGAAGCCCCACAGTAGGATTTTCTCCTGTATCGTGGGTGCGTTTTACAAACATATATTTCACATGCTCAACACAAACAGACCCGAAAACCAACAATTTATGATTTTGCACAAATGTTGCCTCCGGCTGTGAATCGAACCCAGGACCGGTGGCGCAGAAGTCAGGTACGCTAACCACTACGCCACGCGGTCGACGGTTCATTGATCCCATTACTAAAAAACCATGGCGAGCGAGAATCAATAAACTTGAAGGCGGTTTGGACTGCCACATTCGAGATTTTTTTTTTCCGGAGTATGGTGGATGTCGCAGACATATCAATTGCAGCTCCTCTACCGTTCTCCTTAAGCAGTAGTGGCCTAGAGCGATTGACCAGCCTCGGTTGTTTAGCAGCTAGTTCTTTCATCATGGTTTGCAGTTGCTAACAATAGATATCTACCGTAATCGTTTAGAAAGCTGCAGTGAACGACCCCGGCACTAGTCCACCAAACACACACAAGTAAATTTTTCTAAGTAAATTTTAGCTTGGGGCAGGATTTGGCTGGTTCTCCAGGGTTCAGCCATTGCGACGAGCGCTTCCAATTATCGTACAGGATCCACTTTCCCTCACAGATAATGACTTGATTTAAAATCCCTTCATTATTTTGCCGGTTGAGCAATGTAACGCAGCAGTCGACGCGTGTTTGCTGGTTTGCTTCACTCAATTCGTGAGGTACCCACCATTCAAGCTTTTTTACTTTCCCTGTTTGCTTCGAGTGGATTAAAACATCACTCACAGCGAAGCCTGCAGCTAACTCTGAAGTGGTTTGCTATGGATCCGCTTCCACAATAGTCTTTAATTCTTCATTATTCACTTTGGTCTCCGGCCATCCACGGGGCTTGTTCTGAATGTCGATATTTCCAGAACGAAAACTTTGGAACCAAAAACGTACCGTGTTTTATTTAGCGACACCAGCCCCATACATACAGCGTTCATACCTTCGAGTTTTTTCTTTCGAGTCTTTTGCAGCCACCACGGTAGAACTCGTACTCGTAAAGAAAGCGATATTTCAAGTTTTCCACTGTGCGAGATGAGCGACGCCAAAAAAAATTTATGACGAAAGTCTGTTTTCGAAACTGAAATATACCAGCTAAATGGATTTATAAATTTGAATTTGGAATTATTAACCAAAGAGGATGTTTCAGATCAAAGTAGCCAGAACGACGAAACTCCTATTGCATAGGTAAGGACCTAATATTATCAGCATTCAACACTCGATGTCACCGTGATATTTGCTCAATGGTGTTGCTGTTAAAAATGATTTTAGTTGATTCAAGTTATGACTTCTTTTTCTCAAATAAATGTAAAAATATATGTTATTTTCGGTCTCCAATTTGTAATTAGATAAAAGCCATAAAGTTATATGACCTGCTGTGCAAAGATGATTAGGGGACATACCTCCAAAAGGTGGATAACAAAATTTTATACATGCCATATCTTTTATCTTCCGTCCACGCCTAATAAAACCCTCATCTGCTACTCGTTTTGATGGTAGAGATATTAATAATTTGCCAAAACGCCCCAAAAATAATTATTATTATCCCAAATTTATGTTTACCGGTACCTATATTCATTAAAACTGGGAAAATGTTTTAACGACGCCCCACAGTAATATGTATGCCATATAATTATATTATAATTTATAATTATTATAATTCCGTATAACATTTTAAAAAAGTAATCGTAAAAAGTAAGGTTTATAATAATAATAATAATAATAAATCTTTATTTGCTTTTGAACCGAGTGTTTACATGATGTTATAAATTTGCGATTCCGATCTACAAGTTCAGCCATAAATGATAGCATGCAAATATTTCAAATTTTAAGTACATAAGTTCAATATTATTCTATCTTATCGATTCAATTGATCTATAATGTCAATTAATAATTTTATATTATTACTATTCTATATACAGTTTCATATTATTTAAAAATTAATAATTAATATTGTTATGTACCATGCCATACTGTCTTATTATACTAAATACTATTTTACTAAATTTGAATCAGTACTTATCTTCTTTATTATACTAGTTGTGTACTATACATCATTGCCCTCGATAAGCTAAGAACTCTATAACAGAATAAAATTCAGCATAGCTCAAGAAGCCACTTATACAGTCTTTTTAAAATTGTGAACCCTTTTTCTTGGCACCCATAAGTTCGGGTGGTCTGATCCGAGAAAGACGTCTCCTACCAGTGATCTTTAGAAGTGGTATATATAGTTCGCATCTCAGAAACTTTCATACCGCGATTATGGACGTATGAGATATTTCTTGAGCTTCTCATGTGGCGACATAGATATCGCTACAAACAAATTGTAATCCAGTTCGAAGCTATGTTTAAAGTTTCAAGTCTCTAGCTTCTCGGGGAGTTATTTTTTTTTATTGCATAGTTCGCCTAACACTAACGTTCGTAACGATCACCTGATGGTAAGTGCAACGGCTACCTGTAAGAGATGCCGTGTTACCCAGAATATGTATGTGTGGAATCACACTGCGCCCGTCACCCTGAGACTGATGTCTCTCTTCTAACTCTCATATGTCCAGTGATTTTGACATTAGCTCTCAGTGCCCTCCAGACCGAAACACAGTTCGAGAGTACTTAATATTTTTTTTATACGCGCAATTCTTATTTTCTTCATTAGTAAATTACAGCAGAGCGAAGCCGGGGCGGGTCGGTAGTTATCAATAAATATTCTACATATCACAAAATAATCCAAATATATAAAGTGATAATCTCAGAGGCAAATAAAATAAGCGTTAGTGAGTTCTACTTTACTGGTGGCAGGATTTCTATGCAGGAATCCATCTAGGTAGGTACCACCCCTGGGCCAGTTATTCTGCCGTGAAGCAGTAGTGTGCGAACATTGCTGTGGTTCGGTTAGAAGGGCTCTGAGTGTCACTGAGCATATGAGACCTAAGAACTGACGTCTCTGTGGGACGGGGGCAGTGTGATGCAATACGTAAATATTCTGGGTGACACAGCACTGCTATGGGCAAACGTTGCACATACCATCAGGTGAACGTTTTGCTCTTCTCGTCCCTTTTTCCAATAAAAAAGAAAATTGAAAACCCATGCCTGCCAGCCCCCACGAACAACTGACTGTCAAGTAATACATTTGAACAGGCTCTTCAATATTACAATCATAACAGCTATTACTATGATAACAGTTTCTGCCTATAAATGTCCCACTGCTGAGCACTGGCCTCCTCTCATTTCTAAGAAGATTTTGGAGCTAGTAAGAATCCGCCACGCTGCTCCAATGCGGGTTGGCGGACTGTACCTACTAGTCTTTATTTCTCAGACATGCAGGTTTCCTCACGATGTTTTCCTTCACCGCCGAGCACGTGGTAATTCAGCATTTAAAATTGCAATTAACAATTATAGTGGTGCCGGCACCGGGAATCGAACCCTGGCCACTCGCGTACTATGAAATTTAAAGCTTGCGCCTAGCCCTTGAGCTACCACGGCTCTATGATAACAGTAAACTCAATAGGATTCCTATGCAGGATACAGTGTAGTGACGTCCAGTTATTCTGGTGTGAAGCAATGGTGTGCAAAATTTCCTGTTTTTCGTTTTGAAGGGCACCGAGAGCCGGCGTAATCACTGGGTATTGCTTACGAACTTATGTCTCTGAGTGACGGGCGCTGCACGGTGCAGAAATTTTTTGGCAGCAATTGTTATGGGATTATTAAGAGAATCTACCACCCCATCTCATCCCGTGGGTGTCGTAAACGTTGACAGAGGGCAAATTAAAATCACAAGATGGGCAGCAGCATCTTCGTGGAACATCTGAATAAATAAACTGCGGTTGCCAACCCGCCTGCCAAGCGTGGCAAGTATATCAAAATTCCCTTCAAAATGAGAGCTACACACTTTTGTTGTAATCTATGGGGGAGGCCCATGTTCAGCAGTGGACTAGTCAGAGGCTGAAATGATGATGATGAATTGTTATGGGCAGGCGTTGCACCTACAATTAGGTGAACGTTTTGCACGTCCCGTCACTTGATACATATCAAGAAATAAAAACTATGTTTTATAATATATTTAGTGGAAGCGCTGGCAACGATATTGAAAAACAATCACACAACTTGTTCGTATTTCCCCAGGGATTAAAGTTACGCTCAGTTCCGAATGGCATCCGTAAAACTATCAAACGATGTAATTTTAATTGAAATAAATTTAATTATTATGAGTGTTACATCGAACGCGTGCAGGTGAGGACGAGTGAGGGCAACGGTTTTTACGCGTACACTTGTGGCACTGTAATATCTTCTTTTTTTATTGGATAAAGTGATGAAACGAGCAAAACGTTCACCTGATGGTAAGTGCAACGTCTGCCCATAACAAATGCTGTATAATCCAGAAAAAATCTGTGTTACACCACACTGTGCCCATCACCCTGAGACATAAGTTCTTTAGTCTAATATGCCCAGTGATTACGCTAGCTTCCAGAGCTGTGCCCTTCAAACCGAAACACAGTAATGTTTGCACACTACTGCTTCACGGCAGAATAACTGGCCCTGGGGCGGTACCTTCCTAGGCGGATTCCTGCATAGGAATCCTACCATCAGTGTAATATCTCCTATATTTGAAAACTTCCGATATTGTAAACCTCCTTCTAAGCTCCCATTGTTAGTTGGATACTTTTTTATTCGTTTTCATTGGGGTCGGAGTCCATCGGAGCAGCGGCCATTAGCACCGTCTCTCGTTAGCAGTGACGTTGTTCTTCTTACTCGTGGGACATCTGCTCGAGGGTTGCTTCAGATGACGGAGTAAAAGTAAAATCTTCTAGTGTACCTCACTCATCGATGGGCGGAGGCAGTAGAGAGCAAGGGGGAGGCCCTGGCAGTTAGTTTGGACATAGCGAAAGCCTTTGATCGGGTCTGGCACAAAGCGCTTCTCTCGAAGCTTCCTTCATATGGGCTTCCCGAGAAATTGTGCAATTGGGTCACTAGTTTTCTCACAGACCGGAGCATCAAGGTCTTAGTTGACGGTGCATGCTCGGAATCTAAGTCTGTGAACGCTGGTGTCCCACAAGGCTGTGTGCTATCGCCAACCCTGTTTCTTCTGCATATCAATGATATGTTACAGATTAGTAACATTCATTGCTATGCAGATGACAGTACTGGTGATGCCTTATACACAGGCCGTACCAATATTTCTCGGGTACACGTCGACGAGCACCGGAACAAACTTGTGTCTGAAGTCGAGATTTTGTTAGACAAAATCTCGGACTGGGGCCGACTAAATTTAGTCGAGTTCAACCCTAACAAGACACAAGTTTGCGCGTTTACCGCAAAAAGAAACCCTTCGTCGTATCACCTCATTTCGAGAGCACTCCCCTTGTTGCCTCAGCCAGTATCGGAATCCTTGGCGTCGACATATCGAGCAACGTTCAATTTCGCGGTCACTTGGAAGGGAAGGCCAAATTGGCCTCCAAGAAGCTTGGCGTGCTCAGTAGAGCGCGACAGTACTTCATGCCGGCCCACCGCTTGCAACTTTATAAGGCGCAGGTTCGGCCGCACATGGAGTACTGTTCTCATCTCTGGGCGGGGGCACCCCAGTGTCAGCTCCTTCCATTTGACCGCATTCAGCGAAGAGCGGCTCGAATTGTCGACGACCATGTCCTATCTGATCGGCTTGATCCCCTGGCTTTGCGAAGAGATGTTGCATCTCTTTTCATTTTTTACAAGATCTACCATGGGGAGTGTTCCGAGGAATTGTTCGGATTAATTCCAGCCGCTGAATTTCACCATCGCACCTTACGGCATAACCTCAAATTCCATCGTCACCACCTTGATGGTTGGCATTCCACCACAGTGCGTTTTTCGCGGAATTTTCTGCCACGCACTTGCACTTTATGGAATGTTCTGCCGTCAGCGGTTTTTCCGGACCGATACGACTTAGGGACGTTCAAGAAAAAAGCGTATTTCTTTCTCAAAGGCCGGCAACGCATCTGCTATTCCTCTGGTATTGTAGGTGTTCATGGGCGGCGGTGATCACTTACCATCACGTGAGCCACCTGCTCGTTTGCCTCCTATTCTATAAAAAAAAAAAAAGCCATAAGACTAATTGCATTTGCACGTACAAAAAATCGGCAGTTGTCGCTGTAAGAACTCGGCCTCCTTAAGCTTATCGCTTAGTAAGTTGTGGTTGGGTAGACGGCTTGTCGCACTGGCAGTTTCATCATCGTCATCATTTCAGCCTATCAGTAGTCCACTGCTGAACGTAAGCTTCCCCCATAGATTACTACAAAAGTTTGTAGCTCTCATTTTGAGAGGAATTCCGCCATAATTGCCACGCTTGGCAGGCGGGTTGGCAACCGCAGTTTATTTATTCTGTTGTTCCACGAAGATGCTGCTGCCCATCTTCTGGTTTCAGTTTTCCCTCTGTCGACCCTCTGACGACACCCACGGGATGAAATCGTCTGGTAGATTATCTTAACTATGCCGCTACCACACGGCAATTTTCACTACTACTAAGCACTTATTCAGCTCGTTTACATGCAATGTGCTAGTGTATGTAACAAGTACTAAGCATTTGTTACTAAGTTCGTGTAAAGTATGCATAGCAATTGCTTAAAGAATGGGTAGTCAATTTTGTTACAGAACGAAGCGGGTACAAAGGACGGATGTAATGGTTGCACCTAGCTACTGACTAGGCCACTAGATCATCATTATAATTTTCAAAAGGCTTTGTTTACTTCACAGTATACGCTTCGTATACTTATGTAATATTGAACGTCTGAATCGAAACAATCAGTAGACTAAATGGAACCGTAACAACTGCCTAGCAAAACAACGATATCGATGTCGGGTAAACATGGATACGGCAGCCCTGCGATGGCGTGTGTCGTGAGCGACGTAAATAAATCATGACCCTCTACGATTACTTCACGCTCGAGTACAATGGGCAATAGACACAAATTTGTTATGGAAGATCTTGTACATACATACAGTCACGCCTTTTGTCCATATAAGGTGTAGGCAGAGGACACACAAGTAGCCCACTTTTCGGCCTGCGGAAAATGTGACGTGACGGGTGGCCAACCACGACGCCGCCATTTTGGTACGAGTTAAAAAACTCTTACTGTCCACTGCGTTCCGAGTGGCATAGTATATTATGGTGTTATTCTGCACGACTAAAGGCTGTCCGTAGAATACCTTAGTCGCCTCCGACACCACGATAGGAAAGAGGTAAGTGCTTTTCTACTCTGCCGGACACCTATCGGCAAACTATCGGCATCGTGTAGCGCTATGATGAGTTAAAAAGTGAAGGAATTTTAAGTCCTTCAAAAGTTCCGCTGCTGAGTACAGACCTCCACTAATTTCTGAGAGGGTCAGAGTAAAGGATTTTCCCTCTGTCGACTGTAACGGCACCCATGGGATGAGATGGGGCGGTAGAGTTTAGTAGTTTTTTCTTTGTTTATTTATTTTTATCAATTTTCTATTATAAGTACAATTTTTCCTATTTCACGAGCGCTGAATCGCATGCACTCTTTTTTTTCTATTCCTCACACTAAGATTTCTCTTTTATCGTGGGTTTTAGTGGGCGTTCATAGTTCACAGTCACACTACCGTGTAACTCTGGTTGGTTTCGTGATCGGTTTCATTAGATCCCATTAACCCGATCACGAAACCTACCAGAGTTACAAAATAGACCTCCTGAACTGCATTGCATTTGGTAGGATTCCTATGCAGGAATCCGTCTAGGTAAGTACCAACCCAAGGCCAGTTATTCTGCCGTGAAGCAGTAGTGTGCAAACATTTCAGTGTTTCGGTTTGAAGGGCACTGTGAGCTAGCGTAATCACTGGGCATATGAGACTTAAGAACTTATGTCTCAGGGTGATGGGCACAGTGTGGTGTCATACAGAAATTTTCTGGGTGACACAGCATTTGTTGTGGGCAGACGTTGCACTTACCATTAGGTGAACGTTTTGCACGTTTCATCACTTTATCCAATAAAAAAAATCGGGAGCGCTAAAAATCTGAAGGCTAAACAAATGTTTGTTACTTGCTCGAACCAATAACACAGAAACTACGGCAGCAATCGGAGTTTCAAATATGTGTATGTGCATATATTTCAGTTCATATAAAATTACTCCATTGATGTTCGGTTATTAAAGCGTATATTCAGATTTAATTCACTATTGTGTGTATAATTTATATTCCACTCCACCGGTTTATCGTTCTCATAGAGAGAAGCCTCTAATTCTAAATAACGAAAAGTGCTAATTAACATGAATAATGAGAAACTAATATTGAATGCGTTATTTCGAATACGTACTCCGCTCCTCAAAAAGTAGGTATTGTATACCAGTTTATATTTTGCATGCGGATTTGCAAATTAAATTCATATCAATTTATAATTAAAGTTCTGTGTAGCATTGCTCTAATGAGCCCGTTAATGTTGCAAAAAATTATTATGTACACGTATTATGTATTTCTCCATTGCAACATTCACCCTTTCTACAAATCCGCTAAAAATCCGCTAAAAATCGCTCTACTGGAGAGCCCGGGGGAAACAGTGCCCCCGCGAGTAATTTCTCGGCAAAGAGTTATCCTCTAGGCCCGTTCCTGCAGATAACCAAGTGGTGGTGGTGGTGGTGGTGGTGTAGCATCGCACTGCGCTAGTCGCCATGAGACGTTACTTCCTAATCTCATTGCCCAGTTATTACGCAAGCTTCAGTGCCCCTCAAATCGTCACACAGTCGTGTTTGAACACCACTAAGCGTCAGTATAACTAGAACTGTCTACATGGGTTTTAATGATAATAATAATAAGGTTTATTTCATAAAGATTTTTGCAATATACATCGTCTTTTAAGTGCTTGAAGGACACTTGTGCCAGAAACACCCGCTCTTCCGTAGCCATATGAAACCTAATTGACAAACTCGGGCTTGCTTATAATGATTTCTTATATTTACGCGAATATTACACATTAAATAAAACCTTTCTTTACGGATTTAATCGCGTTGAATTCTAAACTATTTATAACCCGATGTTTCGAGTGCTTTTTAGCACCCAAGGTCACGGGGCCATACGTCAAGACATTTCGTCTACGTTACGTCGAAGTTCGGTGCCAAAACTAAATCTACTTATAGACAAATTAAAAGCGTTAAACAACCTACGGAACAGACCTGAACTCACGATTCTCCGCGCAGATAAAAGTAATGCTAATGATTACAATTTTAAAATACAAGAACTTTTTTCGGACGAAAGTACGTATAAAAAGGTCAAATAAGACCCAACTACTAATAGGCTGAAAACGACTAGCGATCTAGTAAAGAAACACTCATTGAATCAGGACGTAAATTCGATAATACCATCTTGTGCCAAACCACAAAAGTTGTATGGGTTACCAAAGATATTCAAAACAAATGCTCCACTACGTCCAACAGTGGGCCAGAGCAATTCACCAACTTAAAAATTCAACTCAAAGCTCAACATGTAGCGAACATACTCCCACCGCTCAGAGGACACACAAGAGCACACACGAAGGATTCATACCAATTTTTCAGTGAGTTAAAAGGCTTACATCTTACTGACAATGAAACTATGGTCAGTTTTGATTTCCAGTCGCTATTATGTGAATAGCGTACCTGTTGAAGACTGCATCTCAATTGTAACTAAGAAGCTAGCAGAAAACAACATGCCTACAGAATATGCAGAATTGTTTACACATTGCCTAACATCTGGCTATCTATTGTGGAAGGAATAATACTACAAGCAAGTAGATGGTGTGGCGATGGGCTCTCCAGTATCTCCCATTGTCGCCGACATATTCATGGAAGACTTTGAGGAGAAAGCCCTCTGTACTTGTCCTGTAAATCCAAGATTCTACAAGCGGTACGCAGATGACACTTTCACAATTTTACCATCAGATAAAGTAACGGCATTTTTAAACCACCTTAACTCCATAAACCCTAAATTAAATTTACTATAGAGTTAAAGGCAAATAATTCTCCAGCTTTCCTAGATGTTTTAGTAATTCGGAATCGTACTGTGTATAGAAAAAGACCCATACTAACAGATACTTTAACTGTGAATCTCACCATCATCCATCACAGTTAACTACCCTGGGTAAATCTTTGTTTCAGAGAGCACAATGGATCTGTGACAAGAAATTCATCGAGCTTTAGCCTGTAAAGCAAGTTAAAAAAGCAAAAAGTTTCGCACGATAACAACCTTCGGGTCCCGCGCCCACGTCACAGAAAACGAGTAAAACCGGCACAGTCGAGCGAGTACCTGCTGTTCTACCACATGCCAGAGGAGTCATGGACAAGATTGGAACTTAGAATTGTGAATGCTCAGGTCAGCGAGGTATCATGTATTGCGCAATTGTGTCTTATTGGCTTATTTTGCGCGGATGAAAATGCTGTTACCACTGCATACATACATAAGATCACAACTGTATCACATAAGGGGTAGTCAGAGACTGGGCACTCACTGCAAAAGCAGATGACTGCCACAATCCACGTTTCACCAAAACAATATAATGCACTTGGTGTCATAGGTGGTGAGCCCATCGCCACCATGCGCTGTTGGGTGCACAGTGCAGTTTTATTCCTTACTCGTCTTTTACGAGATCCATTGGATGAGATGGAGTGGTAGTATTCTTTTAACGAGCCGCCACCACACGGTACCACTAGTATAATTAATATAAGGTTCACAGCATAAAAATCGAAGTGTTTCACGAGTCCGAAAACGGCTGTGACTGAGTTCCGAGACGGCATTGAAGAGACCTCTGAAGAAGTCTGGATTAACTTTTTAGCATAAAATCAGAATAAAGAGAGAATACTTTGACAAACAGTAAACGATTTAATTGGAAGTTTTACTGTAATCAGAATCAAGACATTTTTAGTTCGACCTAGCTAGTCTTAGACGGCACGAAAAACTGCTGATCTAAGAAAATGTTTAAACAGCTTAATCCGCATGCTGTATTTCTAATTGAACAAGCTAATGAGAATTTATCTATTCTGACCAAAAGACATTACATAGCAATGCACAGATTTTAGATTATATGTTTAACATGCACATACTCGTGGTATGCGTATGATCAGTCTCTCAAGTACTAACATATCCAGATATACACACACACGCACCCCCGAACCCATTCACACACACACACTGTCAAGCACGCACGTGTCATCGATTCTAGTAAAATCTTTACTATAAAGATTTTAGTATTTTTTTTTAGAATAAGTACAGTTTTTACTTCTGTTATCAAACGTAACATTTATTTATTTTTTTATTTAAACTTAATTTGCCCAAAAGTGTACAAAAAGGACATATCCAGATTAACATCATCATTAAAAATTTAACATCATCCAAATGTTCTGTAATAAATAAGTCATAAAATGGATAAACGAAATGCATATCCTTGACCATCAAAATAAATAAACTTTAAATTTATTATTCTGAAGATTTTTCTTATATTATTATTGCCATAAATAATTAAAAATTAAAAAAGTAAAGTAACCGCCGATAAATGGCCCACTGATGAGCACAGGCCTCCTCATTTTTTTAAGAGGGCTTTAGAGCTTCGTAGAGTCCGTGCCGCTGCTCCAATGCGAGTTGGCGGACTTCACGTGTCCTCGTAATATCTCTATTCCTCAGACATGCAGGTTTCCTCACGATGTTTTCCCTCACCGCTGAGTAGGTACTTGGTAAATCAGCGGAACAATTTTAGAGGTGCCGTCACCGAGAATCGAACTCAGGTCAATCGCTTACTGTGAAATTTAAGGCGTGTGCCCGGCCGCTAAGCTACCACGGCTACATAAATAATTAATATACTTTATTTAAATAAACTTAATATATACTGCAATAAATATTTAATACGTCGTAGCAGACCGATGCTGATTGCGTCCTACATTTTTGAAATGTCATTCGTATGGTACGCCGTAACGAGCTTATTAATATAAATATGGATACTGAATGTATTTATTATCGATTTATGAGGATTTGTATTATACAAAATTTGTCCGCAATTAAATCTTTACTCGAAACGCCGAGCGGTGGTAAAGACGTAAATAATATGCGAAGGTCGCAAGGCTGTAAACGGTTATGTTGTAATTTTAATTCATGGAAATAAGTGACGCGACGAGCACTTCGTATTATATTGAACTGATGCCACTGGTGGTAGGATGCAGGAATCCATCTAGGTAGGTGCCACCCCAGGGCCAGTTATTCTGTGGAGCAGTAGTGTGCAAACATTACTGTGTTTCGGTTTGAAGGGCACTGAGAGCTAGCGTAATCACGGGGCAAATGAGACTTAAGAACTAATGTCTCAGGGTGACGGGCGCATTGTGGTGACACCACTGAAATATTCAGGGTGGCGCGGCAATTGTTATGCGCAGACGTTGCACTTACCACCAGGTGAACGCTTTGCTCGTTTCGTCACTTTATCAATTAAAAAAAACGATTGCAGTGTGGTGCCATAGAGAAATGTTTTGGGTGGCATAGTATTTGTTATGGGTAAACGTTGCCAGTTGGGTCACTGTTAGCCCGAAGGCTTTTACAGCTTCACCAGATGGCAGAGCGCTGATGGTGCTTAGCCGAAACGTTAATTTATGGATGACCAGGTCAAGGGCTGCCAGGAGAGAACCTCAGCTTAGACCGTCATCCTGACTAAGAGAGTAACTGACTTGAGGGTACCAAGGGGGCGGGCGGCAAGGTTGGGGGTGGTGTGATAGTGTTAGTGATCTGTTAATGTTGAGTAGAGTGCCTGGGGCCTTAGTGTTCGCATCTTCCAGGTCTTCCAGGATATTTCTATTTGATAAAGTGACGATACGTGCAAAACGTTCACCTGATGATAAGTGCAACGTCCGATCACAACAAATGCTGTGTCATCCAGAATATTTCTGTGTGGCACCACACTGCGCCCATGATCATGTCCAGAAGTTACACTAGCTATTATTGCCCTATGACATTGAGCGCTAGTGTAATCTAGGTCTCAGTGCCCCGCAAAACGAAACGCAGCAATGTTTGCATGCTACTGCTTCACGGCAAAATAACTGGCACTGCGGTGGTACCTACCTAGACAGAAAATTTTCATTAAAAAAAATGTTCCCCACGGCCACTTTCGTCTGAATACAAGGACGGCAAGTCAATTTTGATGGACTTTAAATTAAAATCGATTTCAAGAAAGCAGCAAAGTTGAGGGAGTCTCGAAGGTTAATTGCGATAACCTACAAAACTTCCTCAACTTTGATTAAACACTACGAACTAGTACAAGATCGCTATTATTATCTAAATATGGTAAAAGTTAAAAGTTATTTAATTGAAAAGAAAAATTGTAAGAAATTATAAACTTGGCCAACGATGAAATAATCTACTTTAATAGTGTAGTTGAACGATATGTAATTATTAATGTGTTAACATATATTTATTTGAAAATGATGTGCATGTAAATAAATAAATAAAATTAGTTGTACTAATTTTGCGTTATAATTCTTTTCCTTTTCTTTAACGAAAAACGACCAGACCCGAAAACCAAAAATATGCACGAATATTGCCACCAGCTGGGATTCGAATCCAGAACACACGGCGGAGAATATCTATCTAGATCTATTTGGTGCAGCATTTGCCACATTTCTTCACTACTTTAGTCTCGCCACATTAACAAATAAAAAAAAATCCGCCTTATTGTTATTCTTATTGATGGCCCAAGCAGAAGTGATTCCCCAGTAAAAACTATTTTGACATTTTTGCGATACGCTTATGATCACTTAAGAAACTCTTGCTGAATTCTGCCTATTATATTTCTTTTACGTATTTCTACAAAAGCGTTAAAAGTTTTTAGGCTAAATGCTTCGAGACTACGATATTCACTGTTAACGGTTTCATAATTGCACCAGTTTAGACTTTAAATGCGTACTAATAGTACTTCAAAGTTATACATAACATACAGTCACGCCTTTTTCTTACAAGGGGTAGGCGCAGACCACACCTGTAGCTCACTTTTCGCCACCGCGGGAAGCGAGACGTAACGGGTGACGAACCACGTCGCCGCCATTTTGGTACGAGTAAAAGAATTCTTACTCCCCATAGCGTTCCGACGAACAGTATAGTGACAGCATTGCGTATTATCGTATTATTCTGCACTAATAAATGCTGTCCGTACAATACATTAGTCGCCTTTTATACGACTCGGTAGGAAAGAGGTACTCTCAAAGTCAAAGTCAAAATTTCTTTATTCAATTTTGGCTTGTTTAAAGCTCTTATGAACGTCAAAATCTACACCGCATCCACTCTGTCGGACAACTATGTTACCCTGAGACATCAGTTCTTAAGTCTCATATGCCCAGTGATTACGCTAGATCACAGTGCCCTTCAAACCGAAACACAGTAATGTTTGCACACTACTGCTTCACGGCAGAATAACTAGCCCCGCAGTGGTACTTACCTAGACGGATTCGTGCATAGGAATCCTACCACCAGTAGAATGGTATAGTATATGCTATGAAGAGATTATTTTATCAGTAGACGTACTCAACAAATAAAATACCAAAATTATATCAATTCTCTCCAATAATGTTTGCTACACTAATTACATAATTACTGCAAACAATTAATTGTTAACACAGCGGCGGTAGAATAAACGATGATATTTACAAAACAACGTTGAACGGCCAACAACCGCTAATGATTGCATTACAAATAATCAAATCAATGTTTTTAATACGTAAAGCTTTAAAATTTTTATTTGTTTTGTTTGTTTTTGCTTTGAATAAGTATATGCTTCTTATTGCATATATTAAACGAGGTAAAAGATGTACTGTTGGTAGGATTCATATGCAGGAATCCGTCTAGGTCCACCGCAGGACCAGTTATTCTGTCGTCAAGCACCGGGCCATTGTTATCTATGTAATCATAGGGCACATGAAACTTAAGAACTGATGTCTCAGGGTGACGAGCGCAGTGTAGTGCTTTAAAGAATTGTTCTGTCTGTGTCAGCATTTGTTATGGACAGAAGTTACACTTTCTATCAGGTGAAAGATTTGCTCGTCTCGTCACTTTGTGGTAGGATTTATATGCCGAAATCCGTCTGAGTAGGTCCAATTATCCTGCCATGAAGTAGTATGCAAGCATTACTGTGTGCGTGTAAGTCGAGAGCTAGTGTAATTACTGGGCATATGAGACTTAAGAACCGATGTCTTAGGGTGAGGGCGTAGTGTGGTGCTTGACGAAAATGTTCCGGGTGACACAGCATTTGTTATGGACAGTCGTTACACATACCATCTGATGAATGTTTAGGTCCCGCCACTTTTTACAGTGACTCGGAAAAAAAAACCTGGTGCAAAAATATTTTTTTTTTGTTTCTTAGACAAGTTATATCGTTATGGATTGCCTTACCACCGAGAGCTTGCCAAATCAATACTTGAGTTGCAATTAACTTATATTTTTGTCTTCTATCAACGAGATGGTTGTTCTGCCATCTGAAGTAAGCCATAAAATTGAATTTTCCCTATTACTAACAAGCTATAATGTCATCCAAATACATATTTGCTTATGGCGGCAAATACCAGTAAAGGCCTACTGAGCATAGGCCTCGTCTCATTTAGAGCCAGGGAGAGCGCCACGCTGCTCCAAATCGTGTTGGCGGACTGCACATGACCTCGAAATATCTTTATTCCTCAGACATGCAGGTTTCCTCATGATGTTTTCCTTTACCGCGGACTGCGAGATAAATCAGTACTTAAAATTGCTATGCAGGAATCCGTCTAGGTAGGTACCACCCCAGGGCCAGTAATTCTGCCGTGAAGCAGTAGTGTGCAAACATTACTGTGTTTCGGTTTGAAGGGCACTGAGAGCTAGCGTAATCACTGGCCATATGAAACTTAAGAACTGATGTCTCGGGGTGACTGGCGCAGTGTGGTGTCACAAAGAAATGTTCTGCGTGACACAGCATTTGTTATGGGCAGATGTTGCACTTACCATCAGGTGAAAGTTTTGATCGTTTCGTCACTTTATACAATAAAAAAAAATTCAGAGATGCCGGCACCGGGGAAACTCAGGTCACTAGCGTACTACGAAACTTAATACGAGCGCCCGGTCTCTGAGCTTCGGCTCTTACGTACAAGGATATGTTTCAATTATTCAAATAATGCAAATGGTGAAGTGCGTGAGTGCTACAATTATATACAATTAACCATGAAACCACATTAGCATATCTCGCGTTGCATATAATTGTTTGTCGATTGATACCATGCGTAATATCTAACCGGCGAACGTTTGTAATTAAACATTTAAAAAATAGAATAATATTTATTTGAAACAATCACAAATAACACAGATATATTTTTAAAAAAAACATAAAAAATGCAGGAATCCGTCTAGGTAGGTACCACACCAGGGCCAGTTATTCTGCCGTGAAGCAGTAGTGTGCAACCATTACTGTGTTTCGGTTTGAAGGGCACTGTGAGCTAGCGTAACCACTGGGCATTTGAGACTTTAGAACTGATGTCTCAGGGTGACGGGCGCAGTGCGATGTCATACAGAAATATTCTGGGTGACACAAGTGAACGTTTTGCTCGTTTCGTCACTTTATACAATAAAAAAAAACATCACAACAAAAACTGTCTTAATACAAGCACTATGCCACAGTAGATCTGTGTGAGAGCATAGTAGCATAGTAGCATAGTAGCATAGTAGCATAGTAGCATAGTAGCATAGTAGCACAGCATAGTAGTTAAGATTACCGTTCATTGACTATCGGACTAAGATCATTGACGTAAAAGAACTGAACTAAAAAAAATATCTACCATTTTCATTGATCGTATCTCTAATAATCTCTAATAATCGTAATTACTGGTGATAGGATTCTTAAGAAGGAATTCGTTGAGATAGGTACCACCGCAGGGCCAGTTATTCTGCTTTGAAGCAGTAGTGTGCAAGCATAGCTGTGTTTCTGTCTAAACTAACTGAACAAATCTAAAAGTCCACGCAACCGAAACGTGTGTCCGACAGAGAAGAATAACACCTACCTCTTTCCTACCGAGGTGTTGTAAGAGGCGACTAAGGTATTGTACGAACATCCTTTATTCGAGCAGAATAACACCATAATATGCAATGCTGTCATTATACTGCTCGTGAGAACGCAATGGAGATAAAGAATTTTTTGACTCGTACCATAATGGCGGCTACGTGGTTCGCCATCCGTCACGTCTCGTTTCCCGCGACGGCGTTAAGTGGGCTACGTGAGTGGCCTCTACCTACGACCCCTGACCACGATACGATCAGTCACGATCCAGGCTACACTATACAAGCAGTTAATAGCTTTAATATAACACGCACCACGACGCGCGACCGCCGTAGAGAGCGGCGCGCAGCAGTCGACAATCACACCGCGTACACACAATACACCCGTGTTCCAGGGCGGTTCTCACCACCCAGAGTTACCGACACACAAGTCGTCAGCCCGAATGGAGGCCCGTAGCCTCCCTTGGACGGTAATTAGAAGTAAAGTAAAGTCATTTGAGATATTCCAAATCGCGCAAGCACGCAGCGAACTCGACACAGTCCGAATTTTCACAGTCTTCAAAAACCTCGTTTTTGAAGGAGTTTATTTAAGTATTTATGTTTAGGTCAAACCAAACCTGGCACGCGGGTCCCTGGCCCTTAAGCACAGTATCCGAAGAAGCTGTAAAAGCCAAAAAAGCTAACAGCAATTACATCACCGAAATTATGTTATACTACCTACGCCTTATACATATAGCAAAAAGCGTCACTGTATGTGTATGTATGTTCCATTTGAATACTTTTCTCGAAAGAAATTTATGTATGTCACGCGGCGTTGTAACCACGGTATATCATAGATGTCGTAAAACTCGACTAGACTGTTAGAAAAATTAATTAATTAAATGAAAGCCCTTGAAGTACCCTTAACGTTATTAAATGAGTTATATTAATTTTATCTCAAAACTGCTTGAAATTTACTTGCAATGATTAGAATCATCGTGATTTGTTTACAGCGAGCAGATGGCACAAGAGAAGATTGATGAGATCATTAAAACATTGAACACAGATACAAGATAAATTAAATAAAATACCAACGACAAGTTATCAGGGCGCGATATATTTGCCTCCTCTGCCACTGAAATGAGAAATCGTGTTATACATTTATTGATCCGAACAGATAGCTAAACTTTAAGTTAATATAATATTTTTTTTATGTAAAATTTATATATAAAAAACCATTTCATATGTAAGTTCCTTTTTAAATCTCATGAAGTTATAAATAAGCAGATGCTAGATTTTAGTAACACAACTACATCCAACTTGTGGATAACGGTGTGGGTTACACAATTAGTAAAAATATATTTCAACTAGAGCCGTGGTAGCTCAGGGGCTAGGCGCTCGCTTTAAATTTCATAGTACGCGAGTGACCTGGTTTCGTTTCCCGGTACCGGCACCACTAAAATTGTTAATTGCAATTTTAAGTGCTGTTTTACCACGTGCTCGGCGGTGAAGGAAAACATCATGAGGAAACCTGCAAGTCTCAGAAATAAAAAAAAATGTTTTGAAGACATGTGTAGTCCGTCAACCCGCATTGGAGCAGCGTGTCGGATTCTTCCTAGCTCCAAAACCCTCTCAGAAATGAGTGGAGGCCTGTGCTCAGCAGTGGGACATTTATAGGCTGCAACTTTACTTTTTTTTATATTTAAACTCTGTTTAACATCACAATATTGTGTAATTGTTTGTTATTCCAAATAAATAAAATAAAAATAGATATATAAAACAGTTACGCTTTAAATACGAGTAGTATTATTTAGATATACAATATCCCCCAATAATACAATTTTGACTGATGGCAGGACTCCTATGTAGAAATCCGTCTACGTAGGTACCACCCCAGGGCCAGTTATTCTGCCGTGCAGTAGTGTGTTTCGGTTTGATGAGCTAGCGTGAGAGCTAGCGAAATAACTGGGCATATGAGACTTAAGAACTGATATCTCAGGGTGTCGGGCGCAGTGTGGTGTCACACAGAAATGTTGTGGGTGACACAGCATTTGTTATAGGCAGACATTACACTTACCGTCAGGTGAATGTTTTGCTCTTTTCGTCACTTTGTCAAATAAAAAAATCAATGATTGACTCATTACTAAGCTGCGTTCACGATATTGTTTGCGTGAACATCATGCAAATTCAGAATCTTTTGTGGAATGAAACTATGAAAGGGAGTCTCAATTGGATCCAAAGCCATTTTGTGACTGTAAGGCTTTGTTACTAATACATTAATAGTTAAAATATATTTCAATTCGGACTGCCGACAGTTAGACGGTGAAAGCTTTTTGTTTAAAATAATGTCAACATCGATCCAATTATTTGAAAATTATTCATCAGAATCTAATATTTGTTAAAGTAAATCGCCCAGCCGACACGTCAACTTCAACGTTAATGGAATTAACTTTAATGCCTTTAATAGAACAATCCAACGCATCTGGCATCTGTATCCATTCACTATGAAATTTTCAACATAATTCCGAGAGTCAATTATGAAGCTAGTGCCAAGTTAATAGACTTTATAAAATAAGGAATTTCAACTTAAAGTCTATCGCAATTAGACTGTAGTGGTGCGACTTGCGAAATTTGTGAAGAAAATATTTTTCTGTCGGCAGTTGGTACCGTAATAACAATAACTTTTCTGGTTCATGGAATATCTGTTCTTGGACAAACAGTTTGAATGAAGAAGTATGATTTGAATATAAATGATAATCACTTCTGTACACTTCTGTACATTTTGTGCCACAAAGTGGTGGTAGGATTTATATTCTAGGCTACCATTTATGTTATTACCCAGGACCAGTTATTCTGCCGTGAAGCAGTAGAGTGGAAATATTACTGTGTTTCGGTATGAAGGGCACTGAAGGGACTATGAAGCTAGGGATACGAGACTTAAAACTGATGTCTCAAAGTGACGAGTGCAGTTTGGTGCCATAAAGATTCCCATGAGTGGTCGAAATTAAATTATGTGTATGTACTCGTATGATAATAATTTATCAGTATATATATCTATGTGTGAATATAAATAAATAAACGCATAGATAAATAAATAAAATATATAAGATATAATAAACATGATCCTTTTTGGAGCATTGCACCATGAATAGATAGATTTTTATTTTTTTGTTCCTGTGTTGTCTGTTTTTTTTCTAGACTGTTAATCTGTCCGAGAATTGTGTGCGTGTAACGAATAAATGTTTATATCTTAATTTTAATTCATAAACGTTATTGAGGTTGACAACATTTCAAATACTATGCCCGACTGTTAGATCGCAGACTATTATGACATTGGCAGTAATATCATCACTCGCGTTCTATTAAAAGCTTCTTTGAGTAAATATCAAAGAGACTGAAAGTATTTCAATTTCATGTGGATTCGAAAACGACCACAATTTTCTCTCAAATTCCCACTAAAGGCTCCAAAGCTTTTCCCTTTCATTTCCTTCGCACAATCGCATAAATAAATACTTTAGCGTATGGTCATACTTCCAGCGACGATAATGCTGCATTTCTTAGATTCTAGTTGATAATCGTGTTTCCAAACCAAATAATCATCATCGTCATCATCATCACTTCAGCTTATCATTAATCCACTGCTGAACATAGGCCTCCCCGTAGAATGCCTCAAAAGTTTGTAGCTCTCATTTTAGGGGGATTTTGCCATAGTTGCTGCGCCTGGTAGGTTGGCAACCGCAGTTTATTTATTCAGATGTTCCAGGAAGATGCTGATGCCCATCTCCTGGTTTTCATTCCCCTTCTGTCGACTTTTACGACACCAACGGGATGAGATGGGGTGGTAGATTATCTTCAGCCACCACCACACAGCTTTTAAATAATTGGGAGTCTGGAAATGGGTGAATTGAAAAACATGGGGTGCTTCAACCTCCTCCCGCGGGTGTCGTAACAGTCGACAGAGGCAAAATAAAAACCAAGAGGTGGGCTGCAGCATCTTCCTAGAACACCTGAATAAATAAACTGCGCTTGCCAACCCGCCTGCCACGCATGGCAACAATGGCAAAATCTTCCCAAAATGAGATCTACTAACTTTTGTGGCAATCAATGGAGGAGGCCTATGTTCAGCAGTGGACTAGTGATAGGCTAAAACGACTATTGCATTGGAAGCTACATACATACATATTACATTTATACATTCGAGTTAAGCTCTAGCTAAGAAAGGCGTGTGAAAAATATTATTGCTTACCGCTCGGTGTTTTTATTTATTTTATTTATTTATTATACTTCATACTCAAAAAATGTCTATAAGCGGACTTCATGCCTAAATCATTCTCTACCAGTCAACCCAAGAGACAAAATGAAGTAGGTGAATGAAGTTAAGGATAAGAAATATATATATACTCGTACATAAATACTAAATTTGGAAAAAATATTATATTAACTTTAAAGTGATATAGAAATAGCCATAAATAACTTTAATCTATACATATAATAAAAATGTAAACTGGGTGTTTGTACATATTCAAATTTTGCCAAATAAATGATTAAGGCGGCTAAACCTATTATACTCTGTTTGTGAACGCATCACGTTTAAAGTACTGAATGTATTAAAAAGAGTATGAAAATCTTAAATCGTTATCTTTCAGAAACATTAATCATTGTTTAATAAAATCGGTTTATTCATTAAAAAGTTATGAGTATTTAAAGTCTACAAAATTTGTTTAATCGCCACCATTAATGATTCAATTAAGTGTGCATTGAAATCTAATCTAGGAAATGGTTAAAAAGTATGTAAAATAAGGCTCCATAGTTTTAAACTAAAGCCTGAACCTGAAACACAGCAAATGGAGAAATAATATTACATTTTCTTAGAAAGAATATAATTCATGCAATTTACAATATTTTAACAGTATCACCAAAAGATGGCGTTGTGCAAATGATGTAATTTTCCGAATTGCGTTCTCCGCCGATAAATGACGTTGAGATTTTAGCTTAACATTGCCATATACATGATGAATACTCGGATTTCGGTGGTCGACGAACGGTCAAATTCTGAACTGATTGATCGAAACGTAAACTTAGTGTAATTGTCGTCGTATTATAGTGGTTGATCCAATTAGTAATAGGCTAAGTTGTTGCTGTTTTGTTTTAAATGTTTTTCATTAGTTATAAGTAAGTTTAAATTTTAATCGTTTGTAATATTATTATTTCTTGAACGCTTTTTTCATCTTTACGCATTTCCGCAGTCGAAGTACAACAATAGTGAATAAGCATTATCAAAACATGGCCTTGTGCATTTCTGAATTGAGCTGGACACCGCAGTTCTCCGCTGTTGTATGACTTTGAGACAGGATTTGTTCAAATATTTGCACCTGGCCCGCGAGCACAGCTATCCGAATCCGATGAAGCTGTATAAGTCACAACAGCTAACAGCAATAACATCACTGAAATTATATCAAATATTTGTCTGTGGGTGCTTGCTACATGATATATCGTATCGTAGAACTCTGTATGTTTTTGATCGAATGGTCTGGATGAATGTTGCATTGAATAGCAAAAGTATATTTTAAATATTAACCAATTTAAACATAAGCTGCGCTTAATTTTAATCGACTAATGTTACTATCGTATTTCCGACTTTTTAAATGACAAGATTGGATACAGTTTTTTTTTTAATTATCTTATATTCTGTTGACATTATGAAATTGACTGACTAGACATTTGAGATTAAGAAAAAATAGCTATTAAATATTCAATATTAAAAAAATTGTCTGTCTCTTCGTCTCTTTGTTTAGACGTACGGAAATAGGATACTTTTTATCCCAGAGAATCAAATAATGTCCATGCGAACGGAGTCGTACGATGCAAAATATACGTAGATAGAAAAATATAAAATATATACATAACGTATACAATAATCATCATCATCATTTCACCCTATCACTAGTCCACTGCTGAACATAGGCCTCCTCCATAGATTGCTACAATTGTACCTCTAATTTTGGGGGGATTTTGCCATAGTTGCCACGCTTCGCAGGCGGGTTGGCAACCGCAGTTTATTTATTCAGATGTTCCAGGAAGATGCTGCTGCCCATCTCCTGGTTTTCAATCTCCCTCTGTCCACTTTTACGACACGAACGAGATGAGATGGGGTGGTAGATTCTCTTAAGCCGCTACCACACGTATATGTACGTGATATATCCGTAATTTATCCATTTTTAGTTTCAAAAACACTTAAAATGTCTTTTGCTAAAAAAACCAGTTCCATAGCCAACACTTAAACAACGTGACCAAAAAGCTTTAAATGCGTCTAACAGAAGCAGCCTGTGCGCCACCATATTTTTTTTTGGTTTTCAGTCGAGCGGAGTGCTGGAAACAATTTCTAACAAACTTTAAAAATTTCGACGAGGGCCTTAGAACTGCAGTGCTTATTAATGTGCTTATTAATTTATTTATTAATACATACTCGTAAAATGTTTTCAGTTACACTGATGTTTTATTATCAGATTACACTGATCGCCAAATTAATATAAATTTATTAATCTATATTACTTATGTATATCTCTTTTCAAATGTTATTAAAAATGCACCTACATTATAAATAAAGAAGAAAACCCCAAACTCAACCACTCCTCGGGCAGTGGTTGAAAATCAGTGATTTGCTTCCTTGTGAGCAAATACGTGCAGTGAGCTATGGCCTATTTGTACCATTGCAGTGCACACACATCTGTGTACAAATTGTTCCGGAAAAAGCTAATGTTTTATGTTTTACTTTTATTGTATTTCTAAGAGAATCTACCACCCCATCTGATCCCGTGGGTGTCGTAAAAGTCGACAGAGGTAAAAACCCAGAAGAGGGGCAGCAGCATCTTCCTGGAACATCTGAATAAATAAACTGCGGCTGCGAACTCACCTGCCAAGCGTTGCAACTGTGGCAAAATCCCCCCAAAATGAGACCTGCACACTTTTGTGGCAATCTGTAGGGGAATCCTATGTTGAGCAGTGGACTAATGAGAGGGTGAAATCAATATATTTGTGTATGTAAAAATAATAGAATAGTCCTTCCCGAGACGATCCTTCGAATTTTCTTAGAAAGAGCTCGCGAACTTTCATTTTAAATGTGTAGCTATTATTTGCTCTACTGATTTCGAGAGAACTAAGGAATACCGTCGCCCTCTGTATATCCCAATAGGTAAAAACTAACGATTTGTATTTTTGAATAGAAGCTCGCTTCGGGCGGGATTCGAACTCAGGAGAGGACGGTCGCCATTTTGACTTTACAACTAGTTCCGCCCAGTGTCCTTAATTGTGGGAATCCGGTCCGACGGTCGTCGTCGTTTCAGCCTATCACAAGTTCACTGCTGAACATAGGCCTTCCTCATAGATAGCCACAAAAGATTGTAGCTCTCACCGTGGAGGGATTTTGCCGTAGTTGGCAGCCGGTTTGGCAACCGCAGTTTATTTATTCAGATGTCCCAGGAAAATGCTGCTGGCCATCTCCTGGATTTCATTTTCCCTCTGTCGACTTGTACGTCACCCGCGGGATGGATTGAGGTGATAGATTCTCTTAGACCGCCACCAGACGGCATACGTACGGTCTGACGGATTTCTAAAACTATTAATATACTTTTTTGAAATCACGCCTGTGATGATCTTCTCCTGGCCAATTTTGGACTACGGGGACAGTCTTCCGAGCACTGTCGGAAGATGTCAACTGCGTATACTGTATTAATATATCTATTTATGGCCGAAAATCAGCTGTGTGGACATCACCTTATGGGATATGATCATGGGAAGATTCAGTGTCAGAGGGATGGTCACTATATACAATAGAAATTTGAATTTGAATCAAGAACCTACGAATCAACATGCAAGTACGGAAACCGCTGATCCAAGAAGAGGCCAAATGCTAGTATACTAAGCCAGGAAAATATTATAATTCAAACACTGGTAACATTTAAATTTTTACGAAACTTACTTTTTCTTCGCAGCTCTCTCGGCTTCTCAGTTTTTTTTTTATATAAAATAACAACAAAAGCCTGTTACAGTGTCGTCGGAATTTTATTGTTCGTTTAGTCGCATGTTTTATAGCTACTCTCATAAAGAGGACTAAGTGGTTTTCAACAGGAAATGATGTTTTTCAGAACGGAAACTCTTGAGAAAACAAAAGTTAAATAATGAACACTGAAAGCAAAGCGTGTGGTGGCGGCTCGTTATAAGAATACTACCACTCCATCTCATCCAATGAATCTCGTAAAAGGCGAGTAAGGAATAAAACTGCACTGTGCATCCAATAGCGCATAGTGGCGATGGGCTCACCACCTATCACACCAAGTGCATTATATTGTTTTGGTGAAACGTGGATTGTAGCAGTCATCTGCTTTTGCAGTGAGTGCCCAGTCTCTGACTACCCCTTATGGGATACAGTCGTGATCTTATGTATGTATGTATGTATGAAAGCAACCTTTCTTACATTAATATAATTATTTTATTACAAATGCTTTTTTATTCGAACACTACAGATAATGAATTTAATTATTTTATATTGTTTTTGTTGTTGTTAGTCAGAGATCTACCGGATTTCTGCCGCGGGTCTTAGGACAGCAGGCCCAGCCTGAGTCAACATTTCTGCAAAAGTAAAAATTGTTGGTTTTCAGGTTTGGTGGTTTTGTGATTGTCGCCGTATCTTGGACACTGCATAACCTACCGATGATCTTATCGCATAAGCGTTACATACGGTGCGGGGAGGTTAGGACGATTGAGTGCTTATTCGTTTGCGCGCACACGTAAAAAAAGTAAAGTTTCAGCCTATAAATGTTCCACTGCTGAGCACAGGCGTCCTCTCATTTCTGAGAAGGTTTTGGAGCTGGGAAGAATCCGCCACGCTGCTCCAATGCGAGTTGGCGGAGTGCACATTTCTTCGAAATATTTTTTAATTCTCAGATATGCAAGTTTTCTCACGACGTTTTCCTTCATCGCCGAGCACGTGGTAAATCAGCACTTAAAATTGCAATTAACAATTTTAGTCGTGCCGGCACCGGGAATCGAACCCAGGTCACTCGCGTGCTATGAAATTTTAAAGCGAGCGCCTAGCCACTACACTAGCACACGTGTGGTACTATAATTTTTTTATGCACAGTTGATAATTTTCGATAGTTTTCGTAAGTTGCCATGGTCGAAGATCGGCCAGGACAGAGCCAGACATCGTTTATGGCCTTAAAATTCCCATCTGGTGGTGAATTTAGGGAATTAATCGCACTATCTCATTCCTCTATCTCGTCAGAGTCGTAAACGTAAAATACATAATATATATAATGGAATAGGAAAATCTCGCGTCTAATATCTAAACCGAAGCGAATCCATGGCTTATACGGTCTTTATTTAATAAAACTATATGTTACGGATTTTATCGCTTTTTTACCATTTATTTGCCGTCGTTTCGAGCGATTGAACCCATGGTCACGGGGAATTACGGTGTTAAACGTCCTGGTGTCAATTAAACCGGGCTTCAGCTTTTATTTAAAATAAAGGCGATAAAAACCATTTTTTTAATGTGTTATATTCCTTTTTTTTTAATTTAATGAAAGTGACGGAACGGGTAAAACGTTCACCTCATGGTAAGTGCGACATCTGTCCATAATAAATGCTGTGTCACCCAGAACATTTCTGTGTGACACCACACTGCGCCCGTTACCCTGAGACATCAGTTCCTAAGTCTCATATGCCCAGTGATTACGCTAGCTCTCAGTGCCCTTCAAACCGAAACACAGTAATGCTTTCACACTACTGCTTCACGGCAGAATAACTGGCCCTGGGGTGGTACCTACCTAGACGGATTCCTGCATAGGAATCCTACCACCAGTAATAAGTATACATTCTGTTAATGCAAACGTCGACCTACATGCCGAGCGTAATGAATACTGAAGGAAGGTAAGTTACTTTGCTAAGATCCGCATGCAAAATAAAAAAATGGTGTATATTACCTAGTTTTTAGACGGCCGCCGTCTGTCGTAGAGTCTATGACGCTTGATAATGCCTCGTTTTGGGGCGAAACACGAGTCGTGTTCTCGACTTCGGTGGTGTATATTATCTAGTGGTGGTATTGTAGTGGTTGGTTGAGAGTACCTGGTGGCGATGTTAGTTTGCTTGTGCACGCTACTGAGGGAGGGCGGGCAGTGCTTTTCAAAAAACTAGGTAATATACACCATTTTTATATTTTGCATGCGGATCTTAGCAAAGTAACTTACCTTCCTTCATTATAATGGATTTCCGCAAAGTAACGCCTGATTCTATTAACTACGTAATGAATACGGCAACCTGTCCTTAATTGAAATATATCCAATTGATACTATCCTATCCAATTTAGGATATATTGCTCTAGTCATGAGTATTTCCTTAATGTAAACTGAAGTAAAAAAATCTTACTAGGTAATATTAAATTATGGATTACAATTTCACAAATCAATTCTAATCTTGCACAGATTTTCAGTGAAAACTTTTATTTTCGTATTCAATGGATATTTAAATTGAAAGAACATAAAACTGTCAATTCAATACAACTGCTAGAATATTCAATTTTTACTGGTGGTAGAAACCGCCGTGTGGTAGCGGCCTAAGATAATCTACCACCCCATCCCATCCCGTGGGTGTCGTAAAAGTCGACAGTGGGAAATTAAAACCAGGAGATGGGAAACAGCGTATTTCTGGAACATCTGAATAAATAAACTGCGGTTGCCAACCCGCCTGCCAAGCGTGGCAACTATGGCAAAATCCCTCCAATATGAGAGCTACAAGCTTTTGTGGCTATCTATGGGGGAGGCCTATTTTCAGCAGTGGACTTATGATAGGCTGAAACGACGACGACGACTGGTGGTAGGATTCCTATGCAGGAATCCGTCGAGGTAGGTACCACCGCAGGGCAAGTTATTCTGCCGTGAAGCAGTAGCGTGCAAACATTACTGTGTTACGGTTTCAAGGGCACTGTGAGCTAGAGTTATCACTGGGCGTTTGAGACTTAAGAACTGATGTCTCAGGGTGACGGGCGTGGTTTGGTGTTGCACAGAATTGTTTTGGGTAACACAGCATTTGTTATGGGCAGACATTGTCCCTTCTGGTCGATTTGAATTAGGTCTGAATATATCAACTGCGCAGGAGCTATAGTGTCACAAGTGTACGAGCAAACAGGGGCACTCACGCTTCCTACCCTTTCCGATGTCCGATTTAAAGCTAATGCGATAAGAACGGAAGTAGGCAGAATGCAGTGTGAAAAACACGGGAACAATCACATCACACCCGGACCCGTAAAACAAGCAATTTGTGTTCTTGCACAAGTACCCGTAAACAAAGTACACGCAACCCAGCCCCCCCCCCCCCCCCCCTGCGTATAATCGCAGCTCATGCTGAGTGTAGACCTTTTTGTTTTTTCATACTGCAGTGCAGGCATACCTTGGTTCGTTTTATATTTAGATGTGCGTATGTGTATGTACATAAATAGTTTTTTTTTTCCTTTGGTTAATATTACTTTTTACATTTTACTCATTGTGTTTTAGTTTGTTTAAATTGTGTTTTATATTTTGGCTATGCGTGTACTGTTATGTGATATGCAAATAAACTTTTATCTTATCTTATCTTATCTTATAAACTGACAAGCGTGAAACGCTAACGAAAGTAGAAGAAACTACAGATGTGTGTCAGGATCGTAGCAAGTGGAAAGATGGATGGTGTGTGGTCTCTGCCTACCCCAATGGGAAAGAGGCGTGACTTTATGTATGTATGAACGTCAGTTTTCAAAGCTACGGTGTTAGCCAGCGACAATCTCAACAACATCAGCGGCATAAAGAAAATTGTGCTCTACAAAATCTAATACATAACTTTACATAGACGATCTAAGTAAAATCGGCCAGGACATCGCCCCTTGCTTGTTTGGCGCCTCCTCTATACGAGTATAAAAACGAACTTTACAATACGTATTCTGCCGCTTTTATTACAGGCCTTTGTCCTTTATCCTTATTAAAGTCGATTACAGTTAAAAGAGTGTATAACTGTTAAAAAACTCATTAAAAATACATCCCTGACGATTATTGGCTTCGGCAAAAAAACCAATAACCGCGGTTAGTGTTTTTTTTATTGGGTAAAGTGATGAAGCGAGCAAAACGTCCACCCGATAGTAAGTGCAACGTCTGCCAATAGCAGATGCTGTGTCACCCATAAGATTTCTGTGTGACACCACACTGCGCCCATCACCCTGAAACATCAGTTCTTAAGTCTTATACCCAGTGATTACGCTGGCTTTCAGTGCCCTAGGCCCGAAACACAATAACGTTTGCACACTACTGCTTCACCTACCTACCTAGACAGATTCCTGCATAGGACTCCTACCACCAGTAAATTAATAACTAGCTTTACCAAAACAGCCTTATTACGTACAGTTTTAATATTTTCATATTCCTCACAAAAATTTCAGACGTTTGCATGAAGTTAGTCATTATTGAGTTCTGTGTTTAAAAGCAAGAAAAGATGTACACATCTTATATCTTTACCGCAAATCTTTTGTTAACTCTGATCGACAAACTGAGAAACAGCGTGATAAGGGAGCGTTGCGGTGTGATTGAATATTTAGTGAAAAAGATAGAGAAAGGGATAGTTAAATGGTTTGGACACGTAGATGGGATGAATGAAAGGAGATTGACGAAACAGATTCATGAGGCAAGTGTGAATGGGAAAGCCGGTAGGGGTCGACCTAGGCGTACGTATCACAAACGTACCGCTGAACTTTTGTGGAAAGGTCACGTTAAAAGTACCCGCAACCGACGATCGTGTATAAAAACGTTAATGAAAGAAGCTAAAGATGTGTGTCACGATCGTAGCAAGTGGAAAGATGTGGTCTCTGTCTACCCTAATGGGAAAGAGGCGTGACTGTATGTATGTATGTATGTGTTATTTACATCATCAATATGACCTCAGAAACTAATTTAAATTCACTTAAGATTCATCATCATCGTCATCATAGCCTATGACTAATTCACAGCTAAACATAGGCCTCTCCATGGATTCCGACAAAAGTTTGTAGGATAAAGTGACGGAACGAGCAAGATGTTCACCTGATGGTATAGAATAGAATAGAATAGAAAAACATTTATTCGGCACAAGAACATAATACAGTTGAATATGAAAAAAATAAAAAACAAAACAAAATTACGTAAAACAAAATAGTTCAGTGTCGAAAAGGGGTTGGCTCAGCATGTACTGTGTAAGAATGGTCAGACACAGCGCTGATTTTCAGCGAAAAAACCTTTGAATTGGCAAACGGACGAGACTCGAGTAAAAAATATTTTTATTATATAATTTTTCAAAGTAATATAATATAATTTGAAACATACAAAATCGGATAATTTCGGTATAAACAAAAGATTATAAAATGTATTCTATTAATTAATAATATATATATGTGTATAATATAAAATATGTATGTATGTATGTTTAAATGAAACTAATTTTTACGGATTTTATCGCGTTTAATTTTATGTATGTATGTATTCACAATTTTGCGAATCATTGACTAAGAAAAAGCATTTTGCTCATAAGTTGGTGTATGGTGTAAAATCTTTCTATATTAGTCCTCAAAGGTATTTTTTGACGGTGGGTGTCCGGCAGAGTAGAATAGCTTGCTCTTTCCTGCCGCGGTGTCGTAAGAGGCGACTAAGGAATTGTATACACAGCCTTTATTCGTTCAGAGTAATACCATAATATGCAACGCTGTCAATAAACTGCTTATGAGAACGCAATGGAGAGTAAGAACTTTTTTTTACTCGTACCAAAAGGGCCAGCGGGGGCGAAAAGTGGGCAACGTCTGTGGCCTCTGCCTACCCCTTATAAGGGAAAAAGGCGTGACTGTATGTATGTATGTATAAAATATCTCCCTTAATACACATTTGCCGGGCGTCCCGTGATGGCCACACTTTTTTATTACCTGTATTTACGTTACTTATAACATTTAATTAATTTATATTGTTCCCTTTCCCGATGTGGTGTGAATGTAGTAAAAGTCAAATGTTACACCAATACTCTCAAACCAAACAGTTATCCTTTCACTACTACATCAAAACACTTTGTTTTTTTTTTATATTAGTAAAATCATAACACACGTAACGTTGAATAAAAAAGAAAAAAAATATAATTCAAACTCCCCCACTCCCCCAGTGACCATGGGTGCTGTAAAGCGTCCGAAACGTCGGGTAAAAATAGTTCAAAAAAAAATTAAACGCGATAAAATCCGTAAAAAAGTAGTTTTATTTAAATGTGTAATATTCGCGTAAATAAAAGAAAACATCATAATATAATTCAATTTAAAAATAATACCGGCATGGCAGAATATTTCTAAAAAAACGTTACCAGAAAAAAGACTGGCCGGTAAGCTGAATTTTGATGAAACAAAAATCGAATATCGTATGGCATTCTATTTTACCCGCTCTTAAGTAACGTTTCTGTTTGTTGTAACTCTAAAGCGACTGGAGTACACCACTCGTGCTCTTCAGCTGTGCGACAAGTCAAGGCGACACAACTACAAACCTACGGATGTAAGCCAACGACTCTCGTGAAGCAAACAGTATGCTCGTATTTACTTTGTTGCCGTTTGATTGTCACTGGGATTGCTGTGCGCAAACGAAAGTTCAGTACCTGTGTGTAGAAGTTTATTTGTTGAAATATTTGAAAATACGACACATGACGTAGTTTTCATAGTGTAAATACATTATATATGAGTATCACTTCTATTATTTTGTCTTTTTACGTTCAACTGAAGAGAAAAGTAATATACCGAAGCGCAGTAAAGTTTGCACACTGCTATTTGAGGGCAGAGTAAGGCACTGCGGTGGTAAAAAAAAAGTAAAGTTTCAGCCTATAAATGTCCCGCTGCTGAGCACAGGCCTCCTCTCAATTCTGAGAAGGTTTTGGAAGAATCCGCCACGCTGCTCCAATGCGGTTTGGCGGACTGCACATGTCTTCGAAATATTTTTTTATTTCTCAGACATGCAGGTTTCCTCACGCTGTTTTCCTTCACCGCCGAGCGCGTGGTAAATCAGCACTTAAAATTGCAACTAACAATTTTAGTGGTGCCGGCGCAGGGAATCGAACCCAGGTCACTCGTGTACTGTGAAATTTTAAGCGAGCGCATAGCCCCTGAGCCACCTCGGCGGATTCCCGAACGTCTCGCTACTCGGTGGGTGGGAAAAGTGGGCTACGTGTGTGGCCTCTGCCTACCCCTTATATGGGAAAAAGGCGTGACTGTATGTATGTATGTATGAAATATCTCCTTTCATACACATTTGCGGGGCGTCCCGTGGCGGCTACATTTTTTTTATTATCTGTATCTACGTTACTTATAAAAGTTAATTAATGTATATTATTTCACTTCTCGTTGTGGAGTTAAAAAAGTAAAAGTCGACTAAGGAGAAATGATAAATTAGGGGTTTTGGTCTCACCTGCTTGCTTCATTTTCTATTTAACATAACCGGTCCACTTGGACCTCTAAAGTGCAAAATGTTACACCAATACTCTGAAACAAATCGAAGTTTTTTTTATATTAGTAAAAATTATTTTAAAGATTTATTTACTTACATTATTTTAAAGATTGCATTTAATATTGTTTGTGGATTCTTATTTTAAATTTATGTCGAACCACTACGTGTATTTCTGTATATGTATGTGTGTTTTTATGTTAGTTTATATGTTCGTACGTATTTATGTATCATTGTTTATTTTAATTATATATTGCTATGTATTTATTTATATGTATTTTGAGTATTTTTTTTAAATTGAATTTTATATTTATTAGTAGCTTTTAAAATTCAAATATTTAGTTTCTTTAAATTTTTCACCTGCCACATTGTTTCGCTACCCCTTGGGTTGACTGGCAGAGAATGCCAACTGGCATTAAGCCCACCCATTGTTTCCTTTAAGGGGAAACAAAAATGTTTAAATAAATAAATAAAAAGGCTCGTCAAAAGTCACTACCTGTCGCTTTAATTTTAAACCCCTGTTTCTCGCGGACGTCGCGAAGAGAAATTTTTGTTACCCTTTTTAAGCATATTGCTCCCAGAGGACTGTTAAATTTGGTGAGTAGTTGAAGTTTGTACGGAGAAGAAGCGAGGAATCCACGATACAGGAGAAACCTTACTGTGGGGATTCGTTTTCTATTTTAAAACAAAAGAAAAAAATCTAAAATTTGCGTTAGTATTTGTGCTACAAATACATTAAATCGAATTAAATAAAACATTTATTATTTACATTCATAATAATATCAATCACATAATAGTCTGTCGTCTGTTTACGCCGCTGCCAATGTGAAACACGGTAAAGATTGTCACCATTGAATTTTAAAATATTGCCATCAAATAATTAGCCAACTCAGTAATGCTCAAACTTAAAACAAATTATGAATTACGGTCGATTTACGACCTCGGGGCGACCACTAGTTTTAATATAACGATGCCCCACATCATGATTTTTCCTTGTCGTAAATGCGTTTTACAGATACACATGCATCCCAATCAGACCCGAAAACGAACAATTTGCGTTTTTTTCACAAATTGTCCACCACTTGACTACGCGGTCGTCGAATTAAAAAAAAAACTTGTATTGCGATCTGTTACACGACAGCGGTGTTGGGAACACCGACACGGAAAATTTTATCTTTTCATTGTACCTTTACAATGTATTATTAACGCTCCCATAGCCCAGTGGTTAGAGTATTTGGCTGGTATGCGCGGGTTCTCTCTCCGAATTCCAGCCAGAGGCGCAGCACTCTGACAAGAACTCGAAACGTCGTGAAGAAATGCACGTAGAAAAATATTTTTTAAGCAGCTTTTGCGGTACCAGCACGTAGTCTCCGCTTTAGTTGATTTCCAAGCCTGTGATGTAATGGCTTGTGACAATTCTCTCACACTGTAACACACACATAGACATTTACACAATCAAATTTAGCATACAATTATATCAACCGCGATACCTTTCAGGCGGGTTTCCTTATCATGATTAGAAGCGTCGCTGGAGTTTCCTGCGCTATATTGAGGTAAATTAGATGTTTAAAAACGTCCTCCCGAAATAAGTAACTGATCAAGCGGTGGTTCGGCCCTCTCGGGCGCCCTCGAGTCAGTCTACTTACGCGCACAGGGTAATAGTCCAAGCCGAGGTCCCCTCTCGGGGGCCCTTGCGCTAGTTACCCATTATAAAGGTTCGGCTAAGCACCCTCAGCGCTCGGCCATCTTTCAATCCGGCGAAGCTGTGAAAGCCCTAGGGCTAACAGTGACCATCAGTCATAAAAAAAACCTGTGAATTCCGCATTGGAGCAGCGTAGTGGCTCCAAAATCCTCTCAAAACGGAGAGCGGGGCCTGTGCTCAGCAGTGGACATTTATAGGCTGTTAGTTGGTAGTAAAACTTTTGTAAATTTAATGTTTACGCCGTAAAGTCTGTCTACTTAATGTTTTTATTAGCCCATCGCCCTTATTATAGCAAATAACCGTTACAAGTGCGAAAGAAACATTAAAAAACCTCGTTAGGAATATATTGCAGGACGTTATTGTCGCTGGCAAAAAATAAACTTAATATTAGTGGATAAAAGTTTTATGTTTGCAAAGTCAACCTTACCTACTCTTAATAATAAAACTATTCTTAAAAGTTTTTTTTTCTCAATTATTAAAATTACAAATGTTGAGAAGTTTTTGAGTTGTGCTGATGTTCGGATTCCCGTGCAGGAATCCATCTTGGTGGGTTCCACCGTACAGCCAGCTATACTGGCGTGAAGCAGTAGTGTGCAAACATCACTGTGTTTCAGTGTGTAGGGCACTGAGAGCTAGTGTAATTACTGGGTATATGAGACTTAAAAACTGATTCACAAATGTGAATCAGTTCTTGTGGACGGACGTTGCATTTGATACAAAAAAGGTCTGAGATAGTTCTGTTTGCTGATTATATCTCAGTGTTGTTTAAAGTTAACAGAAATGACTTGACGCTGGAACAGCCCAATAAAACTCTGGATATTGTTTCCAAATGGTTTGCGGCAAATAATTAACTTTTAAAGGCGGGTTAAGCAAAATGTCTGCACGTAATACTAATATTAATTTAGCGAATACTAACCTTTGTTTGGAAAATTCAACTGTATTTCTTGGAATTGCTATTGATTTCAAGCTCCAGTGGGGAGTATATATTCAAAAAAATGGCTTTTGCAAAAACAAGCATTTCGTGCAATATACAACTTGGGTCCTCGCGAGTCGCTTCTCTTGGTGTTAATGAGAAATATTGTAAACTGTGCCAAATTTCATAGTCAATTATAAAAAAAAGGTTCTATGTGGATATTATTAAATAAAATCGGGATTTTTTCAGTTTTAGGAAACCTTTCCGAGATGTCAACCTGCTCCAATGCTGGGGTGGATAGACTAGTCATATGGAACAGGTTGGCTTGAATTACGGGATGACAAAGTTTAATGTGTAATAAAAATTTTACAGACATATTCTTGGCGACATGGCATTTCTCATGGGCAGACGTTGACCATCAGGTGAACGTTTAGCTCGTCTCGTCACTTTATACGATAAAAAAAATCATAAGTTTTGGAGAATTCTTCGCAGACGGGCTTATTTATAATTTAATGATTAATTTTTATCTCAAACTTGATTTTTTTCGTAAACCATAAATATTTTCGAAAAACAGCAACATAAGGGTCATAGTCAACAAACCGCAATACGCAATTGGCCTACCAACCCCGACCGGAGCTTTTGCTTTCAAAAATTCACTAAACTAAAATGCATAATATTCATAATACGTATACATTTTATAATAATTTACTTTAAATTTCAAATTAAATTCAAATACACTTGACTATAAATTACAATGTAAGAACGAAAAAGATGTGTTGATGAAAAACTACTTATCCCAATTATTTATATTGCGCTCTAACTGGCAGTGAGACATTTCCTCGTGCCTCGCGTTCTGTGCAAATGATCGGTCAAGCAGCGGGCTTTCTTTGAGTGGAACATTGATTCTCTCACTCAAACCTGCAAGAAGCTAGGAGCATCTAGTCTACCTACCCCTGTCCCCAACCAACCCCGGTCTGCCGTACTAATATTTAGACACTTCCGTATTTGTATATTTATGAAAATACAATGTACGGAAGCACTACATTAATTTATTAAATAAAAAAGGGACTGTGTCCTGTAGAATGGGCCGAGGCGGCACGCTAGAGGTTCTTGTGTTTAGGTTGGCCAAAACTAGAAAACCTTTTCTTAGTGGATCCATAAAATTTTAAAACAAAATTCCTAAAAGTGTGAATCGAAACACTGACATTGAATTCAATTAACTTGTCCAGAAGAGATTATTAGAAAGAGCGTATTATAAAATAGATCATTACATAGAGGACAGAGACGACGGAGACAAATCCAACATCATAAAAATCGGTCCAGCCGTTCTTGAGTTATAAATGGTTTAACTAACACGACTTTGTTTTATATATATAGAATTAAATCAATTTTATTTCGTTCGAGAAACCGATGCAATCTCCGCAACAAAGTTGCAACTTGTATACACCATCACTTCTACAGTTTCTTATGCCAACAACTTCTTGGATTGGATGGGAGTTACTTTTTAATGTATATATGTTTTGGGTCAAACCAAACCTGGCTCGCCGGACCCTGGCCTCGTCATATCGGTAAGTCTGTCCGAGTCCGAGATAAGATGTACAGAACTAGATAACGAAACCGAACCAATTGCAGACAGGTATACAACTGTACGATGATACATCCCCGAAACTCTTCACCACTGCAATAAAAGATCTGTCTGTAAAATGTAATGCAATAAGTGCAATGTAATTAGTATATCCTGAGTATATTACATACAAACTCTCTGGTTTTATAATAGAAGTAAGGTAAGGTACTAAATGCTGATACTGAATTACTCTAGGTAATTAACTACTTACAGTAACATTTGTTATATTAGTAACGCTCTGTAATTGCTAATGTCTCAGGGTGACGGGCGCGGTGTGGTATCACACGAAAATGTTCAGGATGACAATTGTTATGGGCAGACATTGCACTTACCATCAGGTGAACGTTTTGGTCGTTTCGTCACTTTAATAAATAAAATAGAAGCCAGTATTCACAAGATAGTATATAACGCAGATACCGTGTGGTGGCGGCTTAAGAGAATCTACCACCCCATCTTGTCCCGTGGGTGTCGTAAAAGTCGACAGAGGGAAAATGAAAACCAGGAGATGGGCTGACATGGCAGGAGACGCTGCTGCGTCTTCCTGGAACATCTGAACAAATAAACTGCGGTTGCCAATCCGCCTGCCAAGCGTGGCAACTATGGCAAAATCCCCCCAAAATGAGAACTGCTAACTTTTGTGGCAATGCAGTGGACTATGGATAGGCTGAAATGAGGTGATGATGAGGATACTTAAATGAATTCACATGAAAATTCCTTTATTAAGCCGACGGTCCAGTTTTTGTAAATATGTATACACTTTAAATTGTTGTTCAGTTTGGTATTTTACCTTAATTGCCACGTTCAATGCTAACAACCATAACAATTATTAAAGTCCGTATCGTGTTCGTATAAATTATAAATTTAACGTGTTACGAGTAGATGTTTCTTCAGCATATATACAATAGTGGTTTTCTAGATACTATTTCTCTGTTTTTGGATATTCAAAGGGGTGATTTAAATTAATGAAAAAGGAAGATATTTACCTCGGGATTGAGACGGAACCACCAAGCACTTCTGGTGCCAGCCAGTGTGACAGCAGGAGTGTTCGTTGAAGTATTAAAAAAAAGAACTGCCCCTGTCAACACAATAAAAAATTAATAATAAACAACGAACAAAAATGGTAGGTCGCGGGTGTGGTGGCCCGCCTAATTTCTGCAGACGTAGTCCGGTACTCCCCTGGCGTTCTGCGTGACACGATGGATGTCGGCACCGTCGGGTTGCCAGCGACGCTGACGGGACGCTGGTAATGAAATGACCACGCGGCGTCACGGTCGGCTGGCAGGTGTTCAAAATTTACCGGAAGGTAGTTCTGCGGTCGCTCGAAACGTTGGATCGAACCTTGGACTCAAGCCTTGGACCGAAACTTGGACCGAACCTCGTACCCCAATATGGGGATGAAGTTAAATGTAAAACTTAAAATGCCACCGAAATGTATGCAGCTAAAGTAGGTACAACACAACGTACATAAAGTCCGTCAGTAGACGTGTGTGTACCTAAGCTGAGCGGTGTGCAGAATGGTAGCCCCGGTGAAATCCGACTAGAAAAGCAGCAATATTAATATTTTTTTTAAGCATGCAATAATCACCTGTGCGGGATATATTATAGTGCCGTGGTCTAGAGTACCGGAGTAATCTCGTTGTCACCTTCCGTGACCGACTTAGTGCATATATCGTTGGAAGGTCCAGTTACCGACGTATTATCGTATCGTTATGTTTGTTGTGTCATACACAAATATTGAATTAATAATGATTTGGACCCAAACTTACGAATAGCTAACAGGTACGCTAAATACTGAACCACTTAGGTGTCAGCAAATCGAAGTCCTTTTAAGAAAAGGCCACGTTAAAATTACCCGCAACTGACAAGCTTGTATGAAAACACTAATGAAAGTAGAAGAAGCGAAAGATGTGTGTCAGGATCTTAGCAAGGAGAAAGATGTGGTCTCTGCCTACCCCATATGGGGATGCGACGTATATAGCGTAGTTTTCTTTTTTTCTCTCTCCGACCAAGTATCTATTTTTCGTACCTTTTGCATCAGAAACGTTACATACCTACACGTTGTACTCAAACTCGATCTTGAAATTTTCTTCACATCGCGCCCAAAGAAAAAAAATAACTAAAACCATTCGTTTAATAGAAATAATTTAACAGGTTTGGTAAAAGTTTCTTAGTTCATGTGTAAGAAATTATTTGTTCACATTATTGCTCGGTGCCGACTTTCCATTGGAAAAGCAAACTCGCTTTGACAGCGCGTTCTTTATCGTTGCATGAACTGGGGCAAAGGTTGCGAACGTGGTCAGAGTAAATGATCAGACGCCTCGGTATTTTCTCAATCGAAATCCAACCCAGACTACGCCATTCCAGCTCTTGTGTTATCATTATTTTGATTTTGGGAACCTTAAAAATACATATAATTACATTTCTTATTGCAATTGAGCTTTCGTCAAATCTAGTTAAGCCCTATTTTCAGATCTCATGCTATCTGACTGGTATGTCTTATAAAAACTAAGTATTCACAAATGTACAAAATAGTTAACAGGATCTGGCCTTACTTTGCGGAAATCCATTATAATGAAAGAAAGTAAGTTAATTTGCTTGCAAAATATAACATAGTGTATATTACCTAGTTTTTTGAAGAGCACCGCCCGCTCTCCCTCAGCAGCGTGCATAAGCAAACTAACACCGCCACCAGGAACTGCCACCAGATATCCTCCACTAACCAGTACAATACTACCACTAGGTAATATGGTGTATAGTGTAAGTCCAAAACTAGACACAAAACAAATTAACTTACAATCCTTCATGAAAATACAAAAGTTATGTTTTGTAAACATTTTTGAATACAAAAAAATAGAGTATAAATAAACCATAAATCTCATTGATAAAATAAGGAGAGTCATTAAAATGATAAATATTCTTTTATTTTCATACAGTCGAGTATATTTTTTTGTAGTGTATAAAGTAAAAAAAAAGTAAAGTTTCAGCCTATAAATGTCCCACTATTGAGCACAGGCCTCCTCTCATTTCTGAGAGGGTTTTGGAGCTAGGAAGAATCCGCCACGCTGCTCCAATGCGGGTTTGCGGACTTCACATGTCTTCGAAATATTTTTTATTTCTCAGACATGCAGGTTTCCTCACGATGATTTCCTTCACCGCCAAGCACGTGGTAAGTCAGCACTTAAAATTGCAATTGCACCCGGGAATCGAACCCAGGTCACTCGCGTACTATGTAATTTAAAGCGAGCGCCTAGCCCCTGAGCTACCACGGCTTCATTATAGCTTTTTGTGTGTTCATAGTGGCTTATTTGTAGTGTATGACAAAATATAAATAATTGCTACCAGGTATAAAGTTCGTATCGTATCTACTATCGCTAATTCTTATAATTCAACTACAAATGAAAACTTTAAGGTGTTAAACATAACAATCACAGTCAGGCTCACAAATACACGCACGCATGCACGCGTGTACAGCCAAACAAAAACACATACACACGTACGATTGAACACTGAAATATTTGTCAATATATTGCAAAGGAAATGGAAAAGGCCTTGTGGACGGGGATTTGTTCCACTGCGGCGGTCGTTGAGGAATCTGCATTAGATTGAAAACTTTCCATTTTCCAGATTGATAGAATTTACGTAGGAAATCGAATAGATTTATACACGTGAAACTATTCCATTACAACAATATGTCCTTTAGGTATAAAAGTGTTGATTCTAAGTTAATATATTTTATGTAATGTTTCCTACTGCCGTGTGGTAGCGTCTCAAGAGAATCTACTACCCCATTTCATCCCGTGGGCGACGTTAAAGTCGACAGTGGGAAAATAAAAAGCAGAAGATGGGTAGCAGCATCTTCCTGGAGCATCTGAACGAATACAGTGCGGTAGCCAACTCGCCTGCCAAGCGTGGCAACTATGTCTATAGGGGAGGCCTTCGTTCAGCAGTGGACTAGTGATAGGCTGAAATGATGATGATGATGATGATGATGATGATGATGAATGTTTCCCATCTGATGAGCGCCGATGCATCACACAGGACAAGGGCGGATAATCTCCGTTCTCTCTTTTCTCAACGGAAATCTACATATCCTCCTTTTAAGTAAGGACGCACGAGATCACCAAAATAGCGCACTCTTGAGAATAGAATAGAACATTTTTTTGCCAAAACTATTAACCATTATAAGTATAAACAGTAGCATCTTAACCTAAAAAACTTCATAATAACAGAAGAAAAAAGAAAAAAGTCTAGAAATATATATACATATGTATATCTACATATTGGATACGTATAGGCATACACACACACGCATGCACATACATACATACACGCACTATATATGAGACGTACCTTAAAGTATCACAAAGTATAGAAGGCCACTGGATTGCAGCAACGAAAAAGCTACCGATTCGGCATATTGCTGCATCAACTATGTTACTGCAGCGCTGATATTCTGAAGGAGCTAGAAAAAATAAAATATGTTGAAACAGAGACTATCAAAACAGCGCAAGCGATTGCAGGGCATAATATATATTTGTTATGATTACTTTTTAATTTCTTAATCTGCTACTTCACTATCTACTTATAGGAGGAACACTGGAGACGCCACTTATTTTACTGGTAGTAGGATTCCTATGCAGGAATCCGTCTAGGTAGGTACCACCCCAGGGCCAGTTATTCTGCCGTGAAGTAGTAGTGTGCAAACATTACAAACATTACTGTGTTTCGGTTTGAAGGGCACTGTGAGCTAGCGTAATCACAGGGCATATGAGACTTAAGAACTGATGTCTCAGGGTGATGGGCACAGTTAGGTGTCACACAGAAAATTTCTGTGTGACACAGCATTTGTTATGGGCAGACGTTGCACTTACCATCAGGTGAACGTTTTGCCCGTTTCATCACTTTATTCCATAAAAAAAAACATTCTTTATTATGGCCTTAATTATAGGCTGCCACGAGATGCATAGAATCAATGGAAGAAGTCTTGAAATAATTCGTGACAGTGCATTACATAGTTGTTACGCAGTGGATCCGTTTGGAGTACAGTTATTGTTAATGCATTTTTTTATTTTATAACCTTAATGTTACTGACACACATCTACTTAGCTATAACAAATTTGTTTGTACAGTATAGATTTAAACTTATGAACTGTATAAGAGATGTCAACATTTTTCTGAGACGATAAAGAAATGACCCAGTTTAGTCCTAAAACTCTTAGCGCTAAATGCTCGTTGGATCCTTAGCTATTGGCTAATAAGACCGCAAAATCAAAGAAACTGAAGGGCGCCCAGGACTTACTGATCCTTGAATGGCTCAAAGGGGGCCTAACGAACAGTCAAGCATGTGAAGAAGTTACACAATCTAGCCCTAACATCATAACAGACCGACTTGGAAAAGACGTACAGCAAGTGAAAACACGCATATTTAGTTGTTCTGTATCCGATCCTCAACGAACACGAAAATGCCCAGGGTGTATTGTCATCATCATCTCAACTTTTACTGGTGGTAGGATTCCTATGCAGGAATCCGTCTAGATAGGTACCACCCCAGGGCCAGTTATTCTGCCGTGAAGCAGTAGTTTGCAAACATTACTGTGTTTCGGTTTGAAGGGCACTGTGAGCTAGCGTAATCATAGGGCATATGAGGCTTAAGAACTGATGTCTCTTCTCTTCTGGGTTTTTGTTATGTGCAGACGTTGCGCTTACCATCAGGTGAACGATTTGCTCGTTTCATCACTTTTACAATAAAAAAAAACTACAGTTCATCACAAACCCATAGCTAAATATATGCCTACAACATGGATTGCAACACAGCGGACTCACCTGTATCCACCGACTTCCTAAAAAACCGTCCGCTTTTTCTGATTTGGAATCAACCTACATGGCGTTTGTCGGTACGTTGGAGTGGTAATTTCGTACCGACAAGTTCAGTGTAGGGCTATCCCCCACTAAGTGGAGCGTCGACGTGCAAAGCTTTGCGGGAAGTCGGTGGACGCAGGTGGCTCAGGTGGCCCAATACCGTGTTTTGTGGCAATCTGTGAGGGTGCCCTATGTTTAACAGTGGACTAAGGCTGATAAGGCTAATAGGCTGAAATGATGATTACGTTACTGTAGTATGAAAGCACTACGATGTTTTTGTTCGGCTGTTTTTATTTGTTAATACTTTGTTGTGTATACCTAAACTAAAAGGGACGCAAAGGGCGGACTTACTGCCTTCTGTAATTTTTCCCAGAGAACCCTACTATTAGTATTACATTACTAGCGAACATAAAACGACTAAAACATATAACAATTTTTCTTCGCATATTCGCTTTTTCTTACCGCGTGGCCCAGTGGTTAGAGTCCTACGCCGCAGGTCCGGGGTTCGAATCCCAGCCGAGTTTTTTTTAATAGGAGAGGAGGGAAACGAGGAAACTGCTCACCTGTTAGCGAGTGATCCGCCGCCCATGAACATCCGCGATACCAGAGAATTTACCGGTGCATTATCGCCGGCCTTTAAGAAAGGAGTGGGCTCTTTTCTTGAAGGTCCCTAAATCATATCGGTCCGGAAAAGAAGTGGCCGTGTATGGCGAAAAATACAAACGCATAGTGGAGAAATGCTAACTAAGGTGATGTGGAAGGAATTTTAAGTTAATCTACTAAGGTTTGTTTTCTAGTAGTACGTGGACTACGTATTAACCTTGGTACAGTTTAAAAAAAACTTGTACAATAAACTGTATTATTTAATGCAATTCTATGTATACAATTTCGTTTTAAGAAATATCTGGAAATCAAACGATTTAATTTTCTTCTTGATAATGATGATGTCTTCCTGGCCGATTTTCGACCACGGCGACAACTTCTGAGTACTGATGGAAGCGATCACCTGCGCAGGAGATATTATAGAGCAACAAGTGTACGCGCAAAGACAGAGTCACTCACAAGTCCTAACTTACCTGCGCCCTTTTTTTCGCATGGGGAAATCCTGCATGGATACCCGACTCGCCAGGGGGGCCGCCGGGTCATGTCGGACTCTTACCGACTAAAACCCCACGGTGGTCTCCATCCGCTTGAGACACCAACGACGCGGTGGGCTGCATTCTCGACGACTGGATCTTGTATCGGGTCGACGTAGTGCGACATCAAATACGATGTGGCGGTGGTCAGAGAGCGTGACCACCTCCTCCGCGACCCAGCCCGAAAGCATACGCATTGTAGAGGGAGTTGCCCAAGTGAAATCCACGACCGACTCTCCCTGCCACCGTACGCATGTGATTATGGACCCCCGATCCCCTAGCCGGAGGTCCAGTCCAGCCGCCCACTCCTTTACCATCTCTCCCTTTGGATCGTCTCGAGAGTTCCCCCATGCCCTGGTATGGGCATTGAAGTCCCCCAAGACCATCAATGGACGGGGTAGGCACCTGCGAATGCAATCCGCCACCTCGTCCAGGTAGTCGGCGAGGGACTTGTTGGAAGAGACATAGCAGCCCACTATGGCCAGGGAGCCCCACTGCACTGCAACAAAGCCCTGCTCCCTTCCCAATGGGGCGCAGGGTGAGGCACCCTCTCTGCTCCCCCAGTAGATGGCTACGGAGCCTGAATGATCGCCGAACCACCGAGGGCGGTCGAGGTGGAGGATTTAGGGGCGGGAATTCTAAGCTAGTCGGAGCTCCCTCAATTTCCGAGCAAGGGCTCGGTACTGCGACTGGAGCCGCTTCGACCGCCGCGCTATTTGGAGCAGGAGGCTGCCTATTGTTTCTCAAGCTTTTTTTTGGAGGTATGGCGCAACTGTGCCGTGTGGTGACGGCTCGTTAAAAGAATACTACCACTCCATCTCATCCAATGGATCTCGTAAAAGGCGAGTAAGGAATTAAACTGCACTGTGCTTCCAACAGCGCATGGTGGCGATGGGCTCACCACCTACCAAGTGCATTAAATTTTTTTGGTGAAACGTGGACTGTGGCAGTCGTCTGTTTTTGCAGAGAGTGCCCAGTCTCTGACTACCCCTTATGGGATACAGTCGTGATCTTATGTATGTATGTATGTATGTGGCGCAACTTTTCCCTAACCTATGAACAGAGAGACGCCGGTTCAAAGGTAAATTATTCGAATGTCCGAATAATTTGTAATTTCTCTCGCGTTTTTCACATCCATACTAATATTATAAATACGAAACTTACTCTCTCTGTCACTCTGTCTGTTTGTTGTTCACGGCTCAACCGCTGAACCGATCTTAACAAAATTTAGCACAGAAATAGCTTGCATCCTGGGAATGGACATAGGATACATTTTATCCCAGAAAATGAAATAGTT